>VHKM01000921.1:237500-573169 GCA_007210695.1 Neogobius melanostomus | reverse complement strand
AAAACGTGAGCAACAAGGAAGAGAAGCGAACGAGAGAGCAACGAGCGCAACGAGAAGCAGGAAGGAAACACGTGACGCAACGCGAGCCAACGAGAACAACGAGAGGCAACGAGAGAAAATGTGAGGCAAACGAGAGGCAACGAGAGCAACGAGAGGCAAACGAGAGACAACAAGAGGCAACGAGAAGCAACGAGAAGAAAACGCGAGTCAACAAGAGGCAGACGAGAGCAGCACGAGAGGAAGAGAGCAACGAGAAGCAACAAGAGGCAACGAGAGGAACGAGAAGCAACAAAGGCAAGAGAGGCAACGAGAGGCATACGAGAAGGCAACGAGAGGCAAGAGAGGCAACGAGAGGGCAACAAGAGGCAACAAGAGGGCAACGAGAGGCACAGAGGCAACGAGAAGGCAGCGAGAGCAACGAGAAACAACGAGAGAAGACGGAGGCAGAGAAGCAGACGGACAACGAGAGGTTCAACGAGAAGCAACGAGGAGGGCAACGAGAGGCACGAGAAGCAACGGAGGCCCAACGAGAAGCAACGAGAGGCAACGTGAGGCAAGAGAAGCAACGAGAGCAACGTGAGGCAGACAAGAGGCACGGAGGCAACAAGAGGCAAGAGAGCAACGAGAAGCAACAAGAAGCAACGAGGAGGCAACGTGAGGCAACAAAGCAACGAGAGGCAACGTGAGGCAACGAAAGGCAACGAGAAGCAACGAGCGGCAACGAGAAGCAGCGAGAGAAAACGTGAGGCAACGAGAGGCAACGAGAAGCAACAGAGAAGCAACGAGCGGCAATCGAGAAGCAGCGGAAGACATAGCAGGCAACGAGAGGACAAAACGAGAGACAACGGGAAGCCACGAGAGAAAATGTGAGCAGAGCGGAGCAACGAGAGCAAGAGAGGCAACGAGAAGACAACAAGAGGCAACGAGAAGGCAACGAGAGAAAACGTGAGGCAACAAGAAGGCAACGAGAAGCAACGAGAGGCAACGAGAGGCAACGAGAGGCGAACGAGAGCAGGCAAGAGAGGATACGAGAAGCAACGAGAGGTGCGAGTAGGCAAGCGAAGCAACGAGAGGCACGAAAGCAACAAGGGCAACGAGCAGCAACGAGAAGAAAATGTGAGACATACCGAGAGCAACGAGAAGCAACGAGAGAAAACGTGAGGCAAGAGAGCAACGAAAAGGCAACGTGAGAAAACTAGAGTAAAGCACAAGAGCCCAACGAGAGGGCGATGACGTGGAGGACGTGAGGGAAACCGAGAGACGTCACACGAGAGCAACGAGAACACGAGAGGCAAGCCGCAGAGGCAACGAGAGAAAACTGAAGGCAACGAGAGACAACGAGAGGCACGAAGGCAACGGAGGCACGGAGAGCAACGAGAGGCAACGAGAGGCAACGAGAGGTACGGAGAGAGCAACAGCAGGCAACGAGAGGCATACGAGAAGGCAACCACCAGGCAACGCGCACAGGTCCAACGTGAGGCACGTATGAGGCAACGAGAGCAAAACGAGAGGCGACGAGAAGCCACAAGAAGCAGACGTGAGAGGCCAACGTGAGGCAACGTGAGGCAATGAAGAGGCAACGAGAGCAACGAGAGACAACGAGAGACAACGGGAGGCATACGAGAGAAACGAGAGAGCAACGAGAGACAACGGGATGGCAAGAGAGGGAAACGGAGAGACACTGAGTAGACAGCGAGAGGCAGAGGGAGCACGTGAGGGAAGAACGAAACAACGAGAGGCATAAAGAGAGGCAACGAGAGGCAACGTGAGGAGACTGGAGAAGCAACGAGAAGGCAACGAGAGGCCAACAAAAGCAACAAAGAGGGCAACGCAGAGGCAACAAGAGGCAACGAGAGGCAACGAGTGGCAACGAGAGAAAACGTGACAACAGAGGCAACGGAGCAAGACGAGAGGCAACAAGAACAACGAGAGGCATATGTGAAGGGCCAACCGAGAAGGTCAACAAGGAACCGCCCAACGACAGAGCGCCAACGGTGAGCAACGTGAGGCAACAATAAGCCAACCGAAGACGGCAACGTGAGCAACGAGAGGCAACAAGAAGCAACGAGAAAGGCAACGAGAGGCAACGAGAGCAACGGAACCGACGGCCAAGAAACAACGAGAGGCCAACGAGAGGGGCACGAGAGGAACGAGGAGGCAAGCGATATGGTGTAGGAGCAGAACGGAGAAGCAACGAGAAGGCAAAAGATGAAACGAGAGGACAACGAGAGGAACGAGAGGAAGAGAAAGCAACGAGAGGCAATGAGAGGCAACAAGAGAGACAACGGAGGCAACGAGAGAACGAGAGACACGAGAGGCAACGGGGGCAACGAGAGCAACGGAGGCGACGAGAAAAAGCCAACGAAGACAACGGCGAGCAGGCAACCAAGAGCAACGAGAAGACGAGAGGCACGAGAGGCAACGAGAGGCAAATGGAGGCAACGAGAACAACGGGAGGCAACCGAAGAGGAAACGAGAAAGACAACGAGGAGACAACGGGAGGCAAACGAAGAGAAATGTCGAGGCAACTGAGAGCACGCAGAGACAACGAGAGGCAAACGAGAGACAACGAGAGACAACGGGAGGGCAACAGGGAGGCAACGAGAGACAACGAGAGACAACGAGAGGCAACCGGGAGGGCAACGAGGAGAAAACGTTTGAGCAACGAGAGGCAACGAGAGACAACGTGAGCAACGAGAGAAATGTCGAGGCAACAGAGAGGCAACGAGAGCAACGGGAAAGAAACTAGAAGGCAACAAAGAAGCAACGAGAAGCAACGAAGAAAACGTGAGGCAACAAGAGGCAACAGAGAACACGAGAGAAAACAAAGAGGCAACGAAAGGCAACGTGAGGCAACAAAGAGGCAATGGAAGGCACGAGAAGCAACAAGAGGCACCGGAGGCAACGAGAGGCACGAGGAGCAACAAGAGGAAACGAGAGGCGACGTTGAGCCAACGAGAAGTAACGAGAGCAACGTGAGGCAGACAGAGGCAAACGTTGAGGCAACGAGAAGCAACGAGAGGCGACGAGAGGCAACGTGACGGCAACAAATGCAAGTTGAGGCAACAAGAAGCGAACGAGACTGGCAACTATGGCAACAAAGGGCAACGTGAGGCAACGTGAAGCCAACAAGAGGCAACGTGGAGGCAACGAGAGCAATCGAGAGCCAACGAAGAAGCAACGAGAGGACAACGAAAGCAACGAGATGGCACACGAGAAGCAAAACAGAGGCAGACGGAGAGGCAACGAAGAAGCAACGAAGAGGCAACGAGAGCAACGAAAGCAACGAGAGGCAACGAGAGGCAACGAGAAGCAACAAGAGGAACGAGAGGAAACGAGAAGCAACAAGAGGCAACAGAGAGGCAACGTGAGGCAAAACAAGAGGCACGTGAGGCAACCAAAAGGCAACGTTGAGCAAACAAGAGCGGCAACGTGAGTGCACTGAAAAGCAACAAGAGGCAACGAGAGGCAAACAAGAAGCAACGTGATGGCAACGAGATCGCAACGTAGCCACAGATGGGCAACGTGAGGAACAGAGAAGCAACAAAGCAACGAGAGGCACAAGAAGAACGAGATCGCAACTGTGAACAACAAGAGGGCAACGGAGGCAACGAGAGACACGGAGGCAACTGAAGAAGCAACGAGAAGAAAAACGTGAGGCAACGAGAGAAAACGAAGGCAAACGAGAGAACAACGAGAGAACAACGGGAATGGAAGGAGGCAACGAGAGACAACGAGAGACAACGAGAAGGCAACGGGAAGGCAACGAGAGGCAACGGAGAAAGCAAACGGAGGCAATGAGAGGCACGAGAGAAAATGTGAGGCAACGAAGAGCACAACGATGTGAAACGATAGGCAATCCAAGATGAAACGAGAGGCAACGAGAGACAACGAGAGACAATGAGAGGCAACGAGAGAACAACGAGAGACCACGGGAAGCAACGAGAAGAAAAATGTGAGGCCACGAGAGGCAACGAGAGGCAACGAGAGGGCAAGTGAGGCAACGAGATTGAAACGGAGGCAACGGAGAGACAACGAGAGGCAACAAGATGTTAAAAACAAGAGGCAACGAGAAGCAAACAATACGGCAACGAGAGGCAACGAGAAGGCAACGCAGAAGGCAACAAGAGGCAACGAGAGGCAACTAAGGGCAACGAGAGGCAACAAGGAGGCAACGAGATGGCAACCGAGAGGCACCGACAGGCAACGAGATAGCAACGCAGAGCATACGGAGGAAGCAACCGACGAGGCAACAGAGCAACGAGAGGCAAACCAAGATGAATGAGAGGCAACAGGAAGAACGAAGCAACGTGAGGCAACGAGATGAACGAGAGGGCAACGGAAAAGGGCAACATGAGGCAACGAGAAGCAACTGAGAGGGCAAACAAGATGAAACGACGAGGCAACGAGAGGCAACAGAGGCAACGAGGAGCAAACGAGCAGGCAACGGAGAAGCAAACGAGATGGGGCAACGAGAAGGCAACAAGAGGCAACGAGAGGCAACTAAGGGCAACGAGAGGCAACAAGGAGGCAACGAGAGGCCAACAAGATGCGCAACGAGCGGGCAACGAGAAGCAACGAGAGAAAACGAGAAGCAACGAGAGAATTGAGAGGCAACAAGAGAAACGAGAAGCAACGAGAGAAAACGAGAGCAACGAGAGAAAATGGGAGGCACGAGAGGCCAACGAGAAGCAACGAGAGAAAACGTGAGCGGCAACGAGAGGCTACGAGAGGAGCAACGAGAGAAACGAGAAGCAAACGTAGAGAAAATGAAGAGGCAACGAGAACGGCAACAATACGGCAACGAGAGGCAACGAGAAGGCAACGCAGAAGGCAACAAGAGGCAACGAGAGGCAACTAAGGGCAACGAGAGCAACGGGAGAATGTGCAACGAGAGAAAACGTTGAGGCAGCGAGAAGCAACGAGATGTAGAAGCAACGAGAGGCAACGAGATGGCAACGAGACAGCAACGACGGATGGCAAACAATATGTAAACGAGAGGCCAACGAGAGGGCAACAAGATGAAACGAGAGGCTAACAATAGGCAACAAGATGAAACGAGAGGCAACGAGAGCAACAGATGGAACCACGAGAGGCCAACGTGAGGCAACGAGAAGCAACGACGAGGAAAAACGAGAGAGCAACGTAGAGAAGAAAACTGAGAGGCAACAAGAAGGCAACGCAGAAGGCAACAAGAGGCAACGAGAGGCAACTAAGGGCAACGAGAGGCAACAAGGAGGCAACGAGAGGCCAACAAGATGCGCAACGAGCGGGCAACGAGAAGCAACGAGAGAAAATGTGAGGCAACGAGATAATGGCAACGAGATAAGACATGACTGAGAGACACGTGACGGCACGAGAAGCAACGAGACGGCAACGAAGAGGCAACGAGAGGCAACGAGAGGCACGAGAAGCAACAAGAAGCAACGAGAGGCAACGTGAGGCAACGTGAGGCAAACGAGAGGGCAACAGAGGCCAACAAGAGAAATTGAAACGAGAGGCAACGAGACGGCAACAAGATGAAACGAGAGGCAATACGTGAGGCAACGTACGGCCAACAAGATGAAAACGAAGGCAACGAGAGGCAACGAGAAGCAACGAGAGCAACAAAGATGAAACCGAAGAGGCAACTGCCGAGAGGCACACGAGAGAATACGGAGAAGCAACCGAGAGGGCAATGAGGAGGCACAAGATGAAAACGAGAAGCAAACGAGAGAAAACTGCGAGAAGCAACGAGAGATAAAACGAGAAAGCAACGAGAGCAACGAGAGGCAACAAGAAGCAACGAGAGGCAACGTGAGGCAACGAGAGGCAACAAGAAAGCAACGAGAGGCAAGTGAGGCACGTGAGGGCAACGAGAAGCACACGAGACGGCAACGAGAGCGGTAACAAATTGAAACGGAGGCAACAGAGAAGCAACGAGAGTCGAACAAGATGAAAACGAGAGGCAACGAGAGGCAACAAGATGAAACGAGAGGGCAACAAGAGGCAACAAGATGAAACGAGAGGCAACGTGAGGCAACGTGAGGCAACAAGATGAAACGAGAGGCAACGAGGAAGCAACGAGAGACAACAAGATGAAACGAGAGGCAACAAGAGGCAACAAGATGAAACGAGAGGCAACAAGAGGCAACAAGATGAAACGAGAGGCAACGTGAGGCAACAAGATGAAACGAGAGGCAACGAGAGGCAACGAGAACAACAGAGACAACAAGAACAAAAAGGAACGAGAGGCAACAGAGGAACGAGAGGCAACAAGATGAAACGAGAGGCAACGAGAGGCAACGAGAAGCAACGAGAAAACGAGCAACAAGAGGCAACGAGAGGAACGAGAGCAACGAGAGGCAACGAGAGAAACGGAGGCAACAGAGGCAACAGAGAAAAGAAAACGAGGAAACGAGAGCAACGAGAGAAAGAGGCAACGAGAGCACGAGAAGCAACGAGAGAAAACGTGAGGCAACGAGAAGCAACGAGAGAAACGAGAAGCAACGAGAGAAAATGTGAGGCAACGAGAGAGGAAGACGAACGAGAAGGCAACGAGAAGAACGAGAGGAAACGTGAGGCAACGAGAAGCAACGAGAAGGCAACGAGAGGCAACGAGAACAGAGAGAAGTAGGCAACGAGAAGCAACGAGAGGCAACGAGAGGCAACGAGAGGCAACGAGAAAGCAACAAGGACAAGATGAAAGAAGCAACGAGAAGCAACGAGAGCAACAAGATGAAACGAGAGGCAACAAGAGGCAACGAGAAGCAACGAGAAGCAACGAGAGACAACAGAGACAATAAGAGGCAACGAGAGGCAACGAGAGGTAACGAGAGGCAACGAGAGGCAACGAGAGGCAACGAGAGGCAACGAGAGACAACGAGAGACAATGAGAGAAAACGTGAGGCAACGAGAAGCAACGAGAAGCAACGAGAGACAACAAGAGACAATAAGAGGCAACGAGAGGCAACGAGAACGGTAACGAGAGGCAACGAGAGGCAACGAGAGCAACGAGAGCAACGAGAGACGAGAGAAACGTGAGGCAACGAGAAGCAACGAGAGAAAACGTGAGGCAACGAGAGGCAACGAGAGAAAACGAGAAGCAACGAGAGAAAACGAGAAGCAACGAGAGAAATGTGAGGCAACGAGAGGCAACGAGAGGCAACGAGAAGCAACGAGAGAAAACAAGAGGCAATGAGAGGCAACGAGAGAAAACGAGAAGCAACGAGAGAAAACGTGAGGCAACGAGAAGCAACGAGAGAAAACAAGAGGCAATGAGAGGCAACGAGAGAAAACGAGAAGCAACGAGAGAAAACGAGAAGCAACGAGAGAAAATGTGAGGCAACGAGAGGCAACGAGAGGCAACGAGAAGCAACGAGAGGCAACGAGAGGCAACTAGAGGCAACGAGAGGCAACAAGAGGCAACGAGAAGCAACGAGAGAAACGTGAGGCAACGAGAGGCAACAAGAGCAACGAAAGGCAACGAGAGGCAACGAGAAGCAACGAGAGAAAATGTGAGACAACGAGAGGCAACGAGAGGCAACGAGAAGCAACGAGAGAAAACGTGAGGCAACGAGAGCAACGAGACGCAATGAGAGAAAATAGAGGCAACGAGAGGCAACGAGAGGCAACGGGAGGCAACAAGAGAAAACTAGAGGCAACAAGAGAAAACTAGAGGCAACGAGAGACAACGAGAGGCAACGAGAGACAACGAGAGACAACGGGAGGCAACGAGAGGCAACAAGAGAAAACGAGAAGCAACGAGAGAAAACGTGAGGCAACGAGAAGCAACGAGAGAAAACAAGAGGCAATGAGAGGCAACGAGGAGAAAACGAGAAGCAACGAGAGAAAACGAGAAGCAACGAGAGAAAATGTGAGGCAACGAGAAGCAAGCGAGAGGCAACCAGAGGGCAACCAGAGGCAACGAGAAGCAACGAGAGCAACGAGAGGCAACGGAGAAGAAGCAATGAGAGGCAACGAGAAGCAACGAGAGGCAACGAGAGCAACGAGAGACAACGAGAGACAATGAGAGGCAACGAGAGGCAACGAGAAGCAACGAGAGGAAACGAGAAGCAATGAGAGAAAACATGAGGCAACGAGAAGCAACGAGAGAAAACAAGAGGCAATGAGAGGCAACGAGAGAAAACGAGAGAGCAACGAGAGAAAACGAGAAGCAACGAGAGAAACGGAGAAGCAACGAGAGAAAATGTGAGGCAACGAGAGGCAACGAGAGGCAACGAGAGGCAACGAGAGGCAACAAGAGGCAACGAGAGGCAACGAGAGGCAACAAGAGGCAACGAGAGGCAACTAGAGGCAACGAGAGCAACAAGAGGCAACGAGAGGCAACGAGAGGCAACGAGAGGCAACGAGAGGCAACGAGAGGCAACAAGAGGCAACAAGAGGCAACGAGAGGCAACAAGAGGCAACGAGAGGCAACGAGTGGCAACGAGGAGAAAACGTGAGGCAACGAGAGGCAACAAGAGGCAACGAGAGGCAACGAGAAGCAACGAGAGTAAACGTGAGGCAACGAGAGGCAACGAGAGGCAACGAGAAGCAACGAGAGAAACGTGAGCAACGAGAGGCAACAAGAGGCAACGAGAGGCAACGTGAGGCAACGAGAGGCAACGAGAGGCAACGAGAGGCAACGAGAGGCAACAAGAGGCAACAAGAGGCAACGAGAGGCAACAGAGGCAACGAGAGGCAACGAGAGCAACGAGAGGCAACAAGAGGCAACGAGAGGCAACTAGAGGCAACGAGAGGCAACAAGAGGCAACGAGAGGCAACAAGAGGCAACGAGCGGCAACGAGAGCAACGAGAGTAAACGTGAGGCAACGAGAGGCAACGAGAGGCAACGAGAAGCAACGAGAGAAAATGTGAGACAACGAGAGGCAACGAGAAGCAACGAGAGAAAACGTGAGGCAACGAGAGGCAACGAGAGCAACGAGAAACTAGAGGCAACAAGAAGCAACGAGAAGCAACGAGAGAAACGGAGGCAACAAGAGGCAACGAGAGCAACGAGAGAAAACAAGAGGCAACGAGAGGCAACGAGAGAAAACTAGAGGCAACGAGAGACAACGAGAGGCAACGAGAGGCAACGGGAGGCAACGAGAGGCAACGAGAGGCAACGAGAAGCAACGAGAGGCAACGAGAGGCAACGAGAGAAAACTAGAGGCAACGAGAGACAACGAGAGGCAACGGGAGGCAACGAGAGGCAACGAGAGGCAACGAGAGACAACGAGAGACAACGGGAGGCAACGGGAGGCAACGAGAGACAACGAGAGACAACGAGAGGCAACGGAGGCAACGAGAGGCAACGAGAGACAACGAGAGACAACGGAGCAACGAGGCACGAGAGACAACGAGAGACAACGAGAGAGCAACGAGAGGAACGAGAGACAACGAGAGACAACGGGAGGCAACGAGAGGAAACGAGAGACAACGAGAGACAACGGGAGGCAACGAGAGGAAACGAGAGGCAACGAGAGGCAACGAGAGGCAACGAGAGAAAACTAGAGGCAACAAGAGGCAACGAGAAGCAACGAGAAGCAATGAGAGAAAACGAGAGGCAACAAAAGGCAACGAGAGGCAACGAGAGAAAACTAGAGGCAACAAGAGGCAACGAGAAGCAACGAGAGAAAACAAGAGGCAACGAGAGGCAACGAGAGGCAACGAGAGAAAACAGAGGCAACGAGAGCAACGAGAGGCAACGAGAGGCAACGGAGGCAACGGAGGCAACGAGAGGCAACGAGAGAAAACAGAGCAACGAGAACAACAGAGCAACGGAGCAACGAGAGCAACGAGAGAAACAAGAGCAACGAGGCAACGAGACGAGAGAAAACTAGAGGCAACGAGAGGCAACGAGAGGCAACGAGAGAAAACTAGAGGCAACGAGAGACAACGAGAGGCAACGAGAGGCAACGGGAGGCAACGAGAGAAAACAAGAGGCAACGAGAGACAACGAGAGGCAACGGGAGGCAACGAGAGGCAACGAGAGGCAACGGGAGGCAACGAGAGGCAACGAGAGACAACGAGAGACAACGGGAGGCAACGAGAGACAACGAGAGACAACGGGAGGCAACGAGAGGAAACGAGAGGCAACGAGAAGCAACAGGAGACAACGAGAGGCTAAAACTAAACTAAAGTGCTCCACATAGTTCGTCTGATAAAAATGCCATTTTACCAAAGATAAAAATTAATTAAAAGTGCTTGAATTATCTGAAATTGTGCTGGTTTTGCATAGGTTTGGACTATGCAAAACCAACAAAAGGAACAAGAATGAGTTTTCTTGCCTTGGATCCTTTTTGGTCTCATTGAAAGTGTTTTTGTCTTATGAAGTTAATTCCCGTTTAAACAAGTGAATTGGCCATCTCATTTCGAGATAGTCTAAACCTGCACAAAATCAGCAATGATTGGCTTAACCCAAGCACATTTCAAGCCATTTATCTAAGATAAGATGGTGTTTTCCCCTAAATAACAAGGAAAAGGAACTAAAACATGTGAATCTCAGTCGGACAGAGCCTCGTATCATTTAAACTCACTGACGTGAGGAACAGGTCTGTGCTTTGTCCATGTGGGAGGACAAACATGAGGCACATCATTAATAAATATGTTTGAACAAAATAATAAGAATGCAGAGTTGCCTAATCTCTATAGGGTGTTCTTCTTCTGCCTTGGGTAATGACAAGGGTTTTTGCCGGTTCTATCAGTTTTATCTAACATCTTTCAAATGAACTCAAAATTGTACTGATGGTAGAGACAAGAAGAAGAAAGCAGTGGGAAGATGTTATGTGGAGCACATAGAGCAGCCATGCATACGGTATGATGGCTGAGGTCACATGATCGCGTGAACAACATGGCCGCCGCGCTGAGGGAGGAGAGAGGAGCAGCAGCAGATCCTTCAGTTACTTAGCTCTGTTCGGTTAAGGTCAGTAAACGAGTTACTCATTACTGATCTGAAATCTCTCTTTTTCTGCTCTGTCCAGGAGGCCTTTGAAAACAGCTGTTTCCTCTGGATGTGGAGGAGCGGCTCTACTCTGTGCTCCACTTGTTCCCATGTGAGCTCATCCTTTCGGTCATTACCCACAGTTCATGGTCACAGATGAGAGCATTACTCATTCACTCTTCACAGTCAGAGATGGTATAAGCTTGTCTTCGTCTGGATGTGGCCACAGCTGCTCGGATTGATGAATGGAGGTAATATTTTATCGACTGTAGGTTCAGGAGCAAGACCAAACCTTCCTGTCTTCACCTCGGAGTTTTTGAAAGAGCTAGGGCCTATGAGTATTTAGAGGCCCTAGCTCGTTCAACACTGTCTGAAATGTAACCCCTCCCTCTCTCCCTTCATGTCTGTTTTATAAAACACCCTTGTAAGGAGTATAGCGAAAGATGCCAAATAATAAAATAAAGTAATAATATTAAAAGGAGACAACCCGAATAAGAAATAAGAAATACAAGAATCAAACTTACTGTAAATGAAGGAACGTATCATTCAATACACTACATACATTACTTGCTTGTGTACTAGGGTTGGGCGATACACCTTTTCACGATACAATATGTATCACATCATCCTCCGCTCACAATTAACAGCTGTGATGTCGAGAGGGTCGAGAGTGCCAAGTTCCTGGGGTTACATCTGTCAGACAAACTGACCACCAGAGACAACACCACGGCTATAATTAAGAAGGCACAACAAGCTGAAGAAGGTGGACCTCCCCATCCCAGTTTTGAATCTGTTCTACAGTGGGACAGTGGAGAGCCTGCTAACATATGGCATGCTGTCCTGGTTCAGCAGCTGTACAGCTGAAGAGAAGCAGAGTCTCGGTCGGATCATGAGAACTGCAGAGAAGATCATAGGCGCCCCCTTACCACCACTGCAGGACATCTTCACTGAGCGCTGAGCGCAGAGCAGGCTCTATCCTGAAAGACTGCTCGCATCCCTTCCATACAATGTTTGAACTGATGCCATCGGGGAAGAGATACCGCAGCATCAAGACAACAAAAACTCGAATGTTAAACAGCTTCCTTCCCACAGCTGTTAGACTGATGAATGAGACCCTATCGTCTACAGACTAATCAAGTTTTGTTAAATTAATTCATTTTACATTGCACTAAATTGTTGGGTACGTGTGAAACGTAATTTTGTTTCGTGATCTATCTATCACGATTTTCATTCCTTTAAACCTTTATTTAACTGAGAAAAGTCTTACTAAGAGTTCCTTGGGCCTGTGTTGCTGCCTCAAGAGGCAGCAACACAGAAATAAACAATTAAATAAGACACAAAACGATTTTGCGTGCTGCGACGTCCGCGCAGTAATATCTTTACTTTACTGTGCGGACGTCGAAGTGTTCCTAAGGTGTTGTTACGCCTTACAATATAGTTCCCCTTTTTATCCTCTTAGAAAATCGACATGTTTAGTTTTGTGTAACTATACTTGGATCGTATAACTACTTACATAAATGTATTTAAATAGGGAAAACGTGGAAGAACTTGGTCGCTTCTAACTTCACCCCGTTAGGCCCCTTAAGGTCTGCACACGCTACACGATTTTCCCAGTTTTAAACGATTAGAAAGAAGAGGGGGTCCACACTACACAACTGGATTTAATGCGATTATAGAACGTCTGGGGGTTCACACTTAACGACTGAGAATCGTAAGAGCTAACACACTACACAATTCTGTCAAACAGCAGATTTTCCAGATCAGAAAATATAGGCCTCCGTTTGTGAACGTGGGGAACATGTGCGTCTCCCGATTGGTCAACAGTGTCATGTGATCGCTGTCACAACAATGCTGCTGCAGGAGCTACTGCTACTACGAGCCTTCAACTTGGCTATAGTTCTGTCAAAATGGAGATAAACGTCAGTGACACAAAGATGCGGGATGCCTTTCAGTGGATTTAATAAGAAAAGGAGATGGACCATCAGCCGTGAGACGGAGGAAAAAAGTGAGGAGATGCTAGCGGAGAAAAGTAGCTGGAAAGTTTGTGTCCAAACTCAGTAAGTGGTGCCGTTAAACTCTGTGGTTGAAATGTAGCTGGAAAAGGTGTCTCTCGTGAACTTTTGGTGATATAAAGTTGAGCTGTTTCGCGTGGGGCTGTTGCTATGAAATTTGTCGTTTGTGCCACTGTTTTGACAAAAAGGGATGCGCTGCCATGTTTTTCTGTTTTTATTTCACTCTGTCATTGGCCATTCTGTGAGTTCGCTTTGGGGACAGTAAAATCACCCACGTTTCTCCTGTACGCCAAAAATGTTTGATTTCCTGCAACTGAGGTTTAGTTGTGTCTGACTGCTGCCCACATTACACGATACGAACACGAGTCCATTCGTGAACCCTCTTACACTACGGGACACGACTCTGTGCGACTGCCATCGACTAGCCACGACTCAAGGCTCCTCCTCTCCCTATAAAGGAGAGGAGGAGAGGCTAAATGCTAACAACATCTTTAGTCTTTTTGCTTGTCTGAGCGCACGCCTAAAGACCAGACAGGTACGGATCAACTCGTCTAAGCTCAGGTAAGAATATCTCAGTATGGATTAACGGTGGCCTGTTCCTTTAAGAAACATTTAAATTGAGCATAAGACACCAATTCTTTAAGCTGCAGATCATCCTGAAGCAGATTCCATGCAGATGGTGCAGCAAAGTTAAAAGCCTTTCTGCCCAGTTCAGTGCGGACTCTAGGCATGGACATTAAAAAGAGTCCTGTGAGCGATATGTACCTGCAGATTTCTTTTGTAGATATGTGCACAAATATGAGGGAAGGAGTCCCAACACGGCCTTATAGATAAAAAATATTCTAATGGATCCAACAGCGCAAAAAAAGAGAAAACCAACCAACCCAAGAATAAAGCACACAGTGATGAGTAAGAGATTTCAAGTTGGTAATAAATCGCAGGGCACCATGAAACATTGTATCTAAGGCATGAAGACACTGAGAGATGGAGTTCATATACAATACGTCACCATACTCCAGGACAGACAAAAAGTTGCATTAACCAGTTGTTTCTTGGCTTTAAATGACAGGCAGAATTTAATCCTGGAGAAGAAGTCTAACTTTAATTTCAGTTTTTTGACTAAATCACATGCCCAAATATTTGTATTGGGTTACTTTTTCAATTTTGGAGCCTGAGATTGTGCAAATAGATGGGAGATTGATTGCAGATGATTTTCATCAGTTTGGTTTTATTTGAGTTTAGACCAGTTTTAAAGCAGCCACATTATTAAGTTGTAAGGTGTTGAATGCTGACTGTAGGGTTGACATGGCATCCTGCAGTGTATGCCCAGAACAATAAATCATCTGCATAGTAATGATATTTTACAGCAAAATTATTGCAAAGGTCATTTGTATAAATAATAAATAAAAGGGGCCCAAGAATTGAGCCTTGGGGCACTCCTTTAGAAATATTTAGTGAGTCAGACATTCATCTATTTGCACACTCTGTGTGCTCCCTGACAGATAATTGTTAAACCATCCCACTGTATTAGCCTTTGCTGATGTAGTGTATGGTCCACTGTATCAAAGGCCTTTCATAGATCAATAAACAGACCAGCACAGTGCTGTCTCTTATATCCAAGATAGAAATGAAAAGTCCCACAGTCTTACCCAGCGGTCATCGATTACTCACTGTTAATTCTGACTGAGCACCTTCTGTTGTGCTGTGGTTCTCGTGAGTGAAAAGCGAAGCTGCCTATCTGTGGCTGCAGCCCCTCCAACCACCACCACCTCAGAGACCAAGTGGGACAAGCGTCTTGCTCAAACACACAACGGCAGCTTGCACTGCTCGGAGCTGGATTCAAACCGACAACCTTTGGATCTATTCACTGAGCCACCCTTTGATCCGCCTCGTCTCTTCACTGTGAGGCACAGATCTTTGCAGTCCACGCTCCAACAGAAGAGTGAACTGGTGCTGGTTATCTGTCCGAATGACTGTCCTCGTCCATCTCTCTGCTGACGCCTCTTATCAGCGCCCCCTGCCTGTATTTGTCGGACATGTGGAAGTTCACACACTCTCCATGTTCATTTGTTTCATTACAGAAAGGTGTGGGCGTACACAGCGGCAGCACGTTTGCAAACACTCTCACTTTAATGGTGAGATTATGAACTGGGAAAGGCACACGTTTATTTTTTATTAGAGATTTCACTTTGTCTATGGTCAGAGGAGGGACACACCCGTTACAGGCGTGTCTTACAAAATAAGACACGCCGGTTAATGCGGTGCAAAGAGCGTACCTGGCTCTTTCTGCATCTTAATAGTGAGTTACTAACAGTCTGGAGTTGACCTGCTCTGGCGGAGGCAGGAACAGTGATACAGAGAACTTTACGAACCAGAGCTCATGAGTGAAAACAGATGGATCTTTGGTAAAGCAGTTGTCTCTTAAATTCATTGCGGCACAAATATTATTTACATGAGACACATTTCAAAGGGTCAGAACAAATCTCGCTGTAAAATCGATATCAAAATGAGCCAGTCTTGAGCAGCGGACAGCCGATAGTGAAGGCTGAACGTGTCAGAACACTAAAAGTCCCGACTTAATCGCTCCCCCTTTTCACCCTGTGCTGTGACCTGTCCTGTCGTATAAAGCCAAAGCGCCGGTCTATTGAATAGCCCTTTGAAATGAAAATATCCCAAAGATTACGCTCTCTTTACTGTACAGAGGCCATTCAGGAGTCAGTGCCTTCTCTGGCCTCTCTGCCTCCCACGAAGTGTACAGCGCCCCCTGTCTGTCACAGATCTGGGTCTCGTTTATAAATATCTCATACATACAAAATGAGTCCAAAAGTGGCTTATAGTAAAGCAAAGAGAGGTTTAATGCCATCCAAAGACAATGCTGTACCACCTTTCGGACCGGTCGGACTCACTCAAACCTCCACGTGCACGTTTATCAAGTGCTTTTATATCACGAGTTTCCAAATAAAAGTGAAACTAAATCAGCCTCGAAATATGTTCTAGACCAGGGGTTCCCAAACTTTTCAGGTCGCGAACCCCAAAATCACCCCCTTCTGTAAAATGTAATTAGCATTTCTAATAATTGAAGGTGCAAAACATTTAAAATCTGGTCTGATTATGTTAGTTTAGATACTGTATTTTGACATTTGGCTTGATTTCACTAAAATATGCTGTTTTCAATTAAATTATCTCACATCACCTTGCGACTCCCACTTCAGTCACCCACAACCTCCCAGGAGGTCCCGACTCCCACTTTGGGAAACACTGTTCTAGACAAATGTTTTATTGATGGAATAGTACACCATGCTGTGTGTGATCAGAGAAATATATAACAGTGCATGAAAAAACATTTAAGCTTAGAAAAAAGAAAAATATATAATATATAAAATAAAATATTCCCAACGTTTGCAGACTATAGCTCTCTGTCAGAGTGGGGGATGTTGTGGAACGTTCCTTGTCCGAGTGTAGACTATTTAAGAGTAAAAAGTGATCATCTGAAGATGATGAAGACAAACCAACCCTTCCCGCCGGACAGACTGCTGAGGAGCCGGTTTGCTGTGGCACTGAGACATATCTGCGCGCCGAGAGCTGAGTGTGAGCCGCCGTCTTCACATTACACAGATCAGAATTCACTTTATGACGTTATTATTGCATTTACTCCTTCAGCACATCGCTCCTGTTTCACATCACTGCGCAGAAACGGCAGGACCGAGTAGCACGGAGCCACGGACGACTAGCAACCACAGACCCATGAATTATATTTTTGAACCATAAAACATGTATTTGAGTGATGTCACACCTCGGACCATATCGTCAAAACATAACAACTTTACTGAACCTATTCTGCATAATACTCACGGCTAACTTTTATATCATGATTTAGTTTTATCACACTGTGACTGGTTAAATTCACCTGTCAGATCATGACAGACGCTGTCCAATAGAGTATGAAGAGTGGGCGGGGCCTGTGTCAGAACAGACCTAAATGATGGACTTTTAAAACAAAATAATATTGGAATGCTGCACACACTTGATGAATATGTAAGATGGAATGAGTCTATTATTTCCAAAAGCTCTTCTTTTCTTCAACTCTTCTTCTAGGCACATTGAGTTGCCTTGCGTAAGAAATGTGTGGTATAAATAAACTTGCCTTGCCTTCTTTGTATCGGCAACAAACTAAGAAGAAGAAGAAGAAGAAGAAGAAGATCTTTATATATATACTGTATATAGCGCCTTTCACAGACATGGTCACAATGCGCTTTACATGAGAGCATTGTACATTCACTCCATACTCAGTGGTGGTAAACTACATTAGTAGCTTCAGTTTCCCCTGGGGGAGACTGACAGAAGCGCTGTCGCGACTGCACACATCTGCGCCAACGGTCCCTCTGACCACCATCATACATTCACACACACATCATTCATCCTGGCCTATTGTACATGTTTTTAGTGGTAGGGGAAACCGGAGTACCCGGAGGAAACCTACGCAGACACTAAAACACTGTTCTCTTCAAACCCTGGTGTCAGACACAACAATGATTTCTTTGAGACTTTCCATCTCTTTCCAAGGTCTGTGTAAGCCATTATACAAGTGTAAGCTTTAGTTGGAGCTGAAGGTTGGAGGAAATATGTTTTTTACAGAGGAAAATACCTTTCAGCATCACAGGATAAACTAATCTATTTTTCTATGCAAATGATAAAAATACTATATTAACTGCCGTGTTCCATCAGATATAGTGCGTGATAAAAGCCGTCCGTCCTGCCAAGCTCATCTCCCAGAGTGTCCCTGGTCCATCCGTCTGCTCGTAATGGTCCTATTTACAATATTCAGATCATGTGACACCGACGAGCCCAGACGATTGGCCACCCCACTGATATGATTCATATGTATGAGCGTAATTACAGCGGCATAGGTCAGCGCCCTCCATTTCTCCAGAGCGCCGATAACTGCTCTGCCGCTGTCCCCCGGTTCCCACTGTAATCAGGCCTTTTCCGCTGAGCTCCTGCAGCCGGCTATGGACAGACACACCCTGCGCCGTTTGGGAATGGGAAGAACTGGACTGAAGGAGGGTGAACTTTAGGGACTACACTAAGGACTAACCCTTAGCTTGACCTCAGCCTGCTAAGTATGGAGCACGAGTTCCCCCATGGTTCAGGTGTGTTGCACTATTGCATGTGGAATAGTTTGTTTTAAGTTGAAGACCTATTCTTCTGCTAAGAGTAAGGATTAGTTACAGCATAGGTTCTCGACTTTTAGCGAAACACAGGAAAGTTAATTAAAAAGCAATCAATCATTTATTCATCATAAGTTTGCTTGGAGTTGTTTAGTTTCACACACAATTAGTTGTTGCCACGGGTTTCCATTTACCACTCACATTTGTAACAAAAGAACAATGTTAGTCAATACCTCCATTCACCAGCTCATGATTTACCAATGGACAGTTAATATTTCCAATCAAAGTAGTTTTACAGTAGAAAGTAGTTTTACATGCAAGAAAAGGAAGGAAAACAAAAGAGAAACAAGGCAGGAGGAGCTGTAGACTCAGGCTCAGGCTGGGACTGTCGCCTCAAATACATCGGGGATTAGCCAATGCAGAAACTGCAACAACAATCACTCAACATAAAAGTGACAGCCTCCCTCTCCGATGAGCTGGAAGGGACCCCTGAGAGAGTCCCTGTTCATTTTGGAACTTTCAGCCATAGAAATTGGCAAATCAAAGTGCTGTTTTCTCTTGAGGACCAAAACTAAAAATGTAAACTTTTACTTTAAGTAAAATGTGTTTTGCATCTAAATAGTTTTCAGTCCAACCAATATTGGATTTGAACCTGTTTACCTCATGTTTGACATTTATAACATTTTTATTTCTATTATCCTATATACAGTACTATATAAATGGACTGTCCTACCTTTAAAGCCGCACTTCCCATTTCCTCCTGATTTCAAGCCATGAAAGTCAGAGGTATTGTGTTAAAGAAAAGAAACCTTCAAACAATGTTCAGACATCAACAACTTTGACAGCTTAACTCCCCTCTTCTCTCCAGGACACAATCACAATCTCAAAAATCGTCGCATCTTTTGTCGCAACGCTTTCAAATATTCACCCGCCAAACCAAACACCACAGCAGACAGGAAAAAACATGTTAATATCTCAACTAAAAAAACATATGTGTGAGAGGTCCTCACAGCAGGTCGCATGAACAAGAACCTCCATCACCATCCCCACAGCAGAAGGCAGGACCAGGCTGAATAATCCCTCAGAGGGGATTAAGGCAGTTCCCACAGAGGAACCAGCGTCCATGATCCCTCCTCCTCCTGGACTGAAGATCTAACACACTCCTGACGTCACACTGTCCACAGCCCGTCCACAGGACAACAACAGCGTGCGTAGGGTCACCCAGAACATGGTAAAGGCGAGCTAAAAGGTTTACCTGGATTGGCATTTCTTTTTGTGATGTTCCTTTATTTGGAAACATAAGCAATATTAGGAACTCTTAATCAAACCCACAGTCAAAATGAGCTCCTTATGAATGTTTCTAGCACAGCATTATGTTCACAAAAACGGCGGTCGAAACTACTACTCCTCTCCATGTCTTTGTGTCTTTATCTGGTGAAACATAACTGACATTCATCTGTTAAACCGGGAATCTCAAGTCTCACACAGACACATGCATTTCACCCCTCATCACACATCACCCCTCGCGTTTCCCACGTTTTCAACTGCATTATTGTGCCAAATGTGAAGGATTTTTATTTAGTCTTTGTTGAACCATGCAGGTTAGTCCCACTGAGATCTCTTACGAGAGAGAGACCTGGCCAAGACAACATTTCTGACAGAATTCCCAAACAAATGATCTGGATTCGACCTCTCCAGAGTTCTCACTCCTCGCTTCAGGCCCGTGTCTCGGTAAGGAGGGGACGAGGCTGCAGTCACGAGCAGCACAGGGAGAAGTGTTGTCTACTCGGTTTCAGCAAACCATGCACAAAAACGGAAGTTAGGTTTTAGTTGTATAACGACTACTACAGATGTGGCAGCTGTTGTTAGGAGTGGAAGCGTCATGTAACTTTGTGCTCATAATCCCCTCCGCAACAAATATCTCACGTAATGCAACGACCAACGAGCTCATAACTGTCCTTAACTGCCGCCGTACGGAATGAGCGACTCCCAGGTCTATTCTTCTGGACGGAACTCTCCTTATTCCTTTGCCATTAAAGTTTTTGAAAATATTTGCCAACTACAATCACCACAGACAATATCCTGTCCAACATTAGTCATTAGTCTGTATTCTAATTTGTAAACGGGCAGTCCTTGGAGCATGTGTGGACTGGGGGACAGGACAAAACTGTTACTGGAACATTGCACACTACTATGTCATTTCAGATACTTTGCATCATCACCCAAACGCTCACACCTGAAACTGTCTTACGAGTTAAATTGACTTACATTATACTTTTACTTAGGTAATATTATTTAGACCTTTATGTTGTTTTGCGTAAATACAGTATAATGTCCGATTTCATAAAATATTTTTTAAATGCATCTGCTGCTTCACTATTGACTGTTCTACTGTTGGACATGACTTTTGCTCATCTGTTTTATCTTTCTATATCTCTCTCATCGTTGATTTCCAAACCAGTCTTCAGTCCTAGGGATAAAGGCACCAGAAGAATATTCGGCTATCGGCCCATATATTGCAGATATTAATTGGTCAGCAATGTTTATAAATACAGCTTCAAAATGATCCAAGTGACAATGAGCCCAAAAAGCTCATCCCAAAGCCAAAAGCAACTTGGTTTAAAGCTAAAGAAGTGGCTTTGCAATAGGACATAAAAAACTATTCAAATAAATTAGCCATAAAAAATAAAATAAAAAAATTGTTCCACATTCTGTTTCTATGGTTGGAACCTTACCCAAAGTTATAA
Source organism: Neogobius melanostomus (assembly GCA_007210695.1). Lineage (NCBI taxonomy): Eukaryota > Metazoa > Chordata > Actinopteri > Gobiiformes > Gobiidae > Neogobius > Neogobius melanostomus. The sequence continues at coordinate 552,318 of VHKM01000921.1, read as the reverse complement.
ATGGATAACTATATTATATAGTTATAGTTATATATATACTAGATAAATACATCAAATTAAATCACTAATCATGTCAGTCAATATATCAGCCTTTCCAACCCCCTTCATATCAGTATCACTATCTGACTCCACAAATCCATCAGCCATTATTTGTCAAGCCCCGTGAAGGGAAAACGAATGTTCCCCTCAAGCATTATTTTAACCCTCGTCTGCTTTCCAAATCCCACCACAGCTCTACTCAAAAATGCAGCTCACTACTACTGCTGCTTGTAACTGGAATACCTTGAAAATACGTACATGAACAATAGGGCTCTTCTAACATCCGGGTGTTTCCAGTGCACCGCGGATACGAAGGTGAAAACAATGGTGGTATTAGACAGTGTTTTTTCCTGTCAGTGACAGATTCTGTTTGAATCAGTAAATCCTGCCTAAAAGCTGTTGTGCGGCCGGATGTTCCATTTTGTGGGAACTACAGCTTCAATCTTGTAAACTGAGTAAGTTTTATGATTAGAATCGACGTCTGCAGATCTAAACACATTGTGTGGATTATGTTTTAAAGTTTAATGTAACTGTGCCAGACACATCAGGCTCTAAATTCTACCATTTACTTTGTTTTAAACATAAAATAAATTGTTAATCAAATGTTTAATGTCATGGCACGTGTTAGCTAAGTCATGCTTTAGCTAAATCTAAAGCTGAATAAACTAGACAGAACGTCGCCTAAAAGCTTCTAAAACATTTTCTCGTCAGCATTACGTTTAACTTAGATCATGATTATTTCCCGAAAGGCGAAACATAAATGTGTGAAATTCTACACAAAGTTACGATGGATTAGCGACATGTACTAGGCGACCTCTTGGCAGTTTGTACAAACATTCATCGAGACCAATTCCAATTTCTATTTATATCAGACTTTTGCCTCAAAAGGCAGGTTATCATGGTAATCAAATCACATTTCATCACAATCTGACAATTATTCAGTTTAATAAATCCTGTCAAATCCAATGACAACCAGCCAATGCCAGCGATCTGCCATTGTTATCAATGAAGCGAGAGCGTTGTATTCACCTCCGCTTGATCTATGACGTAACACCGGAGAGCCCTATATCAAAGTCCTCGAACATGCCGTCCTCTGCTAGAACTCGACGAGCTGCAGAATCATCCAAAACCATTGCATTTCATTGTAATACTCCTAATCCATAATTCATAATCACCGCCTTGCTCCATCTGCCTTCGGTCCGAGCCTGTTACGGGAGTCGGCCCACGAGGAGACCACAGAGTCAGGGGCTTTCGCGGCCAATTCCATATTCAAATCACTTTATCTTAAGCAAACAGCCATATCCTGTGACTTCTTTGCAGTAAATCCATCCAGCATGGCTTTGACATTTCCGCAAACTGTACTCCCACCGTACTCCACAGATACAAGGGGAGTCGTATCGGAAAGCAAAGACCCAAACGTGCAGCAAACCCTGAGATCAGATTGACACACCAGGAGTTGATGGCGCTGGGAAACGGATCAAGAAACTCTCCTAAGTTTCTAATCTCTGTGACAAATGCAATGCCACGAAGCAGAGGTGGGTAGACTTCCCTTACATTTACAAACTTAAATGTGTTATATTTACACCTGTCAGCTCTTTTTTAAAGTAAGTCCAGTTGTTTTGAGTCACCTTTTTTGAGTCCAAACTTAAATTACTTACAACTTTCTTGCTTTTCTCGAGTGACACTATTGGGAACAGCGCTCCCCTTTGAGTGAGTGACGGAGGATTTCATGGCTCTTTTGTCTTTTCTTATTTATTTATTTTTCATGGCGTTATGTGACAATTTGAGGACATTGTGTCGGCGTTGGCTGGTTAAAAATGCTTAACAAATATGCCTGTGACCAACAACCTAAAATGTTTCTCATGAGTTTTTCATGAGCTTGACTTTAGGTACTTGAAGTTAGCTCTGCTTTTGAACTAGTTTGTATCGCCTAATCTTAAGAAAAGCTTTTCAAATATGAACGATTAAGATTCAAGAGTCATGTCACCTTTTTGGTCAACTCATCTCTTTAAAAGAATAAAGAGAATTGAAATTGTGGGACTCTCAAACCTTGTGTGGACAGTGTGCACGTTTGGACCTCGCATTGTTTCGCTTACTGTGTCTTGTTGATTTTGCAAAGCAGCCGCTGCATACTGTGACATTAGGCTGCACAAACACTTCAACCATGATTTTGAAGTGTCTTCTACTTGAGTGCCCCTTTTGTTTCACCCACCTCTGCTTTTCCAGATTCCAACAACTTTCCATGCGGCGGCTCCACTCTAAAAGAAAGCGCTGTTTCGTAACGGCATGCAGCGACAGGAACACCTCTAAAGTACAGTATCAAGGTCATAACATCTTCTCCCTCTACCCAACAAGCTCCAGAAGCATCCAAAAACCATTGCATCAATCCGATAATCGTGATCCAAAGCTGCCACTCACCCCCCTTGTTCCATCTGCCTTTGGTCCGCGCCTGCAGCGAGAGTTGGGGACATCCGGCGAGCGCCCATAAGAAGACCACAAGTTCCACGGCGGGCATAAATCCACACTTGGCGCCGCTGGGAGGCATGTCCGAGGTCCAGGTCCTGTAGCCCTTGGGGGAAGTGCACTCACTCCCACATGGCTACGGCGGAGAGGGATACCCCACCGACACTCACACCGGGCTGGGCGGCATCGCGCTGGCGTCTGCGCGGCTGGCTCCCGGAGGTGCTGCTGGAGGAACGCGCGCTCTGACGGCGATGGGTGAGATGATGGGTGGGTGGTGGAGAGGGGAGGAAGGAAGGGGTGGGCGGATGCAGCGGCGGGTTCACGGATGCTCCCACATTTCGAAGCGCGGGAAGACAGAGACAGAGAGAGAGGCGTTGGTGCCTGGGTGCTTCGGCTCTGAACGGCACGCTGCTCTGGAAGTCACTGGCTGCTGTTGTACACACACAGACTGGCTCACGCTGCCTCTCTCTCCTCTCTGCTGCTGCTGCTGATGACGAGGCTGGGGAGGATGCAAGTGGTCTTTAATTATTTCTAACCTTCTACATTCAGGCACAGAGCGAAATGGAGAGATGGAGGAACAGCCAACAAGCATTAAAAGTCATTAAATTAATTTAAATGAAGGGCTTAAATTACGTCAAAAAGCATTGTTTGGATTCCACCTGGCATTGAATTGAAATTCCTTAGAAAATCATGACATTCATGACTCCACTATTTTCAATAAGGATGTAACGTTTCACTTTTGTCACGATTCACTAGGGCTGGAAAGCGGAAGTGCGAGAATTTGCGAGATTTCCGTCCACGGATACAAACAAACAACACACGCTGGTTGTCCTGTACTGATATCGCGGACTTCATTCGCTCTGATGGCTTTTTCAGTGTTATTTTGGACACATTTCGTCATTGGGACGAAAAACTTCGTATACGGCCATGCTAGTCGCTGAGTGGATCGGCAAATGCCCTGCTCAGGTTTGTGGCACGGTCCCATTTAGTGATAATATTCGAGTAAGTTATACTCGTAGTGACATGTGCCTTTTTATATCTGTAGACACCTTGGTCAAGTAGGGTCGACACGTCCGCCTGCCTTTTCCTCTGCCTTTGATTCGCTTTTTTTTTTTATTCCCCTGTCACTGGACATGTGGAGCTCCGTGTGTGAGGGCAACAACACCTCTACTGTGAAACAAACCACGAACTAAATACGGTCATAACCTCTTAACCCCCACTTTAACCATGTACATTTTCATCACTTTGGCTTTTGTTGATTTTTTTGGTCATATTTTTATAATTTTTTTGTCGCTTTTTTATCAAGTTTTTATAACTTTTTTTGTCACGTTCTTGTCGCTTTTTTGTTGTGTGTTATGCTTGTTGCTGAACTGGTGAAAATGTGCTCGGTTAAGGTGGGGGTTAAGAGGTTTTAACTAAAAGAAAAAGTAAAATAAACTCAAGTCTTTGGTATAAATTGCCTCTGTAAACTATTTTATCAACAACGGACCTACGTGCCTTAATGTGCTGGTGTTGGTCGTCTCCAGCTGGCGTTGATTGGAATTTTGTGTTGAACTGCTAAGGTGAACCGCCCGCTATGTCATGAAAGCATTTTGCACTATTCAATTCAGCCGCCTCCTCCAACAGCTGGTTGTTTGTTTGTATCCGAGCGAAGAACCGGAAGTGCTTCTGGTACGAGACTTTCCAGCCCTATACATATTTCGATATGAAGGTCACAATTTCAATTCAATTCAATACATGCGCGGAACAAGAAATACAAGTTCTCTCATTATTTTGAAGTAGAATTTAACTCTCTACTATTTTATATCAAAATACGTTCTTTTTAATATGTTTTCATAAAGTGCAACCACAGAATAAAGCTGCAGCACTTTAGCAACAATATTTCCAACAGCACGAGTTTTTATTTATTTATTTATTGGTTTATTTGGTCGGGACAGTGCATGTTAATGAACATACATGGGTCTCATGCATGTAAACAAGCCACACCGGATTGTAGCCTTGGGCTAATTTGCGAGTGAGTGATTTTCTTGTGTTGATTTTCTTTCTGAGCTTTTACCTTGTCTCTCCTGCTCGCTGCTCGCAGACAGCTTGTCCGAGTCATGACGCCGGAGATGGCTGCTCATGACTCCAGACACCATTATCTTCCCCTCGTTGTTACAGCCGATAGCAAACATCTGCCACCTCTGATCTGTGTTCAAACTTTGGTGTCTTGTTGTTGCTCACTGAAATGGCTGTGTCTGTCCGCTAGCAGCTGATGCTAATGCTACAAACAAACTTCTCTTTTTTATTTAACATTTACGAACTGTAAGGCACATAACAGTTGATAGCATGTCGAGGCACATTCGGCTGAGTAGAAACAAATTCACAGAACAGTGTAAATTGAAAGTGTAAAAATAAAATAAATAATAATAATTGACACAAATAATAAAATAATAATAAAATTAAATAAATAGATAAGTATACATCTTACTTCAGGTTTAAGGGTCAGTTATTTTATAATGTTGTATTTGACTTAGAAGCTCTATTAGCTACTTTTGTTAATTTTATAACTTTTAAAGATTTGGAATACAGATTAAACTCATGAATGAAATCTCTAAATGCAGGTGGGGATTTAAAAATGTTTGATTTATGTATATAGTGTTTTGCTAATATGAGGATTACGTTTATCAGCAATTTATCTACATTCGATGTTAGTTTAACCAATGCATTCATTCTCTCCAACAACTGTTGAATCTGAGACCAACATACATTAACAAATTTACAGTCACAAAAATGTGACATGTGGTTTCCACGTCTGTTTTACAAAAGGAACATTCATTACTATCGAAATTAAATCTTAGTCTTAAAAATTCACTTGACGGATACATGTGCCCAGTCACGAGAATGAGGGACACAAGTCGGCTGACTCACTTTCTCGTCTCCATCGTCATGTGTCGTGTGTTTCCTTTTGTTGTTTGGGGAGGAGGCACCGCTGCTTTGGTTTGCGTTGTTGACACATCCTTTAGCGAACAAATGCCACGCACAAAAGCCAGTTTTATATATACGCCTGTTGTCGATAAGTTTATATGCGTTTGAGTGAGTGAACTCAATGATGTAAATGAGCCCTATTGTCACTCGGAGCAGCAGAGAGAGGTGAGAACAGCCCAAAAGTTTAGAGGCCTTTTTCTGCCCTTTGACGTATTTCAAGTTCCTAAATTCAACTTGCCACGTCTTCTAAATATTATATTATATTCCAAATATTCCATGTGTTACACATTGTTGGAAACTTTGGAGACTACACTTTCACAAGCTATGTCTCGCTCAAATTGCCCCAAAACTTTGTTGTGTCCCCCGTTCTTGTGACTGGGTACATGTTATTGAGAAGTTTAATTGGATACTTCAGATATTCTGTTCTTAATTTCTTAATCTTAACTGGCAGTCATTATTTGAGAGCAGGTTTCCATTTGAGTCCAACAAGTCCATAACGCACCAAATATTTTGTCCATCCAGTCCTTGTAATATATAGACTTGTTTCTATGAAGAATACATCTGTTGTTCCAAAGCAAAGTATATGAGGAGTGAAGTTATGTTTGTACGGCATCTTCCAGTAAAAGAGAACCTGCTGGTGAAAAAGGGTTTTTTTAACCTCAAAATCACTTTCCAAGTAGATTATTGTATTCAAACTCATTTAATGATATTGATTGCTTCATGTTTGTTCTCCCACATGGACAAAGCACAGACCTGTTCCTTTGACAGTGAATTTAAATAATATGAAGTTCACGTTTTTAGTCATTTGCTTTTTAGTTTTTGAGTCAGTTTTTGTCTAATTTTAGTCATCAAGAATATTACTGACAAAAAAAAGTATAATTTTGGAAGACAAAATTTACATTTAAACATAAATGCTACAATGTTGACATTTTCAACAACACAATATTGAACCACAACTATCTGTCATTAATTAATCTCTCATTGATGTGAGCGTGCATCATGTTGGAACCATCAACCATAAAAGACTGTTTAGTGAAAAGTGAAACTGCGTGGTGTTCCACAGTGATATAGCTGCTTTAGAGCAAATTCTGACAGCCTTCAGAATTTTCCATCAAACCTGAAAATGTTTTGTAAATGAAGATTTTTCGGTAAATGTAACCTCTGGGACGGACTCTCAATTTAAAGAAAATGTTTTTTTCACTTGAACATAAAATGACAAAAAAAGTGTTGGTGACATAAAATTATTTTAGAGTTTAACCATTTTTACATTCCAGCAAAAACGTTCTAAAAAAGGTCCTGAGAAAAAAGGAACCAGTGAAATCCACTTATAAGTACTCACATGTACAGCTTTCTTCCATGCTGGCTGGAGAGCTTCTTGACCACGTTCAGAAGATTTGAAATAAAAAAAAGGTCCAGTTGTGTCCATTTATCTGCAATCCACAGTCATCCCAGGTTGTATCAAACTACAATAAAAGAAAAAAGAAACAAGAGGAGGTTATTGCTTATATAATAAATCACAATCCAATTTTACTTCTCTAGCACATTTTATAAACAAGAGATTACAAAGTGCTGTGATAATATAATGAAGTAAAAGCTGGAGGTGTGTGTGGTCCAGAGGTGGGAAGTAACGAAGTACTTGTACTTCATTACTGTACTTAAGTAAATTTTTCAGGTGTCTGTACTTTACTTGAGTATTTATTTTCCTGACGACTTTTTACTTTTACTCCTTACTTTTGAAACGCAAGTATCTGTACTTTCTACTCCTTACATTTTCAAAACGGGCTCGTTACTTTTCTTTAGAATCACGCGCTGTTTTTTTCTTTTTCTTTCCCCCGAGGCGGCCACGCGCACCCGACTCATCAGCGCGCGTGCCAGAGCGCAGAATTGTTTTTGTTTTTTTTGGTTTTGGTTTAGAAACAGACGCAGCTGCTGAAGTAAACACGCTGCTGTCAGAGCACGGACGCGTATAGAGCAAAGGAACCAGCGTCACCAGTGCGGAGGTGCACGTGCTCCTGCTCCGCCTGCAGCCGTGGTGCAGGGACAGACAGCATGAACATAGCCTAATACTGACCCGTTTGACCGCGGTCCTGCTAAAATTTTAGTGTGAGATCAGCTGCACAGGTCCAAACTGTTCTAAACTCCAAACTTCAGAAATAGAGACTTTATCTGCCTTTGGTCTCTGCTGTGAATATGAATCAAAGGCAGTTTCAGAAATACAGGCCATTGGCTGATAGAAGCGATTTTGGGCCGTTTTTATTTGTTTTACTATATTAATTTAATCCTTTATTTATACAGGTTTGTCCTTTGAGACCATAGTTTGAGATGATATGATGTCTAATTAGTCAGAGAGACCTGTTTCAAACACATCAACCATATGGGCTCATAGGCTGCAGTTACATCGGCATCTTTTACTCTTTTTTGTAAAAAATAATTAAATTAATGTTTTTATGCATAAAGAAAAAAGACAGGAAAAAAACAACAACAAATGTTTGTACAGTGCAGCATTTGTTGTTTGTTCTCACATATAGCTTCAACCAGCACATATGAACAAGCTTAAATTGAGTAAAATAGAGCCTGAATAAGAGCCGTAAAGTCATCTGGATAATGTTTTTAATCGCGTTTCATCGTCGACTGTTTTTACTTTGTACTTTAGTACATTTTTGATGAAGTACTTTTGTACTTTTACTTAAGTAAACTAGTTGCAGCTGTACTTTTACTTTTACCGGAGTAATTTTTTACCCGAGTATCTGTACTTTTACTTAAGTACGGAAATTGAGTACTTTCGACACCGCTGGTGTGGTCAGGTTTTTGGCATCTCTACTTAGACTGCAGCCTCCAAAAAACAACCCAAGATAAAGCGCAACAAAATTGATGATCAAACCACAAATATTCCTTACCACAAAAACGTGAGGGAGAGCCACGTTGAGTCAACTTGAGTTGAACCACATTGTCACAATCTACAATAAAAGACAATTGCATGAAAAAAAGTAGATTAATACATGGTAAATGGTAGCCTGGTTTTACCATACCCTCGTACTCGTTTCGAACTTAAAATGACCTAATGTTCATCAATGTAATATCCTGGAGTTATCATTCACATAGCAAGTAATGACCAGGCTGCAAATGGAGTTATTCCACGGCCCTAATTGAACTTTTGATATAGTTTTTACTCATGTTAGTTAGTCTATGGACAGTGTTGCCTTGCACCAGAAACATCACGGATTTTCATTCTATCCCAAACTCAGTTCCATACGTTGGAAAGCTAACAAGCTAACAGCATAGCAAAAGGACACCAGGAGTTAAAAACTCGACAAAAAATCGCTTCAAGTCCACTCCGTCCTGATGCATGTTGTGTCTTTGCGCGGCTGGAGCGAGTCTCCAGCCTGTGCGGGGAGGCTGCGCCGGGCTCCTCCGGCCGTAGGGCCGCGGTTTGATAAAAACAGCTACAAAACGCGTGTAAACCCCACAGAGGCAAGGCCAGCTTCATTTAGAAGTGAGCCTTTCACCGCGGCCGAGACACTAAAATGAATGGTTCTGACCAGCTAACATTAACACTGCTAAAACAGCGGCGGAGAAAAGACGTTGGTCCCAAAAAAAAAAAAAAAGACGTTGGTCACTGAGCCATGTACAGAGTAACTTTTTAAAAAGGTGTATGACCACAAATGAAGAAAGAGCCGTTAAATATGAAGTTTTCACTTAAAATGTAGAGTAATGGAGTATGATGAGATTCATTCACAGAAGCCACTTTTTTCTTTGACATTCATAAAAAAATACAACATTACTTTATCTACTAAAAAACAAAATTGTATAGCTCTAATTTGTACTTACCAACTTTTGAGGGTTGTTATTCCTATATTTTTGCTGCTGCTGACTCACTGTCAAGAACTCAGTCACTGACTTTCTTCTTCCCATGATGCATTGCAAAAGCCCGCCTCTGTAGCCTTCGGCGGGAAAATGAATTGCGTTACTGTAACGTTGACTGTTCCTGTTGAGCTGACACAATGCGCATTTTATCGTGTTTTGTGTCGGTTCAACACTATACTAACGCCCATTTCTTTCAGTGAAGAAGCAATGATTTATGGATTATTCCCTCAATTGGAATTTTTGTGTGGAAAAAAATATATATATTTTACAAACTATTACACGTACAGCATAACCAAATAAGACCTCCAGTGCTGGACCTGAAGCAATAATTATAATTATCATTATGTTTTTGCTGAAAAGCAATACCATAATAAATTTGGGTGAGAGGTGGATACATAATAATTATATAGATGGCACTTTCGTGAACAGACTATGGTTTCAAATTATACATAATACCCCTATATTGGCAAAACATTTTTAATATTGTGTGTAACTAATTAGTACCAACTTCATCAGGAAACTTAAGAAATTCTTCGGACCTCAACTCAACAGTAAAAAAAATGTTAATAATTTTTTTTTTTACATTTTAACATTGAACAATTCTGAAGATGTATACAGACAGGTACTGTATACATAAAGTAAAATATGGCAACAATAAAAACATGTTTCCAAGTAAAACATCTCAAAACCAGGCCTACATCAAGAACATAAATTGTACTTTCCTACAACATCGGATTTGGTTATGGTGATCGGCCTAGCTGCCCCATCCGAAAAATTACAAACGAACATTCGATAAACAGCATGTAAGGCCAAGTAACCTGTAGCATTGTAGTCAGTAAAAAAAAAATCTGTTTTCCGAATTATTTTTTCCCTTAGTGGATTATCTCGTAATTACGAGGTACGATCTCGTTATTACGAGATATACTTTCCGTTTTCCGAATAGTAATTTAAAAAAATCATTTTTTTGAATAATTTTTTTTTCAATCCGTTTTCCAAATTATTTTTTATTTCTTTTCCCCAAATGGATTATCTCATAATTACAAGATAGTATCTCATAATTAAGAGATAATCCACTGAGGGGAAAAAATAATTCGGAAAACTGATTTTTTTTTTTTTACTGACTACAATGCTCCATCGTAAATCGTCTTAATTTTTGTAAATGTCCAGCAGTGAACCATTACACTTTTTCTGTGCTATCGCCGTTGCCATGGGCTCTTGAATGCAGAAGCCCCTGCAAACCTCCGAAAATTGTTTGAGGCTGTCCTTCCGCTTGAAGGATCTCTTTAATGTATTGTACAGCGAAGGATTGGCCTCCGCCAATTCAGCAATTGAGGCCTGGCTTACAATAGTGTTTCTGTCCACTTTGAGCCAACTGTAGGCCTCTGCCTTGCTGCAACCTTTTTTTACTTCTTTTAAGCAACGTTGGTACCGTTGCACCGCATCATCAGGTGTGTTTACTGTAACACAATTCACAAGAAAAAATACACACATAAGTACAAAAAAAAATTTAAAAGTAGTTGCATTTGAAGTCCTGTCCCCATGAAAACAGTTTAGAGCAGTGGTTCTCAACTACTATGGTGCTTGCCTGGCCTGCCAAACGACATGCCTTTTCATAGATTTTTCAAGACATATAGTCTGGGAGCGAGCGTGAGCTCAACAATTTCCCGGTGGGCGTGATTGACAGACGGCATCAACCAATTAGAGCAACGCTAGATACGTTGCAGTAACAAGCGGCAGAAAGCCTTTCCAAAAACGTCCTTTTTTACGAGGAACGCTTCGAACGCTGTTTCTTGCTCCGGTTTTAGGGATTTCATATTTTCCAAATGATTTAAAACAGACGAAAGAGCCGAAGAAAACAGTGTGTCGGCCGCCATCTTTAATGTTTTGGAAGAGTGCGTGGTGGTGACAGGTGACGGCTTCCGTCTCTTGATGCGTGATTGGGCCGATGTGGGTCAAATCATGAAATGATTGGCTGCAAGCAGCTGCCCAGACGGTTCTTCTTTTGAACAGAAAGGAGGAGTGTCTGGCAGGCCAGGCAACTATGGTGCTAGGACCCATCACCGCCCCAGAATGACGAGCCTCGACCGCATAAAATTTGTAATAATGTAATATGGTGTATTTTCCCTCAAATTATTGTTGAATATGCTTCAATTAAGACTTAAAAGCTGTAATAAAAACAACCTGATGGATGAAATTTTAACAGATTCTGCAGCTGTGTGTTTATACTTTTCAATAGACATTGAAAGAAAATGTATTCGGGAAAAGCTCACGACCCACTAAAAAAAGGTTTTCGCGACCCACTTTAGGGTCCCGACCCACCAGTTGAGAACCATTGGTTTAAAGCAATAGACTCATACATAGACAGTTTCTACCACAGAGCAGTGACCTCCATCACAGCTTAATTCTGCAGCCTACAGCACTTTACTACATTGCCGTTTTGCTTTGACAGTTTTCAAATAAATGTATACTGTTTTTTTATATATATTTTTAAATTTATTTTAACATTTAATTATTACTCTTCATTTTATACTTTTATTTAATTATTTACTTGAGAGCTACATAAGTTTTATTGTGCATGACATATAAAAGCATTCTAATAAATCATTCAAATACAGCATACATGAATAAAAGCTTTCAAATAAAGCATTCTAATTATAATAAACACATTACTCCATTATAACAGGTTTTGGATGTTTGCAGGTAGGCAGTAGAGTAGCCAAACTATGTGCTCAAAGAAGAGTAATGATGCTTCTATCTAAGTATTATTGGAGTGAAAGTAAATGAGCACCCGTTAAGAAGTTAATTGTAACCAATTTTTGTGTCTGCTATCAAGTTATCAACCTGGGTTGCTTATATTTTGTATTATTATTTGTACAAGTAATATAATTTTACTTCATACCCCCTCCTCCTCTGGTCACATCTGAATAAACCATAATATTTGGATTTTAAAACTACATATTTACCACCTCAGTAGTATGCATTTGATTACCGCTCATCTCTGCGACACATTTAGAGTCATACCTCGCATTTTAGGTTTCCATCCTTTTTCACTTTTCCTTTTTCCTCTTTCCTTCTTCATTTTTCCTTTCCCTTTTCTCTTCTTTTTCTGCTCTAATAATAATAATATAATATATCAACAGCTCACTTACTTTCTCCTATCTAACAATGTGTTTGATACTTTCCAGTCAGGATTTAGGCCCCACCACAGCACTGAGACAGCTCTGATCAAGGTGACAAATGATATTCGTATGAACACCAATGCAGGTAAGGTCTCAGTTTTAGTTCTGCTGGACCTGAGCGCTGCCTTTGACACAGTGGACCACGGGATCTTACTTCACAGGTTAGAAAACTGGGTGGAATCTCTGGTACTGCTCTAAACTGGTTCAAGTCCTATCTCGAGGATAGGACGTACTTTGTCGAAATTGGCAACTGTGTCTCAGACAAAATTTCCATGACCTGTGGAGTCCCCCAGGGGTCAATCTTGGGACCCCTCTTATTCAACTTGTACATGCTTCCATTGGGTCAGCTAATAAACAGCAACAATGTGTCGTACCACAACTACGCAGATGACACTCAGATCTACGTGTCACTGATGACAGGTGAACATGGGCCTGTAGATACTCTCTGTCACTGCATCGAACAGATCAGTTTGTGGATGCAAAACAACTTTCTCCAACTAAACTCAGACAAAACTGAGATCATTGTCTTTGGCCCACAGACACAAAGACAAAGTGTTATCAGTCACCTTGAGTCTCTCGCTCTGAAACCAAAAAATCAGGTTAGAAATCTAGGAGTAATCATGGACTCAGACCTGAACTTAAACAGCCACATCAAAGCAATAACATCATCAGCTTTTTACCATCTGAAGAACATTGCTAAGATCAGAGGAACAGTGTCAAAACCAGACTTAGAGAGACTCATCCATGCATTTGTCTCCAGCAGGTTAGACTACTGTAACGGCCTGCTCACTGGCCTTTCTAAACGAGCTGTTAGAGCTGCAGTACATCCAGAACGCTGCTGCTCGAGTCCTGACAAGAACCAGGAAATACGACCACATTAGTCCAGTGCTCTGGTCTCTGTACTGGCTTCCTGTCACTCAGAGAATAGAATTTAAAACAGCGCTGCTTGTGTACAAGTCTTTTCATGGTTTAGCACCAAAGTCCATCTCTGACATGTTAGAGCCGTATGAACCATCTCGGGCCCTGAGAACTTCAGGGAGGGGTCTCCTGGTGGTTCCCAGAGTCAATAATAAACACGGTGAGGCTGCGTTTCAGTTTCATGCAGCTAAAATCTGGAACAGTCTTCATGAGGATGTGAGACAGGCCTCAACTCTGACAATGTTCAAATCCAGGCTGAAAACAGCTCTTTTTACCCGTGCATATGAAAACTGAAAGTATTTTATCTGCACTCTTGCCTTTTACTGTAATTGATTAACTTTGTGTTGATGTTTTACTGATTGATTTTATCTGTTTTCTTGTAATTTTTCTTTCTGCAACTGTGAAGCACTTTGAATTGCCTTGTGTATGAATTGTGCTCTACAAATAAACTTGCCTTGCCTTGCCTTGCCTTGCCTTGCCTCTTTTGCAGAGTCCGATCCAGAAGATGATTCGGATTCGGATTCAGAAGAATCAGATTCAGAATGATCAGACTCATCTTTCTCCTGCTTTATTTGCACTGGTGCCGCAGTTGCAGGCTCCTTTGTAAGAGCTGTAAAGTTTATATATGAAATGTTAGAGAAGGTCAGTGCAAATTAATGTTTGAGAGCAAGGGTGTTTTATAATAACCAATAGGATGTTTCACTGAATTGTTTACTAGGCATTTTTTCAACGAATCTATACATTTCAGTATGCAGCCCAATATGACAAACAGTTTGGACACCCCGTTGTAGAGCATTTTATTGTAATGCTTCACCCTGGTTCAACCTGTCACGCAGATAGTCTCTCTCCTCCTTAAGAGAGTTCACCAATTCTTCCAGGAACCTTATGGTCAGGGTGAGGGATTCTGAACAAAACAAGATCATTGTTGTAGTTACTTTTTAAAAACTTGAACAGTTATAGGTTTTCAAATACTCAAAGAGGAACTGCGAGTGAACAGGGATAAAAAAAGAGTGGATGTTTTCATATTAACAAAAGGCATTTTATGTGTAAAAATTACCACAATTGTCTATATTATCAACAACAAAATTAATAGAGCCAGGTACATGTATGCTTAGATTTTGCTGACTTATTAGTTACAAAGATTTGTTCATAGGGGATTTTTGATTTTTATTTATTTATTTTTTAATAAGCTCATTGGTGAAAAAACTGATGGTAATAAATCAGGCTTCAAATAAGATGTTGAAAATCCATCTGAACTGCAAGATTAGAAAATGTGGTGCCTACAAAAGTCCATTTGGTTGCAACAATGTGAGGAAAAATGCCTTTGGGAAAATGGCCATTAAATAATCAATTTCCCATTATATTCCAATATAATTCAATACATTGAATCAGGGAAATAATTTAACTTCTTATTGTAAAGACTATGGATTTTTTTGTTTCCATGTGAATGTTATACGTGAAGCTAACGGGTATGCAGTGTCTCCCTTTAAGATTCAAATAGATCAAAATGTAACAATTTTATATGCAACAACTACCCTTTGGGCTAGCATTCATCTCATTTTGTGGAGGCCGAAGACAAACAGAGGCAGAGACTGAACTCTTTGATGAACCTAAGGCATAAAAGATGCAGTATTTATACACTAAAAACACAAAAGCATAAAAAAATACAAATTGATTGTACATTACATAAGGGACTCTTGTAGCGCTTTTCACAAGAAAAGTACCCAAAGTGCTTCACACAGATAAGGCTTTATTTCCATTTACTCCACAAACAATGGTGGTAAGCTTTGTAGCCGCAGTTACCCCTTGTGTAGAACGGAAGTGCTGCTGCACATCCCTCCGACCACCACCAACCAGTCACTCACCAACCCAGTCTCACACGAAACTGTGACAATGTGACAGTGGTCCACACACCAAAATGTGAACTATTTCACACTTTAAGCTTTTTATTTGTGGAATAGTCGCAATTATTTCCTCCATCAATTTATATTGGAGTCACGTGACTAACAACTACTTCCGTCGTTTGGAAATAAAAAATGGCGGAGTTTTTGAATTTTTGGGGGACATAATGCAATATTATAGCTAATTTAGCCAGTTAATTGCACATTTAATCAAACATCTAGCGAGAAATATCTCACTTTGAATCTTTATTTTTGTGTATTTGTATTGCACGTGCTTGAATTTATGAGTTACATCGATTATTTGTGTCTCGTCTGGAAAAATGTGTAATTGTCGCAATTACACATTCTCTCCACTGCTTCTCTTGTATTGAAACACAAATTGTTTCCCCGTTTTATTTCCTATCAAAGAAAAAAAAAAGCTGATGGTTCCTGAATTAACAAGCAAATGATAGTGTGTGACATTTCCAGAGATAGTTTTAAACATAATATTACAGTAGACAGCCACTTTAACAGTAAACCTGACAGAGTTTGCAGGTGCTTACACATGTCTCTCTGGTACTTCAGACCAGTCCAACGCCAATAAAAAGATTAATAAATTATAATAATAATAGCGGTCAAGCCAATGTGCCTGCGTGCCATGAGTTTGGCTCATGAGTTTGGCTCAGCTGTGCGTAACGTAGCGCGCGCAAGTAACCTACGGACACTTCAACAGTTTCTGAACCACAGACCCCGTATTATGTCATTATTAAACCACCAAATTTACGTTTAAACTAACAGGAGGGAACTCACCTTATAGATGTCAAGCCGAATGAGTGCACTCAAGCAGAGTCCTGCAGAAAAAGCCGATGTTTCCAGGGCCATCCTCACGTCCACTTGTAGTTGTTTCATATCCAAAACAGTGCTTTTCCAATGCTCCAATGCACAGCAGAGAGGCCTTACACCGCCACACATCCAGCGTGCTCTAAGTCATCAATCCACAAATTATGAAACTGAATCCAACAACGTTATAGAGCCATTTAAGCAGAGTGGATATTAACAAAACAACACAGTTTCGCGCATGCATAGCAGCTGTTCGAAACTCGTGCTTCATGTTGGGTCACGTGATCGATGTGCGTCACCATGGATACGCGCAACTTTAATTCCATATTTCTGTTCAAACCTGTTTATTTATACAGTGTTTATCAAAATCCAAACTTGGACGAGCGTTTAGACATCAAAATATGTAAAAATAATAATAATAAAATAATATTTTTGGTCCCTCTGGCCACACAGTGCCACCATGTGGAATGCCAAGGCATTTTTTTTTTTATATAGTGGGGAAAATAGCTTGTGCATTTAACATTATATTATTTAATGCAGCTGCCCAGGTGCCCACTTTAGATGAGTATAGTGAGAGTAGTGAGCAGCTCACTAATTTGCTATTTTTTGGGTTTTTTTAGCACACAAATACAGAGTGGACTCATTCACAGAAACACATTTGTTTCTGTGACATAGCTTGGTTATGATAGCGCCTATTTAACGGACAGCTACCTGGTGTACATTTTATCCAGCAAAAATAGTGCATTCCTTTTACTGAACGGAGGCAAATCTAAAGAACTGAAATATACACCCAATGTATGAATTTGTGCCATTATAAAGATTTTATTTGGTTATTAAAATGGCATAAAAGGCATTAGATTTGATTTTGTACAGTGTGTATAAAACCTGCAGTTGTTTTTGGGAGGTAAAATGTTACTTTTAATGTAAGTGCAATACAGCATCTGTAGAAAGTATTATCCAGTTACAGTTACTTTGTTACAATGTATCTTTTTGTCACAACACAACACTGTTCACATGCAAGTGTTTTACATTGTGTTAATACTTCCACTTGTTGCAATTTGTTCATTTTATACATTTTTTGTGTGAAACAGGCACAGTACTCATTATCAAAGCAATAAAATTATGATCAACCAAGTTTGTATGTGCATTTATTCTACAGGAACAATATGTTTCATAAACAAGTACACAGACATAAAGGTTCTAAAGCAGGGGTCACCAACCAGGTGCCCTTTGGGGCATGGCCAGTAGCCCATGAGACTTTTTCTAAAGTGTAAAACACTTCACTTTCTTGAATCTGATTCTTAAAAATACAATTATTTCTGTTCTTGTGACTCAGTATGAGTTTAAAATGAAGCTATTGATATAATATGGGGTCAATGGCCTATAAGTAAAGAGTGTACGTTTAAATCTTTAGGATTTGTTTTTAACTGGTAGCTCTCGAACAACTCGATGCCCTTGAAGTCGCCCTCGGCTGAAAAAAGGTTGGTGACCCCTGTTCTACAGTAATCATCAGCTGCAGACTACTTTTGGATGAGAGGCGACAATATTTAATTTTTTATCAATTAGCTAATAGGCCCTGGCCACTTTTTTCAGTAAGATAATAAAATGTTTGGCTAAAATACAGTACTAATTTGATGAAATATAAATTTTGCACAGCTGACATATCTTCAATCACTATTAAACAAAATCTGATGGTTTAATTATAAACTTTGATAACTTTCTGTTTTGTCCATGTTGAACAGCTAAAGGGTGTGTAAAAGTATCTCTGGAAGGAGGCATCTGGGCTGAAGTGAAAAAATACGTTTTATAGTAGAGGCAAATCAAAGGCATTTTCTGAAAGCTTATGGTAAATGGAGTAAGATGATGTAATCATAATGTCTGTACCCCAAACCTGTTTTTAAATATTTAGGCTTAAGTACTGCATTTGGGCAGTTTTTAAATGCACATTTGTCAGGAACCGTGATAGCTATCATCACAAACTAAACTTGATCAGTTTTGACCTGATTGTTAATATAAGAGCACTTAAAACTAGGGGGCGCTGTAAATTATTTACATGACAAAAAAATATTTAGTAAACATGTTAAATGGTATGATATTAGCATGCCAATTACATATGTATTATATCATGTATTGACAATCAACATGAGTACAAATATTTGTTTTTAATAAATGTTATTTTGAAAAAAATAGCAAAATTAGAAATTACTACATTTCCAATGAACCCCCTCCCTGCATCTTTACGTCCATCGCCGCCATATTTGAAGTTCTGTAGTTGCCACATTAGTCTTAGACTTTAGGGCTGTAAACATGAATAAAATCTAAATAAACCACCCATAAACTGTAGCGGAATTATTAAGAACATTTAGGAACTATGGAAACTATGCTTACTTCACATATACGTTTTGTAATTTTAATGTATCACATTAGTTACTGTTAGCCGAGTGGGTGCACTATTGTGTTAATGCTAACTAGGGTTGACATCCTTAAACCCTGTGTGTTTAGACATCAAATAAACGAGTGGAACTACTTAATATCGATAAATTACTGAGGTAGACCTTAAAAATTAGGCAAATTATTTCGGATGGCTATTTATTTTAACTTTTTCCACCACTACGTGGTTTCCTTGGTAACCACAAACAAAGGTCATGAGCTTCAAATAAACGTAATTCGTTGTAATGTTTTTTATGTTTTGATTTTGAGAACGCTATACCGTATATTTAATAACTCATCCCAAGTGTTGTTTTTTTTCGGAATTATTTATTGCATTAAGTTATAGTTTTTTGTGTTTCTTTAACCCGGAAGCACGAGTTTCGAACAGCTGCTATGCATGCGCGAAACTGTGTTGTTTTGTTAATATCCACTCTGCTTAAATGGCTCTATAACGTTGTTGGATTCAGTTTCATAATTTGTGGATTGATGACTTAGAGCACGCTGGATGTGTGGCGGTGTAAGGCCTCTCTGCTGTGCATTGGAGCATTGGAAAAGCACTGTTTTGGATATGAAACAACTACAAGTGGACGTGAGGATGGCCCTGGAAACATCGGCTTTTTCTGCAGGACTCTGCTTGAGTGACTCATTCGGCTTGACATCTATAAGGTGAGTTCCCTCATGTTAGTTTAAACGTAAATTTGGTGGTTTAATAATGACATAATACGGGGTCTGTGGTTCAGAAACTGTTGAAGTGTCCGTAGGTTACTTGCGCGCGCTACGTTACGCACAGCTGAGCCAAACTCATGAGCCAAACTCATGGCACGCAGGCACATTGGCTTGACCGCTATTATTATTATAATTTTTTAATCTTTTTATTGGCGTTGGACTGGTCTGAAGTACCAGAGAGACATGTGTAAGCACCTGCAAACTCTGTCAGGTTTACTGTTAAAGTGGCTGTCTACTGTAATATTATGTTTAAAACTATCTCTGGAAATGTCACACACTATCATTTGCTTGTTAATTCAGGAACCATCAGCGTTTTTTTTTTTCTTTGATAGGAAATAAAACGGGGAAACAATTTGTGTTTCAATACAAGAGAAGCAGTGGAGAGAATGTGTAATTGCGACAATTACACATTTTTCCAGGCGAGACACAAATCGATGTAACTCATAAATTCAAGCACGTGCAATACAAATACACAAAAATAATGATTCAAAGTGAGATATTTCTCGCTAGATGTTTGATTAAATGTGCAATTAACTGGCTAAATTAGTTATAATATTGCATTATGTCCCCCAAAAATTCAAAAACTCCGCCATTTTTTATTTCCAAACGACGGAAGTAGTTGTTAGTCACGTGACTCCAATATAAATTGATGGAGGAAATAATTGCGACTATTCCACAAATAAAAAGCTCAAAGTGTGAAATAGTTCACATTTTGGTGTGTGGACCACTGTCACATTGTCACAGTTTCGTGTGAGACTGGGTTGCACTCACACACCATTCTGACAAAGTCAGCCATGCTAAACAAATGAATGTTGACAGAGCTTGACATAAGCACCCGCTAACCTGCCAAATGCGGGTAGATTTCGGCTGTGGCGGGTAACACTGTCTTCCTAACTAACCACAGCGGCGGCTGAGACTGGTCCTACCAACTTCTATTAGCTCAAATACCAGCTTTAGAAATCTCTCATTACATTGCATTGCAAATATCCAGTATGTTTAAATAGCCTCTGCCAGAATTTATATTGTCCCGTTGCATCCTTGGACCCCCTGTCTTGTGTAGCACAATGCCTGTTTCCATCTCTCTCCCCATGCGCTTCTGTCTGGGCGTTAGAGATGTGCGGGCCAAACCACCCGGTCTGAAGAAAAGGGTCTCAGGTTGCCGACCTGTCCCGACCCGCACACATTAAAAAACAGCGTCATGAGTCAGGCTGCAGCTGCTGTCACTCAAACGGGAGCGCGTCACGTGACCGTGAGTTTACAGTGTAGAATTAGCACTTGATGCTTTGTTTTGCTACTGCACTGCTGAGGAACCTTTGAAATCGCTTATGGAGCAGAAGGAGCAGAAACTATCATGAGGCTTTACTTCTACCACATCATGGACAAGTCTTTCTGTCAAACTAACGGAGTTTGGATTAAAGTGGAGCAGCTTAACCTGACACTACAAGAAGTTGCTCTCCTCAGGTTAGTAAGATGCTGTGTCTTTGTTATTTTAGTTTTACCTTGCTTCTTGCTGATGCATTATACTCATCACGTGTGCATTTAGCATATGTGCTTTGGCACTGCTATTGTGCTGCATTTGTAGCGGTGAGTAAAGTCATACAGAAGCGATAGGCCAAGTGACATCTAAATGAAACATGCTAATGATACGTTTACCCCATAAAACTAAACATTCAACAAAACACTGCCGTCTATGTGTGGCATTTATGGATAAGAATGCACTGTATGCCAACAATGTTAGGCCAACAATGTTAGGCCAACAATGTTAGGCCAACAATGTTTGTAGTAACCCAACCCACCCGCACCTGAAGCTTGCCATATTTTTGAGGTACCCGACCGAATCCATGGGCCCCGCGGGTCAACCCGCTTCACTACTGGGCGTGCTACAGCACAGGTCCACACCTAGCTGTCGCAGTGGGAGCATACAGATTTTCTCTTCTCTTTTTGTCCGGACAAACTGGTTAATTCTCGACTTAATACAGTAGTGTGATGTGATACAAGCACAGAAAAGTTGCACTGTGAATGAAAGATCTCGAATTTGTACCTTCTAGGGACCAATTTTGCTTGACACAAATGGATCTGAAATATGTAATAAAGAAGAGATTAATATATGCGCCTCCCTTTTAATGCACTGAGCATTTTTTTGAGTATACCATCTCTCACTGCAGGGGGACTGGTCCACAGCTTTGTCCAATCTGGGAAGAACGTGACAAGACATTAAAATCATAATACCTCATTGGCATTGTAATCATTATTAATGTAATTATACTCACATATTTTCTAGTTAATAAATTCCTCATGAAATTATAACTTTTGGGACATTACATTTTTTGGGCAGCTTGGCTGTGCTGGAGAGCAGCTCCTCTGCTTCCTCATCTGCCATGTTGAGCTCTATGTGAAAGGTACAATAAAGGATAAAAGGTAAACATAAACGGACAGCTGAAAACAAGGGCTAAAGTTTCCGAATGTATGGAGACGGGATTTGCACAACACTGTGGTATAATAAATAAATCCCTTAACTACTTTAAGCTTTTATTTTTTATATCCCTTCACTACTTTAAGCTTTAATGAAATTATATAATTTGAGTGTGACAACCCTTTTTTGGAATCCAGTTTAACTGAATCTTGGTTCCCACCGAAACATCCATGAAGGAAACCAAAGAGGTTCCCTTTGTTTCCAAGTAAGGTCTTGGAAACCAAAAACAATCAAACTTCAAAAATACAAGATGTTAAAGAACAGAGGCTAAATCAAGTGGAAATGAGATTTAAGCAAAAGAAATTAACTTTGACTAAAAGGTGCTCATTTATAAAGGTGGTGTAACAAGGCGGGTTTGTGGCCACATGCTTACGATCTTTTTAAGAGTGCAGCGTAAAAGTAAATGGAATAAGCTACTGTTTAGATGAAGGGATGCAATCTGACAAAACTGAGCTCTACTTATAACTTGTATTTAAGGAAAATGATGAGCGCATTTTGGATCATTTTGTTGTAAAGTATATCAGTCAGGTGATCTTTGGAGCCTTCAGCTCCTTCGAGCCTTCGTCAGGTATGCACCCTGACAAAGGTCCAAAGGAGCTGACACATTGGTGCGTTTTAAATTCAACTGAGTGGATTCTCAGCCGCAGCTTGCTCTTCCTGTCTGTGTTATTTCCCTATGAGGTCTTGTCTAAAAAAATGAATAGCTCAAGATTCCATGGCAGGCAGTGAGTTACTGGTGGACAGTCACAGCATCAGGCTAAAAACATCACGTCAGGAGCAAAGAATTCACCGGAGGAAACCGCCGTGCTCTTCACTGCAAGTGTTTTTGTCTTGAAGCTAACGGCTAACACCAATAAAGAATTAAAATGGCAACAATAATTTGAACGAGCCTGCTCAAAAAACAATCTACACGATTGGGCTAGTTGCCCTAGCCTAGCGCAACTAGACTCTTCAAATATAAGAACTGCATGAATTTAAGACAAAAATATCTCCAGACATCAACAACACTCTGGATAACTAGGAAATGAGGCCCTATGTCAAAAATCCCGAAATATCCCTTTAATTCATGTTATCACCCTATTTTCTTACTGTCTACGATGCCGTTGGACGGTTCCGGCACATGTGATTGATGAATATTTCTAAACGCTCAAGTGTAGAAATACTGAAACAATTAAGGTTAGGAAAATGGTTAAGGTTGGTTCTGACTCAGTTTAAAATCAAATTTGTCGAGTAACTTATCATTAATTTTAACTCTCAAAGTAACTCCGATGCTTTGTACGAATGAAACTGAACTTGTGTTAACTTACCCGGACATGACGCTCGAGCTCGTGTGGAGATGGCGTCTAAACACACAAAAAGTGAATTAGTTTTAACAACTGCGCATTTCCTAAATCTTGAATAATGACCATGCAGTTAAACATAGAAGTAAGCATCCACGTGAACTTTAAGCTGTTAGCATTAGCAGGCTACCAAAGCAAACGACATGACTAGCATAGCATTGCCATGTTCTTCAATTTTTTTCAAAACTGTAAAACGTCCACACACAAAAAAAAAAAACTCTACCGACACATCAGTTCTTAAAACAACGTCTAATCGACTCTCTACCGACAAATCCGTTCGTAATTTACATACATCTTGGCTTCTGGTCCTTTCCTACAGACAGGTCCATTTTCAGCAGCAAGTCCAACACTGTAACGTGGAAACTGGTACCTACCTGGTTTAGTTAGTATGGCGCCCCCTGTGTCGCTATCTTCTTCCTCTTCCATGAACTGGTTTGGCACCACCGATGTGACTTTTATTCTTCTTTTAAAATGCACTTCAAGTTGAAGCTGCGGGGGAGGCTGCACTTCTAAAGTATTGTCAAAAAATGATACAGTGGACAGGGATACTGACCGAGGTCCATACAATTGAATATCTCTCAAAATGTGGGTAATATTTGCATCAGCCATCTTTTCTGCAGATAGTGCAAAATTACGCTATTAATTAATTAATAATTATTAATTTATTTTTCCAGTTTTTTTAAATAAATGAAATAAGAATAAGAACAAGAATAATTGACCTTTCGCAAAACCACGCCCCAACACAGTAATTGTCCAATCAGACATCCTAGCAACCGTTACTATGAAGCCAGGTCCGTCATGCCGCAGATCTCCAATGCAAAACAATGGGACATACCAGCAATGAGCACTGAGCAGATGCACTTTTTTTTTTACTGCTAACCACCAAAATCCCACCAGACAAAGAAGAAGAAGCAAAATGGTGAAGCAATCTGCCTATGGAGGATGTAAATCAGACACTAGGTACCACAAGAGTGTGTCAGGGAGAGTCCAGTTATTTCCCTTCCCAAAGCGAAAACACAACCTGAGCACTGCCTACAATGGATCAAACAATGTGGACGGCCTACGCCCAGCTAAATGTCTCCAAAATAAACAAGCATACGTCTGCTGTAAGGTAAGGCCGCCAGGCTAAAACCATAGCATGCTAACATCTAGCTACTGACAGTCACATAACGTTACACAAACTGGAGCTGTAACTTTAACTGCAGCGGTGAACTTTTACAAGCCTACAGTCTCACGTGTGTTTGTCTCCCTTTATGATAAAAGTACTGTGTATTTTGTCACGGTCCTGATAACTGGTTATAGCTGATTGTCATTGTGGCATCTGTAGGTTTAGCTAGCGTTAGCTAACTTTAGCCCATGGGAGAAATGCACGGAGAAATGTTCCTATTTTTAGAAATACTAAAAAAATAAGTAAGAGGTGCTTACCGGGCAGTGCAAGAGCACGACTGGTCCACAAGGCTGTGCTGTTGCATTTAAGGAAGAGATCAGAAGCTTTCTCTGATATTTCTGGAGACTTGCCTGTAGTTTTAGTGCTAATAGTCCTTTATCCTTCGTTGGATCATTTTAATATCTTGAATATATCCCTCCACTGCATACTGTGACCCCTTTTGCCTCGATCTGGAGGATATTGCGGCGGTATTGCTTCCAAAAAGGTCACTGACATGCATGGCAATCTGTTGCGTTACCCATGTTTTACCATTGTTTGTCGGGCGTAGTAACAGTAACTAAGGGTGGCAGGGCTTGGCGAAAGGTCAATTGTATACGCAGTGCTTAATTTGATCCCCCAATTTGATCAGTTTTTCAGGGTAAAGGATCCAGGAAATATTTAGGAGAATCCGGCAAAGATTTGATGTGATATAATGGTGTTTAATGAGAGTGTTCCGGAAATGTTTTAGCCTGTTCCCCGAATCCATCACATCAGACCAAAAGTGTTCCTGAAAATACTAATTTACAAATTAAGCACTGGTTATAAGTAACACATATTCAAAGACTATGTTAGATATTCCACATAACTGAAGAAAATCTGTGTAAAATCTAAAACTGCCTCTATCCATAACTGTAATTATATCCCTGAAATTATAGGTATATTAAAGTTAAAACCAACATGTGTTAAACCAACTATGCATACACCTAACGCGCGTCCACGCCATAGATTTAAATTACACTCCATGATCTGCCTCTAGTATGCGATTACATCTTTGCTCAATGATCTCTGTTACTACTGTCCTCGAACGCAACATGGTGAGTCAGGTTTCTGTAGGAGAAAAGGAATGGAAAACTTTCAATAATATTAACTTTTTACATTAACTTATAGTAAAAAATAAGTGCCCAATCCCTTTCTTTTTATTAGCGTGTTACTTTTACTAAGGAACGATATAAAAAAAAAGGGCGGTGGGTGGCTACTCTTCGTAAAAAAGGATTGTTCTGGTTGTATTATATTATTATAATAATTATTCATTTGATTCACAAATATCTTAAGACTTGCAAGATTTCTGACACTGCTCTTGCGCAGCTCAATGTCCAGTCCAGTGGGTGGCAGTACTGCGCTTTGAACTTTCGAACTTTGCCCACAAGCGAAAGAAGAAGAGGCAGCATCTGTCTGGTGGCGAAGAATGCACATGGCCGAAGCAAGAGAGAAAAAGATAACGGAGACTTTACACGCAGCAATAAAATGAATTTCCAACAAAAAGTCCTTAACGGATGGACAACCGGACGCGAAAAAGCACTTAAGTTAATTGCGTGGCTCCAGAAAAAAAGACTACTGAGGACAAAAATTAAATGCAGATATTGTAAAACAAGAAGATTTTACAGGTGGTAAGTATTGGGGTTATTCATGTTTCAAAATCGGAATTTTTCATAGATGGGTTTCTGTCGCTGTTGGTAAATTTGCCATTTGACAGACTCGCATGTCCGTGGAGAATCAAAAAGCATTAATAGTCATTCAATAAATTGTGCCAAAATCAAGGTCTTTAATGTCATTAAGAAACATTAAATGGGATTCAAACTGGCATTAAATCTAAATTTATCGAAAGTTTATGGCATTATTAAAAAATCTTTACTGTATAAGTTTATCGAAAACAATAACATTATGGTCTACGACATTCAGTGCAGTTTTGGCTGAAATGTACCACTTTTTTGGTAAAATCTTTTTTGTTGATGAAATGTTTGCAAATCTTAACACATTGAGTGCTAAAAATCAAATAACTTCTTTTTCGCTCCCATACGTTGAGTGCGAAAAAAGTATTTTGAATTTTTTTTAATTACAAAACTACACACTCTAATACACCTTATATCTTATAAACTGCGTGTGCATTTAGATCGCTTCTTTTCTCTTGTGTGGTGCGCGTTCATGAGGTGCTTTCTTTTCCATGTGGACGTCTAGGAGTCACGTTGCTGAACCGGGAGCCGAAGCTTATTTCCGCAGAGCAGCTCGTTCTGGGCAATGTTTTATCAAACTTGTGTGGACTCGGAGGCTACAGCCGCTGTAGTATCTCTCAGTCTCTGAGTGCTATACTACAGCTCCTGTCCGCTGTGCCTGTATGTCTGCTCCACCCACTTTTCGCCGCTGAGCGGAGACAGTAGAAGATACGCACAGATCTGTTTAACTGATGATACAACTACTGAAAAACAAGTCCTATTTGAGTTCTTTTCATATTCTCCAAATCTTCTATTGCTGTAAAAGAAAACAAATGTGTAAATTTAATGTATCTGATTTATTTTTCTGTTTGCTTCATAATAAGCCCCACATGAACCCAGTACATTTTCTCCAGTTTTGCTTTACCCAAATCTAAAAGGCTCAAATGAATTTGAGTGTCCAGAGAAGGTTAGAAAGGTCAAGGTCAAATTTATTTATAAAGCACATTTACAAACAGCAGACACTGCCCCAAAGTGCTGTACAGGTTAATAAAAATAAAAACAATCAACATTTAATACAAAATAGAAGAGTAAAATAAGCATAAGAAAAGTATTTAGCTCAGCTTGTGCCGAAGGCCAGCGCAAAAAAAAGAATTAGAAAGAGCTCCTTCTCAACTTTCAGTGCAAACATGACATCTATTCAGACGCTCAGAGGAGGGGGTGCGTTTGTTTTCTCTGCAGGGGCAGCGCGGACGCGTCAGGCACTTTCTTACGACAGTAATAATGAAAAAAGCTGTTTTACAAATTAAAATCAGGCCGTAAGGCATTACATTACAGACGAGCACTTCTGTCCTTTCTGACGACACAACTGAACAGCTCAGTGGTTTACCAGGAGAGGGCGGAGCAGCTGCTCAGAGAGCAGGATTCAGGAGGATTACTTAGAACTGCGTGAATGAAGCTAAAACCGCTCTGGGGGTGTTTTAGAGAAGGAAATAGCATAACAACATGGTTAAAAGCTCCAAAAGGCGATTTTGCATGATATAGGACCTTTAAGTACTTGTAGATACCGAATACTGATATGAGTACAAGGTATTTTCTTCAACAGACTTTTTGAAGTGAATAGACGGTTTATGGATTGACTTTTTTACAGCAGATTGTAAGTTAGTCTGTAATCAACTTACAGCATTTTTGGAAGCTAACAACATTTTTGACATTTTCCAGTCTGGTCTCAGAAAGTTTCACTCCACTGAAACAGCACTGCTGAAAGTGCTGAAAGTGACATCTAGTGACATCATGATGCATTCGACACAGTGGACCATGGCATCTTGCTCAATAGACTGTGGGATGTGGTCGGCATGTCAGGCTTTGTGTTAGAGTGGTTTAGATCTTACCTGAGTGGTAGATCTTTCTGTGTGTCCTTTAAAAACATGACGTTCGAGTCTGTGGACGTACAGTGGGGTGTACCCCAGGGCTCGGTTCTTGGGCCCCTTTGGTTTTTGATTTATTTGCTCCCTCTCGGCGAGCTCATCCAGCAGTTCAGAGATGTCTCCTACCACCTGTATGCAGACGATCTCCAGCTGTACTGCTCTTTTAAGTCCTCTGAACCCCAGAGACTGGCTTCTCTCACTAACTGTCTGGCCAAAATAAAGGAATGGCTCAGTGATAATAGCCTCCAGCTGAACTCCAGTAAAACGGAAACCCTAGTTGTTGCCCCGGATAGTATCGTACCTCTTATTACTCAGCACCTTGGCGACCTAAGCGGCTCCGTAAAAAGAAGTCTGAGGAACCTTGAAGTAACTTTTGATGAAGGGAGGTCCATAGAACGGCATACCAAGCAGCTGATCAGAAACTGCAACTTCCATTTGCGCAACATCTCTAATCTCAGACATATACATAGTTTCATGTCATGAGCTTGAGATGATTGTTCATGCCTTTCTATCCTCGCGACTGGACTATTGTAACAGCCTGCTCACATGTCTTAGTAAAAAAGATTTGGCTCGTCTGCATGTAGTCCAAAATTCTCCTGCGAGGCTTTTAACCCGCGCACACAGGAGAGCCCATATTACTCCAATTTTAAAAACTTTACATTGGCTTACTGTCACACACAGAATCAATTTTAAAATCCTGGTGCTGACTTTTAGGGCTCTTCATGGTCAGGCGTCTGAATACATTAAGGGCCTGATCCAGCCATATGTCACCAACAGGATCCTGAGGTCGTCCACCCAGAACTTGTTGATGGTCCCTCGCACTGGTTTTAAAACCCGAGGAGACAGATCATTCAAGGCTGTCGCTCCTCGCCTTTGGAATGAGCTGCCCCTGTCTCTGCGCATGTTGGATTCTGTGGACATTTTCAAGTGTCAACTTAAGACGCACCTGTTAGACAGGCTTTCATGTCTCACCATACTTAGGCCTATGTGTATTGTGCTTTTTCTATCGTGTACTTCCCCGACATAATGTAATGTGACTTGTATGTGTATTGTTTTTACAGTATGTTTTTATGGGAAGCGCTTTGTGACCCTGGTCTGTGAAAGGCGCTATATAAATAAACTTTACTTACTTACTTACTTACTTACTTACTTACTTACTTACTTACTTACAGGCGGGTTAGTTTGACAGAAGAATTAAGCCCTTGTGCATAAAGCTCCTTAAGAATCGCCACAGCTGTTAGCCGCTAGTTAGCAACATTAGCCTGTATCTTGGAAACACTGCAGACTCCACGCTGCAGCACTAACAACATTGAGCTCTGGTTAAATCCAGCACAGACTCTGATTTGGAGAGTGTTGTCTGTAATTAAGTCAGCTCTATGTGGAATATTGTATTTCCACTGAAGAATTCTCCAGTTTGTTGCTCTTTTCTCTCCTCAGCGGAGAGGTGCGTTCTGTAGGAGCGCCGGCCACACGTCAAGTGGTATCGGTTTCTGGTATCATGAGTACGAATATGAGTACAAGCATGTGGTATCGGCCCTTATCACAACAGGAGTTGCCTCACAGGGCTGCACCAAACATTAAGACAATAAAACTAAACAGTAAATAAGGCAATGTAAAGTTCAGGCAAATTAAGTATCCAGGCAAACATAATTTCCAAAAAAGTGTCAGCAGCAGGTGGTGACGAGCCGTGTGGGTGTCCCCCGTCCTTAGACTCTCCAGCACGCCGAGGAAAAACTCCCATGGACTCTAGGGGCTATAGAGACCCAGGGTCGATGGGAGTCCCCAGTAGACAGGCCAAGACTGCAGATGAATGTCCAGTCCTTGTTGGAGCTTCAGTTCAGTTCAGAAACAAGGCTATGTCTGCCTTACAGGGTCATTTTTATACAAAAAGCTTTCAGCCTATTCTCTGAGTGACCTGAGCACTGGACTAATGTGGTCGTATTTCCAGGTTCTATAGCCAGGACTGGAGCAACAGCGTTCTGGATGTACTGCAGCTGTCTCACAGTTACAGAAGCCTAATGGATGGATTATTCTCACCTGGTTTGTCTTGTTTAATCACTTTACCCGGAAATTGAACCATGGACCTTTTTGCACTGTGTCAAGATTTTTTACCGCTCAGCCACTGTGTCATCCATCTGCACTCACATAAACTAACTTTTCTCAACATCCAAACATTCCACAGAAACCGCAGAACCACCATTAGCCTCTCTACATAATAAACACGCCACGACCATCTGCTAACTCCTGGCTGAAACTTCACCCCCTGTGCAGCAGGTAAGGCTCAGCTCATGCTCCGAGCAGCGCGTCGCCCGGAGCTCTTTGTGTTGACGCTGTTTT
This sequence comes from Neogobius melanostomus, assembly GCA_007210695.1. Taxonomy (NCBI): domain Eukaryota; kingdom Metazoa; phylum Chordata; class Actinopteri; order Gobiiformes; family Gobiidae; genus Neogobius; species Neogobius melanostomus. The sequence goes on along the minus strand of VHKM01000921.1, from coordinate 522,081 downwards.
GTTGCATATAAAGAAGCTCCGGTGGGTCCTTGGGGTCCGGATGTAAATGGCACTGGCAGAGCAGGAGTTGCTGAGAGGAGCAGTGTGCGGCAGATAAGTGGCCCACGGTGACAGGCGGTTAGAGCCACACAAACTGATGCTTCGGCAAAGGCTGATCACTTGGGTCCTTTCCAGACAGTGAAAGACTCAGACTTAGCCTGATAAACCACACCCACTTCTTTTCTGAAGGTGGGTCTGGCCATACACGGTAAACAAGTTGCTGATTGCCGGCTAATTCACAGAGAATTGACAAGGTTACGTCATTCGCTGCACCACTATGTTGTTAGTTCAATTAACATTAACATTAGTCAAAACTAATCATGGATGAAGTAGTCGAGGATTTTGCCTGCGCGTTCTTGTGAGTTTATATTCAGTTCATATTTTGTGAGTTGGACTACAGCTGTCGTCACGTCATTGGTTTATTTCACTGACAATCTGTGCGAGTTAGGCCCGCCCGTTCAAACTGCTCCGTGACTTCCCTGCGTGGAATGGACAGGCAGAGCCAGTCAAACTCAGACTGACGTGATTTCAATCAGAAATGGCTGCAAGACTAATCACTATCATATCAAAATCTTTATATGAATACTGGTCACAATTAACAAATCTCAAAGGCTGTAATTAGTCATTTTTTGTACTTTAGAAAAACAAGATTGTGCCCCTAGACCCCTAATAAATGTAAACAGCTCAAATAAATTAAACGCAGACTAGCGCATTGTGAGATCTTGCAGAAACAGACCTAGTATATTAAGTGGACAGACTCCCGTGGCCAATGGCGATGCTCTGTAGAACAACTGTTGTCCTCTAACCCCAGGGCATGGGAGAGGGGTGGTGGGGGAGTGGGGGTGAACACATGCTTTTGTTTGAGTCGCATTAACGCAATTACGGCTGAATGCAGACTGACACCTACTTTGGCACAGTAGATCAGCGCGCACACCCCTGACGCCAAAACAGCTTCAACAGTTTTCTATTTAAAAATAAATAAATGTATAAGCCACTTTGTTTACATCGTACTATAACGTCTGTCACGTTGTTGAGTCTTCATAAGTTTGTGGACATGGCATTGTGCCCATGTTTGACGCACATGCGTTTAGGAGCAGCGGCTGATGTGGCGTGGTGTAGCTGCCAGGCCACTGCTGTCTCTGCTGCCAATGGACACGCAGTTTTGGATACGATCAGAACTACAGGACACGAGGGACGTCTGCGTTGCCTGTGGACTTCACTGGAAACACGTGGGAAATAGGACTTTTCTTCAGGACTTTGCCAAAGTGGAATCATGCAATCTGACAACATCTGACACACGGTGAGCTCCCTGGTGCATGTCACCTTAAATTGCAGATTAGGTGTAATGTTGTGGCACCTGAAGGCGTGTGTGGTTTATTTATAGAAAACTGTTGAAGCTGTTAGTGCCAAAGTAGATGCCTATGTACCATGCGCACGTACAACAGGACATTGGCTTGACCGTTCACATTAAACTTTATTAGGCCCGAGCCGGACGCAGTCCCGGCAAGGGACTATTGATTCTGTGTGGTTTCTTATTATTATATTTTTTCTCCGGAAACGATCGTACTTTTGACCCGCTCAACGTTGCCGAAAACTCACCAAATTTGGCGGAGTCATTCGGATGGCGTGAAAATTTATGTAAATAGACGAATTGGCCACGCCCAAACAAAATGGCTCCACAGCGCCCCTCAAAGTTGACCCCCATACAAATGAAAACACACGTTTTTGGCCGTAGGCCCAAACCCTTGGGTACAGTGAAAGGGGACATCAAGACAAACCAAAAACGCAATTGGAGCACCACGCCCGGATGCACAGGGAGTCGGCCATTTTGACTTTCAATTGAAAAACCGGCTGGACTCAACTTATGTTTTAACGAACTATTCCCTGGTTTTTCATCCAAATAAAATCATACTTGGCACAGTGCATCTAGACATGTTGAACTTCAAGAATCAGGCACGGTTTGTAAAACATTTCAACGGTCCCCTCATAACGCCACGGCGAAGAATGCTTACATTTCGTGTATTTTCGAAGACAGCTCACGCTCACAGGCATTGGCCAACAGAGCTCATATTCAAGTCACTAATGCACCACCCGAAACTGAACAGAACGCAGCCATTAACATATAGGCTGCTCCCAGGACAGCGCCCCCTAGCTATACCTTGAAAACTGCAGTTTGGAATTTTTTTATACAACTTTGCCAGTATGTTCTAAACACTGACTCAAACAAAACAATACATTACAGTCATGTCATATTTCATAAGATGTGGGCGTGGCCAAAGAAAATGTCTAAAAAATGGCACATTATCCTTCATAATTCAAACATGCACTAAAACAGTGAGCTCATACTTGTGTCACTTGTGCACCACCCCAAGCTGAACAGAACGCACTCATTTTTAGACCAACTTCACTACAGTATTTCACCAACTTTTCTATACCTTGAAAATTTTAGTTTGGACGATTTGTATGAAACGTTGCATGCATATTCTACACAATAAAACAAACAAAAAAATATATTACAGTCATGTCATATTTTATAAGATGTGGGCGTGGCCAAGGTCAATGTCTCAACAATGTATGTGACCATAGGGCCTTTGCTATGCCTGATGCAGTCAGACCTCGGAAGCTAAGCAGGGACGGCCCTGCAAGGACTTGGATGGGAAACCGTTTGGGAACACCAGGAAGCCTGGGAAATGTAGTGTGTGTGTGAGTGGTTGGTGGTGGTGGCTGATGTGTGCAGACTGGTTGCCTCGCTTGTCATCACCAAGTATGGAGTGAATGAATAATGCAAGAAATTGTAAAAGCGACTTTGAGCATCTGGAAAAGCGCTATATAAGACTAATGCATTATAATTATTATTATTAACAATGCCACGTTATCGTTTATAAATCGAACATCCATTGGAATATTGAGCTCACACTGGTATCACTAATGCACTAAACCAAGCTTCACAGAATGAACTCATTAAAAGACCAACTTCACCACAGTACAGCACCACCTATCGAAGATGTGGGCGTGGCAAGGACGCACAGGAAGTCATCCATTTTCACTTTTAATTGGAAATCCGTCTGGACTCATCTTATGTTTTAACAAACTAGTCCCTGGTTTTTCAGCAAAATCCGCTCACACCTGGTTTAACAGACTCTAGATACACGGGGCTACAAAACAAAGTAGGGTTTTTTCACATTCACCCTTCGGTTTTCAAATAGCGCCCCGCCCCACAAAATACATGCCTTTTTCCTGTACATTTCACAACACCTCGCAGGCATGCGCTCTATCCAATCTGGATCACATTTGGCTGACATAAGGCCTCTTATGATCTAAATTCATAGAGCTCAATAACTGCACGGTGCTCCCCACTATAGCGCCCCCTAGCTATACCTTGAAAATTTTAGTTTGTACGATTTATATGAAACTTTGCAGATATATTCTACACATTCAAACAAACAAAAAATATATTACAACATGCCTCTATCTTGCTTGTTCTCCTTATATTTAGGCCCGAGCCGGACGCAGTCCCGGCAAGGGACTATTGTTTTTGTGTGGTTTCTTATTATTATTATTATTATTTGCGTTCTCCGTAAAGGATCGTACTTTTGACCCGCTCAACATCGCCGAAAACTCACCAAATTTGGCGGAGCCATTGGGGTGCCGTGAAAATTTATGGAAATAGACGAATTGGCCACGCCCAAAACAAAATGGCTCCACAGCGCCCCCTCAAAGTTGACCCCCATACAAATGAAAACGCGCGTTTTTGGCCATAGAGCCAAACCCTATGGTACAGTGAAAGGGGACATCAGGACAAACCAAAAACGCAATTGGAGCGCCACGCCCGGACGCACAGGGAGTCGGCCATTTTGACTTTCAATTGGAAAACCGGCTGGACTCAACTTATGTTTTAAGGAACTAGTCCCTGGTTTTTCATCCACATAAAATCATACTTGGCACAGTGCATCTAGACATCTTGAACTTCAAGAATCAGTAATGGTTTGTAAAACATTCCAACGGTCCCCTCATAACGCCACGGCGAAGAATGCTTACATTTCGTGTATTTTCGAAGACAGCTCACGCTCACAGGCATTGGCCAACAGAGCTCATATTCAAGTCACTAATGCACCACCCGAAACTGAACAGAACGCAGCCATTAACATATAGGCTGCTCCCAGGCCTACCTCATCTACACATGTTGGTCACTGCATACTCGACAGTGACCAATGACCCTGACAGTCACATGCGCCTCAGTCGGAGCTTTCCAAAAATGTATAACATGTGGGGGTCAAGTTAACCACTCCACTTATTATGCCTCATCAAACTGGCCGAATAGCGCCACCTGCTGGCTTAAGATGGCTTGTAAGTGGCTTGTAAGTGGCCCGCCCATCCTCCGTGAAAATAGCCAGAGTTCTTCTTCTGGCAGCATGATGGCCTCTGTCAGAGTTTCTCCTGAAAATCGCCATTTTTCCCAAATTCCCCCTTTATTCACAACAGCCACACTTTTAGACTCATACATAGTTTTACTACCCCTCTGTTACAGAAAGAAGCTGTAATTTGAACGTTTTTGCCTCCAAAATCAGGTTTTTTGGAAAGTACAATCACAGGAAGTTCAGATAGGCTGTTTCCTGTCCGTCTCTCCATTTATTCCTCGTACTATTTTGGTCTCACCAAAATATTCCGTCATCTATCGAGACTTTTGTGGGGCTGGAGCACATTCTCAGATCTTTGGGCGCCCAGGGAATCAGCCCTAATTACAAAATGTTTCAATAAATATTGCCTGAACTGTAATTCCGTTTTCTGTGAACACACGAGTGTAACTGTTTCATAAGATTAATATAAAATCCGCAGTGTTGTTGCTTAAGCTTGCATAGCTCCGTTAGTACAGTGCAGGGTTCCCATCCATTAGATTGCTGGTTCAAACCCCACAGTGACTTCTTTTTTTTTCCTTTTTATTTGTGACTCAGTACCTACTGGGAAGAACCCGAATCGGCGCCTATGGCCCCACCCTCACTAAAAACGGGGAAATGACCCACACATTGTCCAAGCCTAGACTACATGAGCGCAAGGCGTTTCATAAGATATTTGTCAGTTCGGTTGTAAAAGTGTCTGTGCTTGTCTAGCTCCGTTTATAGAGTGCAGGGTTTGCAACCATTAGATTGCCAGTTCAAACCCAACCATGACTTTTTTTTTTTTTTTTTTTATGAATATTTTATTAAATCCTCATTAATAACGAGGAAAGAACAGTTTCAAAATATGTGGAACTACACAGAAAGAAATGTGGGGACACTAGGGAAACACTTGAGGCAAAACTGGGGAGGGTGTCGAAAACAATCAAGAAATGGAGGGGGTGGGGGAAAATGACCTGAAATGACCTCTCTCCTCCAGTGGCATGGTGGGATCTAATTTCGCCCTGGTCATTTAGAGAATAGTAGTAGCCCACATTAGGCATACCATTTCACGGAGCTATATCTCAGAGATAATGCACTGGTCTTTGGTGCAGGAGGTTGCTGGTTCAAACTCAACAATATTTTTTTTTCTTTTTTTGGTTTGGACTGGGCATCTACTGGGAAGAACATAAATCGGCGCCTATGGTCCCAACCTTATTAAAAACGAAGAAAGAACAGTTCAGAAATATGCACAACTACACAGAAAGACATGGGGGGGACAGTAGGAAAACAATAAAGGAACAACTGGGGGAAATGTCGAAAACAATGGAGAAAATGGAGGGGCAAAAATGACCTGAAATGACCTGAAATTACCTCTCTTCCCAAATGCCTTGCTTGGACATATTTTCACACCCGGGGATTTAGAAAAAGTAGCCCGTATCAGGTTAACCTTGGGGTCATGTTATAGCTCAGTAATAATGTCCTTGTCTTTGATGCAGGAGGTTGCCAGTTCAAACATGGTATTGACACTTTTATAATGCTTTCTCTTTTACATGGGCCACTAAAGCTCTGAGCCAGATACAACTCCAGAATGAGCACCAAGTTATGTAGACACAATTATGTATTTAGCCACTTTTCTACCTTTCACTGCCATTTGCCTCTTTACTCGTGCAGATCACTGCTCTTTTTTCTGCAAATGCAAGAGTGCACCTCTGTCCAGATGCTGTTTTGCCTGCTGGCTTTTCCCGAGTATTGCAGTTCACTGGTCATAGAAGGTATTTCAACTATAGAACGAGTGAAAAGCACCGCTGTGGTGAACGTGAGGCCGGGGCGCTGAGGCTGAAGCAAGAGTGGGCTGGCATCATAGATACCTGGGGCAAGAGCAAGGTGTGACGAAGGCAAGACGAGAGTGGGCCGGAGCAAGAGTTAGCAGAGAGCACACAGGTTGTGTGTGAAGCCGAGGGGAGAGCAGGTTTGGGCGAGAGCGGGGGCGGTAGCAAGGGGGGGCGGTCGCAAGGGGGGCTGCGCCAGGGGCGAGGGCCTCCATCGCCGCTTGCGGCTTTAATTTATCTTGTTATCGATGTTAGACCAGTGTCCGCTGTACCGGGGATAAAGCTGCGCTTGTACTTCTCCGTGAGGCGAGAAGCTAAGCATTGACTTCTGAAAGAGAGAAAACCTCCTACTGGTACAAACAAATAAATCATAATCGATTATGTAATCACGCCCTGAGCCTGTACTTTCAAAGTGTATATTTCAATTTTATTTTATTTCATTACTTTCAAGCAGACTTTTCTAGGTATTTTCGTTTAAGTTTTCAATTTGATGTTTGAATGAATGATACATGGATTCTAAAGGAACAACACGAGGCAGGGCGATGTAAATGAAGAAAATAATGTGAAGGCTGCCAAAGAAGAGCATCGCTCTCAGTGCTTGGAGTAGCGCTGTCTTTGTGTCAGGCGAAACATCTGACCCTAGGAGTTTTATTACTTCAACTGGCTCTTTTGGCAGTCAGAGGATTAGCTCATCCATAAAGTCGCTGCCTGTAGACGCAACACCAGGGGATTGCATCCAGCTAAGAATGATCTGTCTTTTTTCATTTTGTGCAGCGCAGTATCTGATCTTTAACACTGGGCTGAGCGCCCAGAAGACAGTGGAGATGATCATGGACTGCAGGAAAGTCGCAGCCCCACCGTCCCCTCTTGCCCTGACAGACTCTCCCACTTCCATCTCCATCATAGATCTCCATCTGCTTCTGTTTCCTGGACACGCTCATCACCCAGGACCTCAAATGGGAGCCAACCATCAGCTCCCTCATCAAGAAGGCCCAGCAGAGGATGTTCTTCGACCAAGATGCTGGTGCAGTTCTACACGGCCATCATCGGTCCATCCTCACCTCCCCATCAGGTTCCTCTCACTTTCTTCCTCCATCACTGTGTTTTTCGTGTGGTCCATCCTCTCACCGTCCATCTCACTTCCGTGTGGTCCATCCTCACCTCCTCCATCACCGTGTGGTCCATCCTCACCTCCTCCATCACCGTGTGGTCCTCCTCACCTCCTCACCGTTGGTCCATCCTCACCTCCATCACCGTGTGGTCCATCCTCCCTCCTCCATCACCGTGTGGTCCATCCTCACCTCCTCCATCACCGTGTGGTCCATCCTCCCTCCATCACCGTTCCCCCACCTCCATCACCGTGTGGTCCATCCTCACCTCCTCCATCACCGTGTGGTCCATCCTCACCTCCTCCATCACCGTGTGGTCCATCCTCACCTCCTCCATCACCGTGTGGTCCATCCTCCCTCCATCACCGTGTGGTCCATCCTCACCTCCTCCATCACCGTGTGGTCCATCCTCACCTCCCATCACCGTGTGGTCCATCCTCACCTCCTCCATCACCGTGTGGTCCATCCTCACCTCCTCCATCACCGTGTGGTCCATCCTCACCTCCTCCATCACCGTGTGGTCCATCCTCACCTCCATCACCGTGTGGTCCATCCTCCCTCCATCACCGTGTGGTCCATCCTCACCTCCATCACGTGTGTCCATCCTCACCTCCCATCACCGTGTGGTCCATCCTCTCCTCCATCCATCACCGTGTGGTCCATCCTCACCTCCATCACCGTGTGGTCCATCCTTCCTCCACCATCACCGTGTGGTCCATCCTCACCTCCATCACCGTGTGGTCCATCCTCACCTCCATCACCGTGTGGTCCATCCTCACCTCCTCCATCACCGTGTGGTCCATCCTCACTCCATCACCGTGTGCTCCATCCTCACCTCCATCACCATGTGGTCCATCCTCTCCTCCTCCATCACCGTGTGGTCCATCCTCACCTCCATCACCGTGTGGTCCATCCTCACCTCCACCATCACCGTGTGGTCCATCCTCACCTCCACCATCACCGTATGGTCCATCCTCACCTCCTCCATCACCGTGTGGTCCATCCTCTCCTCCTCCATCACCGTGTGGTCCATCCTCACCTCCTCCATCACCGTGTGGTCCATCCTCTCCTCCTCCATCACCGTGTGGTCCATCCTCACCTCCATCACCGTGTGGTCCATCCTCACCTCCTCCATCACCGTGTGGTCCATCCTCACCTCCATCACCGTGTGCTCCATCCTCACCTCCATCACCATGTGGTCCATCCTCTCCTCCTCCATCACCGTGTGGTCCATCCTCACCTCCATCACCGTGTGGTCCATCCTCACCTCCACCATCACCGTGTGGTCCATCCTCACCTCCACCATCACCGTGTGGTCCATCCTCACCTCCATCACCGTGTGGTCCATCCTCACCTCCTCCATCACCCTGTTGGGTCGAATCGTTGCATATTAAATAAACTTTCTCCAAGGATTGATGTGGGGGAATTCCTTTATGTAACTTTGCATTCAGCCTTCATCCTATACGCACCATCACAAATCGATGTGCGAAGTCTCCTAACTTTTTTCTACACGATTGCACCAAATGAAATGAACCTGTTCACTGACAATGGCAATAAACTCATTCTTATTATGTTATTATTGAAGTTATTAATATGCACAGGCGTTGATGAATTGCCCAGTCAGATAAAGTCAATCACATGCTCCTAAATCTTAAGCATATCTGGTTAGTCCCATGTCACTGTTGCAGTAATCCCCACAGAGGCACAGTGCCCATGGCACCTCCATCTCACCCTCATGTCCTCAGCTCACACACTGCTCTGGGTAATATACTGTAGCTCATTTTAAGGTTATCTGTGCACGTTCCTGCCAGCATACTCACGTGACCACACTGAGGAAGACTGCAGGGATGGAGCAGTCCAAACTGTCAGCTGGGAAAACCACTCAGGTGCCACTCTGGAGGTTTTGCCTTGGAAAATCTGTGGACAAACCTCCATGGAATAGCAGCCCAGAACTCTGAGTTCTGGAAGAGTTTTAGAAGGAGGAAACTAGAAGTGAAAGACTCTTGGCTGCATAGAACTGCACTACTCACCACTACACTTTTCCCACATTTTGTTTTGTTACAGCCTCATTCTAAAATGTAATAAACCTTTTTTTTTTCTCATCAAGCGACACACAATATCTCCGAAACAGGATTAGAGAGGTGTGTGCCTTTCCAAATCAAGACTATTTAATTTAGCACAGGTGAACTACTGGGTGTGATTATTTTCCGGATGCACTGTTGGAGAAAGTTGGCCCAAAACAAGAAAAAAAAAACAGTTCTGTCTCCCTTAAGAGCGGAGACTCTGTGTTGACTGAGGCCCTACTTGTTTAGGTCCATGGGAGACTATTAAAAGTCAATAAGCTTTTACCCAAAGTTTAATCAGCAGCGAGTCAAAGAGTGTCTGGAACAGTAGAGCGGGCGAGAGAATATGGTTAGCCCCACACACTCAGCTCGGTCTGTGGCTTATCGCCCCCAGACAACAGCCCCGGGACAGCAGCGGTCCACAGCAGAGCCCGCCTGACGGCTGAGGGGTGCGGGACAGAGATAAGACCGGAGTGCAGGGCTTAGAGCTGAGAGAGAGAGAGAGAGAGAGAGAGAGAAGAGAGAGAGAGAGAGGGAGGGAGGGAGGGGGGGGGGAGAGAGAGAGAGAGAGAGAAAGAGATGGGAGAGGAAAGGAAAGTGAGGAGCGGGAGAGAGGGGAAAGTAAAGAGATAGAGAGAGGAGAGAGAGAATGGTGAGCGAAGAAAGAGAGGGAGGAGTGGAGAGAAAAAAGAGAGAGGCAGTAAACAGTAGAGCGGGTAGAGGATGGCAGCCAACAGGACTGCAGTAGCCTGCAGATACCAAACAACCAAACACAATCCAACACCAGAGCGGTCACATTAAAGGCACGGAGAGAGAGAGAGAGAGAGAGAGAGAGAGAGAGAGAGAGAGCTATGTAAATAGACAGAGCTATCATGGTTGGAATTTATCTATATATTGAAATTGACCAACTGAGCAAAGTGACGGATGACTATGGGCCATGAGAGAGGTGACATACTGTGACGTTTTCAGATATATAGAATATTACAATGATCTTGGAGCTGTAATTCATACAAAGCTCTGTGTCCTGTTGAGTGTGACTATCACACAAAGTTAGCAAACTATAAAATGCTCTTTGGAACCAATGAATACATCCCAAAGAGTGGGTTGTTGGAGAAAATGGCCTTTGTGTTTGCAATTTCCAATTGAAACTATGGAGAAATTTTGTCAGGCAATTTATTGCTTCCAGAGTTTATATGTTCCATGTAAGATGGTCACATTTATTAGCGCCTTTCTACCAGCTTTAGGCACTTAAAGCACTTTACATCAAGGAGCCAGTCACCCATTCACACTCATTCATACACCAGCGTACGCAGTGGAGAATGGAGAAATGGAGAAACAAGTTAATTGTATGAAAATTGGTGATTTTCGCTTTTTGCAGAATCGTTCAGTTGAAGTCACGAAGAAGCCTCTACATGTTTAAAGGGGCTCTGTGGAGTTTGGCAGTTTTGTACTCGCAATTGCCCCCTCAGGCCAAACGCGTAACTGCACCCTCGATAATAAGCTCGTGCAGAAATAGCAGTCCCGTCCTGGTCAATTTACAGATTTGCAGGCGTGACTTCAACTGAGGTAAGAAACGTTACTGTTTTGCAAGATATTTAGACCAAATCAATTTGAGTGAATATAAGATGTGATACTTGAGCAAATGCAGCAAAGTGAATCGAGGGAAGAACCCAAATAATACAGATAAACAAATGAATGACGTTTGAAGGAGAGAAAAAAATACTCGTATACTTTGTATGCATAAACACAGACCTAATTGTAATAATAAAATAATTCCACTGGTAATAATGCTATTAGGAAAAGCCAAAATCGTCTCTTCAATTCCCTGGGCCCAAAGTTAGCATAGCTAACTCGTAAACTATATTGTAAATGACACATGTTCACTTTTTGTAGTCGTTTCACTACTTATAAATCCGTGAACAGTCATGCTTATTTTGCGGCCAAGAAAAGCTAACATTAGCAACATTATTTTTGCCATTGTAAATACAGCACCATTACCACTGTTACTACTCAAATGTTTTGTAGGTACAGCACAATTACTATTATTACTGACACTACTAGTCTGCTACTAATACTACACAACTTCTCTGTAGGTATAAAACTATTAGATCAACTATTTTGGTAACTTCCCAATATGATTATTTTATGGCTTGTTTCAGTGAAGAGATTCTCTCAACATTTTCCGATGTTTACTCTGGTTCTTTGCCTACGCCGATCAGACTCGACGTTGGCCTTTTTTGTCCCACTCGAATAAACTCTTTGTTTCTTTTCGTTATTTGGGGTCTGGGCTGGAGTTTCGATGGTGCTTGAAGCCGGTCTCCTCTTATTCTCCGCTAAATCCATCCTTCTGAAGTTACCACTCGCTCGGCAGCGTCAGTATAGAGGAGATACAGCTAACGCTACAGCTGAGCGTGAACGCGCATGACGTCATTACGCATTACGCTTTTTGCTTGTTCGACCCGAGCATAAATGTATAGTCCCTTTAAGCTAGCAGTATTGGTATATTTAAAAACGTAAACTTGATTTGTGAGATTTCAGAGCGTGCTGTAGGGGCGTGACTTTGTGTGTATTTACATACTGGGTAAACACGGCGGAGGAAGCACCGCTGCTTTGGTTTGCGTTGTTGACACATGCTTTAGCAAACAAATGCCACGCAAAAAAGGCAGTTTTATACATATGCCTATTGTCCATCAGTTTTTCAGGTTGAAAAAGTCTTGTTTTGTCGGAGAAATAGCGCACGTCGTGGGGGCGTGTCATTGTGCGCGTGTGGCTCATGGTTATGTAACACTTCCCCGTGTGTGTCTCACCGAGGCCGCTGCTGCTAACGCTGGAATACTACTGCTAACGCTGGAATACTACTGCTAACGCTGGAATACTACTGCTAATGCTGGAATACTACTGCTAACGCTGGAATACTACTGCTAACGCTGGAATACTACTGCTAACGCAGGAATACTACTGCTAACGCTGGAATACTGCTGCTAACACAGGAATACTACTGCTAACGCAGGAATACTACTGCTAACGCTGGAATACTACTGCTAACGCTGGAATACTACTGCTAACGCTGGAATACTACTGCTAACGCTGGAATACTACTGCTAATGCTGGAATACTACTGCTAACGCTGGAATACTACTGCTAATGCTGGAATACTACTGCTAACGCTGGAATACTACTGCTAACGCAGGAATACTACTGCTAACGCTGGAATACTGCTGCTAACACAGGAATACTACTGCTAACGCTGGAATACTGCTGCTGATAACGCTGGAATACTTCTGCTAATGCTGGAATACTACTGCTAATGCTGGAATACTACCGCTAACGTTGGAATACTGCTGCTAATGCTGGAATACTACTGCTAATGCTGGAATACTACTGCTAACACTGGAATACTACTGCAGAGGTTTGTTTTTCTGCGTGAAACCAGTGAACTTTTTCAGGCTGACTTTCCCAGTGCCACTGATGTAAACATGCACAGCGCCCCCTGCTGACCATTACGTTTCCCGAGCCAACTCCTCGCCTTCAGAGCGTGATTTAAGACAGAAGGACGTAGCGCGGATTTGTCAAACTCTACATTGAAAATAACTGAGCGAGGAAAATGGATTTACCACAATAGTGAACGAGGGCACGCAAAGGTTACTTCAGACGGGTGAGTGAAAGTTTTTTAGGTTATTTTCTTTTGTGGCCGCCATGCCATCGTGTCTGTTTGCTTTTTGATGAGGCCATTGTTGTGCTGTAAGCTAACGTGGTGTGTTCAGTGGGTTGGATTTGTTTGTGTTTTGTTTTTGGTCGTAAGCTGTGTGTGCAGGTTAAGGATAATATAACATAGTCAATGTCCATGGCACTAATGATCGTGTGTGCGTTCTTCTTTCCCTCTGGTCAAATGTGTGTGTGTTGGGATAATGTTGCTAGTTGTCATTCTGTTGCTAGTTGCTGTAGAGGTAGGCTCTATGGGAAGTGGATTTATGCAAGAGACATTTATTTACAGTATATATTACCTGTTTGCAAACCTTTTTTTTTCTTTGATAGCACATTTTTCTTGCTTTTTGCCGTTTCTACCCCCTGTGCTTTACAGCTTTACGGGGGGAGCGGGTTTGGCTTATCTAAATGAGATGTAAATGAGCCCTATTGTCACTTGAACAGCAGAGAGAGGTGAGAACAGCCCAAAAATTTAGACGGCTTTTCCTGCCCTTTGGGCTTTTTGGAGTTGTTAACTTCAATTTGCCACATCTTCTCCAAATATTATAAGATTTCCATGTGTTACACATCATTGGAAAGCTTGGGGACTACGGCTGTTTCCCAAAGCCATAGGTACCTCGCCTTGCCTTGGTCTGAAGTGGCTGTGGTCAGGCATCTACATCATCAATTGCCGCCCAAGTGCTGTTCCAATGTTCAAGCCGTCCGGAGGCCTGTGTCCTCCCTTTGGTTAGCATGTGGCTAATACTGTATACCAAGGACACATCAGTGTAGCCTTCGCTGCCTTGCTCCAGCCAAAATCACCCATAATGCACCACGGCTCTCAAGAAAAGAAAAAAACTAAAAAAGGTGGCGCTGGCTTGTGTGACTTGTTAAAGCACTTAAATTCCACTTTTTAAGAAAAAATACAAGCTTGGACTAGTTTTATGGTTCTGCAGCCCGTGGTCATTTTAGGTGCAGTCTTTTTTCTTTTTTTTTAACCAAAAACGCAAATTTTTGTCAAGATTTGGTCAAATAATTAATTTTAGGTTTTTGTCTTTTTAGTCAATAGAAAAACAATTTTATTATTTGTATTATTATTATTATTATTATTATTTAATTCAAATATTCAAGCAAATGTCACTGCTTCATGGAGCAGCAAAGGACTTGATATCAGGCACTTTGACATTTTTATTTCAAAAACCTTATTCAGTTTTTAGTCCCCCTTTTGAGTTTTATTTTGTATTTTCAGATAGGTTTTAGTTTGTAAAAATATCATTACTTCAGAATCTATGCAGCAGACCCTCCCCTCTGCCCTGGATGAAACACAACTTCCTGTTTTATTTTGTGATGTCACTTCCTTTAGCTCTGAAGTGTGTTCCATTAGCAGCTCTTTTTGGACCAAGGCTGGACACTTGCCTTGAACTGGAAGGAAGTGAGTTTGGAGGCACTGCCTTCAACACCAAGGCAAGGCAAAGTACCTACTGTATAGGCTTTGGGAAACAGCCTATACTTTCTCAAGCTATGTCTCTCTCAAAATGCCCCAAAACCGAGTTGTGTCCCTGGATTTCACGACTGGTCACATATATTGACATGTTAGGTAGTAATCTGGCTCCAAACCTTAAGATTAAAAAGAGGTGATTTTTGCAGCAGTGTCTCCCCTGAAAAACAGAAAGCAATAATTGAGATGGACTCTCCTTTATCCATTCTGATTAACCCTTGTGTTCAGTAAAGAAACACTACCCTAATCTCCCGTTAGTGGCTTTTTGTGCCACTTTTTTGACGGCTGTAAAAAATATTGTAGATGAAAACTTTTTTCACAGAATTATGTTAATCCACTTCAGTTCTGCACAAAACTACCAAAGGTTGAAAAAATATCAAAATATTTTACTATTTATAGCTTCTTCTTTTTTTAAATACCTAAAAAAATAACACACAAAACGGCTTATTTTCCATATAAAAAGTGAGTTTGGGCAGAATTTGAATTTACATTTTAAAACACACTTGGGTATGTCAAAGATCAGTAACAACTTTGATTTTCAATATTTTTTAGTTTTTATGTAAAGTTGAGTTTTCACATTTTCTCCCTAATCTCATGTTAGTGGCATTTTCTGCCCCATTTAGTTTAGTTTTTGACTATTGACTTCCATTATAAATTCACTTTTTCATCGCTCTGCCATCACACTTTAAAATCTTTTTTTTGATTATTTGTGGTTTCTTCTGATCTGAGGAAGTAACATTTGTGATTTTTACAGTTCAAACTGAATTTCGAGCATTTACCCTGAAAATGCATTTTCAGTGTATTGCTATGAGAAAAACCTAATATCACAGTGAGGCTGTTTCTGTGGAGTTATGAGGCTCATGGAAGATATGCTTATACGGGGCATTGGGGGAGGTCTGTGGGGATGTGCTGGGGGGTGTTGGAGGTGTGTGGGGTATTTACTGGCCCAGGTGGGGCGTAAGTGTATGGGGGATATACTAGCCCTCAGTGGGGTGTAGGTGTTGTGGGGGTGTGTGGGGGATAAACTAGCCCCCGGTGAGGTGTTGGTGTTTTGGGGGGTCTAGGGAGTGTTAGGGGGGTGTGGAGGATATACTGGCCCGGGGTGGGATGCAGTGTGTTGGAGGTGTGTGGGGGATATACTGGCTCAGGGGTGTTGAGGGCATGGGGGGATATAATGGCCTGGAGCGGGGTGTAGATGTGTGGGGGTAGACTGGCCTGGGGTGCGGTGTAGGGGTGATGGGGATGTTGAGTGTGTGGGGGATATAACAGCCTGGAGCAGGGTGTAGGTGTGATGGCAGATGTTGGGATGGTGTAGGTGATTATACTGGTCTGGGGCGGGGTATAAGGGTGTTGTAGGTGGGGGTTGGGGATATACTGGCTTCGGTCGGGGTGTAGGTGTGTTGGGTATGTTGAATGTATGGGGGATATACTGGCCTGGAGCGAGATGTAGGTGTGATGGGGGATGTTGGGACTGTGTGGGTGATTATACTGGTCTGGGGTGGGGTGTAGGTGTGTTGGGTATGTTGAATGTGTGGGGGATATACTGGCCTGGAGTGGTGTGTAGGAGTGATGGGGGATGTTGGGTCTGTGTGGGTGATTATAATGGTTTGGGGCAGGGTGTAGGTGTGTTGGGTATGTTGAGTGTGTGGGGGATATACTGGCCTGGAGTGGGATGTAGGTGTGATGGGGGATGTTGGGACTGTGTGGGTGATTATACTGGCTTGGGGCGGGGTGTAGGTGTGTTAGTGGGGTGGTGTTGAGGGTGTGTGGGGGATATTCTGACCTGGGGAGGGGTGTGGGGGTGTTGTGGTGTGTTGGGTGTGTGTGGGGGATGTACTAGCCCGGGGTGGGTGTATGCGTGGGGGGATATATTTGTCCGGGACGGGGTGTAGGTGTGTTTGGGGGTCTGGGGGGTGTTTGGGGGATCTGTGTGTGTATTTTTCATAATCTGTGTTTAGGTGTGTTTTATACGGGGCTGCTTGATTACAGACATATTTGTAACTTATTTGTTTGGTTTACATCCTACCTCACAGACAGGACATTCATGGTAAGTGTGAATACCTGCTCCTCTAAGGTCCATGAAATTACATGTGGTGTGCCCCAGGGTTCGATTATAGGGCCAGTGCTTTTTAACCTGTATATACTCCCTCTTGGTGATGTCATCAGGAGACATGGAGTCAACTTTCATAATTACGCTGATGATACACAGTTGTACATCTCCATGTCTCCTGATGACACCAGGCCAATGGATGCACTTTTTAACTGCATTTTAAATATCAAATCCTGGATGGCAGAAAACTTTCTCCAGCTTAACCAGGTCAAAACTGAAGTTTTAGTCATCGGTCCTGAGGCCCAGAGAGAGAAACTTTTACCCAAACTACAGTCATTGTCTTTTAATCCTTCTTCACAGGTGAAGAACCTGGGTGTGATTTTTGACTCTGAGCTGACTTTTATTCCACACATAAAGAATATCACAAAGATAGGTTTTTACCATCTAAAGAACATAGCCAGAGTCCGCCCCATTCTCTCTCGGGCCAACACGGAGATGCTAATGCATGCTTTTATCACAAGTCGTATCGACTACTGTAATGCCCTGCTCTCTGGTCTTCCCAAAAAGAGTATCTCAGGTTTACAACTTTTACAAAATTCAGCAGCTCGTGTCCTGACGAAGACCAGGAGGCGGGACCACATTACACCGGTTTTAGAGTCGCTGCATTGGCTCCCTGTGTGTTTCAGGATCGATTTTAAAGTTCTTTTAATGGTTTTTAAATGTTGGTCTTGGTCCTTCTTATCGTTCAGAACTGCTTTTACCTTATAAACCTTCACGGCCCCTTCACTCCTCTGGCTCACGACTCACGACGAGGCGTCTTTCCAATATTATGGCCCTCGCCTCTGGAACGACCTGAGGAGGAGCTCAGGACCACAGAGAACATTCATGTATTTAAGACCTGAGGAGGAGCTCAGGACCGCAGAGAACGTTCATGTATTTAAAGGAGCTGTATCATGCTATTTTAGCCATTCCAAAGTAAAGTATAGGCATTTATATGATATATTGTACCTCTATCACTATGGAGTACTCATTTTTGAGAGAAATATAAGTATTTTCTGGGGGTATTTTCCCTACCCGGAAGACAAGACGCTTCGATTCAGTTAACTCCGCCCCTCTCTCCGCTCATTCCACATTTGCAGTATTATAAATATAAATATCGCTGCAAAAAGTGAAGTTACTTCACATAATGCAGTTATAAGGAGTTGACATGTGCAACAGTTTCATAAATGGCTAACACACACACTAACACACACGCTAACACACACGCTAACACAAACGCTAACACGCGTTTTGATTGACTCACCGCTCAGTCTGGCCTCCCCATCAGGTTATGGGATGCATTGATTATAAAAGTTAATCCACTTTGATTCTGGCCAAGGTTCACCAAGCATCCATCAGGTTGGTTGATAAAGTCGCTGAATCCCAGAAAGAAATTCCAACTTCTGGCGAGTGCACTCTTCTTTAGGAAGGTTGAATAGTCCTGTTCCTCTCGTAGCCAAACGTGCATCCGTGACATTATCGTTCGGTAAGAAAAAAAAACAGGCGTGTCCAGAGTAGGTTAGAAAGAGCTCAGTCTTCAAAACAACACTTCTGCTCAGATCCATGGATCCTCCGGCCGTGGGTGCGCTTGATTAGCCTCGTGGGACAGCACAGACGCGTCGGAGATTTCTCTTTTTTTTTTTCTTTATTTCTCTCTTACAACAACAAAAATGAAAAAGCTGTTTTATAAATTATAGGTGCTATGCGCAACTGTAAATGTTAAAAATAACCGTTTTCTAACCCATACATGCTTAAACAATTGCCTGATGTGCTGAATGAGTTCCTGTCTGATCACTGCCATTGCCCCTATAATCCTGTGCAGTCAAATAAATAAGGGGGATTCGGGTCGGAATCTTAAGGTTTGAGCCTGGGCGTGACGTCATGCGCGTTCACGCGCACCTGGCTAGCTCTGGGGAGTTTGTGTATTCGACGCCATTATCCGCATCAGCGAAGACTCCAGCGACTTTTGCCAAAGTAGAGGATGGATTGTAAGAGAAGATGAACTCCAGTTCGTCCCAAACAGCAACGCAAACTCCACGTAAGATAAAGAAGATAAAACGTTTGTCTAGTTCAACCAAAAGGGGCAAATTGGAGTCAGACAGGCGTCGGAGTAAGACGAGAGTCAACATCGGAAAGGCATCAACAAATGGGGAGACCTCAGCTCCGCTCTCGGGCTCAAACGGACCCTCAGTTGGGTTTCTTCTTGCTAAAATGGTAAGATACAGTCTGTAATGTCTGATACGGTAAATCTATGTGAACAAATGACGATGCGTAATAGTTGTAATGCTATGTGTTTAGCGTGTAGTGTAGCGTTAGCTAAATGTAGAATCAGAATTGGTTTTATTAATCCATATCGACCAGGTAGGCTTTATTAAAGGCCGATTAGCAGCTAATAACATGAGAAGGTTGTTTCATGTTATGTCGAGGGCCTCATCACTTCAGCATCCAGCGGTAGCATTGTCGCTGGATGCTGAAAAAGCCTTTGATCGAATGGAGTGGCCCTTTTTATTTGAGGTCCTCTCTAAATTTGGATTTGGCACAAGCTGTATGAAGTGGATTAAGGCTCTTTATAATGAACCCATGGCACGTATTAAGACCAATGGTATGATATCTCATCCTTTTCAGCTTTTTAGATCGACAAGGCAGGGCTGCCCAGCCTCTCCATCTCTATTTATTTTAGCTTTAGAACCGTTAGCGTGTGCTATACGGGCAAATGAAAACATACAAGGTATTGACATTGGAGGATATAATTTTAAAGCCAGTCTGTATGCAGATGATATTTTGTTAACATTAACTAATCCTAATCAATCTATCTCACAATTATTGACTTTATTAGAACTATTTGGCAAAAATTCTGGATATAAAATTAACTGTAGTAAGAGCGAAGCAATCCCACTAAATCAGTATACATTCCCATCTCATTTAGGAACTGCACCTTTTGTTTGGAAATCACAAGGAATGAAATATCTTGGTATAGTTATTAAATCACCAATCTGCAAGATATTTGAATTGAATGGCCCTAATATACTCAAGACTATTAAAGAAGATATTAGGAGATGGGCTGCCCTGCCTTTGTCTTTGTGGGGAAGGGCTGAGGTAATAAAAATGAACTTATTGCCCCGGCTTACTTTTCCAATATCTGCCATCCCACTTAAAGTCCCTCAAAAATGGTTTAAGGAAATAGATACTCTTTTTACACAGTTCCTTTGGAATGGAAAAAAGCCCAGAATCAATCGTAAAAAACTTACTATGCCCAAGGGAAAATGTGGGTTGGGAGTACCTAGCATATACATGTATTATTTAGCTTTCAATGTAAGATATCCTCTGACATGGGGTTACAATGAAAAAAATCATCGTACACCTGGAAGCTGGGAGTGGTTAGAGAAAAGTGTTTTATATGAACACAATGCAACATTTTCCCTTAAATCTTTATGGTATAATCCCAAATACCAAGTTAAGAACAAAAATCAATTAATAGAATTTTCTTGTGAAATTACAAAAGCTATACAAAAGCAATTAAAAATAACTGGTATATCATTACCATCATGCCCAATATCAAACAATTCTTTATTAACTGTTGGCGGTAAGACACTCCGTAACGCTTTTTTGTCAGAGGATATCAACCGGATGGATCAACTGGTAAAAGATGGACAAATTATACCATTTTCAGCCTTAAAATCTCAATATAACCTTAAAGAGTCGAAGATATTCCAATATCTTCAGTTAAAATCAATCATGAAAAATTATTTGACAAAAGGAATCATACTTGCTTCAAAGAGTATTCTAGAAGAAAAATTAAAAACAGCTGTCAACAAAAGAGGGACAGTCTCTGTAATATACAAGTTGCTGATCCAGTCACTTCCTGACAGCACCACATCCACAAAATTGCAATGGGATAAAGACATTGGATTTCCTTTAACTGCTGAACAATGGGATACAATTTTAAAAAAATCAAGCTACCTTTCAAAATGTGTACATTATAAAATTATTCAAATGAAAATTATTCACAGAGCGTATGTTACCCCCATAACTTTGAAAAAAATGAATCCAAATTTCTCGGATGTGTGCTGGCATGGATGTGGCCGGACTGGGACACTTAATCATATGTTGTGGACATGCCCTGATGTAAGAACATTTTGGGCAGCTGTAACTGGTTTTATTCAAGATCTTCTGAATGTAGAAATCCCCAATCAATTTGATGTTTGTGTCCTTGGAAATACGACTGGCACTCTGTCAAAAACTACACAGAGAATTGCAGCTTTAGGGTTCATGTCAGTAAAAAGAATCTTACTTAAAAACTGGAAAGTACGTAAAGCAGACTGTTTTGACCTACATAACTGGGTGAAAGACTTTATGAACTTGTTATCAATGGAGAATGTAACAGCACTCCTTTGTGACCCTTGCAAAAGCCAAACAAATGAAATGACACTACAAGAAGTAAAGAATGAACTACGGAAGAAACTGATTAACTAAAGGAAATGGACTGCTCTTAATATACTGTACAAATATTACAATAAAAGAAAAAAGAGAAAAAAAAAAAAAAAGAAAGAAAGAGGAAGAAGCTATGAACGTTATTTTGAAAATGCTTCTTGAGTTTTGTTTATTGTTGTTGCTGGTATGTTGATTCTTTTGTTTTGTTATGAATTGAAATTGATGAGTTTTGTTATAATAATTGTGTGGGCCCTTTGGCTGCTGACGCTAGGCCCGGAATGTTTACAAACAATTAAAGGGTCTATAAGAAAGGGAAGAGAAGAAGAAAGGAGAAGGAAAGAAAGGAGAGAAAGGAGGAAAAAAAAAAAAAAAAAAAAATGTTGAAAGTAATAATAATCATTTCTGGGTTTGACATTGATCACACTGGCCAAATAACTTAGCGGTCTTCTGTAGCTGCTACACTTTTTCTTTCAAAATGTTTTTTTTTTTTTTTTTTTAATATATATATGAACTGTACCACTCCCCCCCCCCCTTTTTGTATTTTTTTTTTTGTATTTTTTTTTTTTGTATTTTTTTTTTTTATGTTTTGTATTTTATTTTGTGTGTGTTTTTTTATGTGTGTCATGTATTGTATTTCTTTTTGTCCTGTCTGCAAAATAAATATAAATTTTAAATGAAAAAAAGAAAAAAAAGAATTGGTTTTATTGTCATGGTCAGTGAACAGGTTCACAAACTAGGAATTTTCTCCGGAGCAATCGTGCAACATAAAACATATAACATAAAAGATGCTAACTATGTTTTTGTGTATGGTTTACCGGTAGCCTTTTGTGTTTGGCTAACGTCTTCAAAATTATGCAAAATTCTAAAAGGTGCTCATGTCCTTGACCAACACGGCTGAATTTTCAATGCCGTTGTGTATATATGTTTTCTTTTTCGGCAAAATCAGTAAAATGTTCCCGGGAATGTGGTACATTTTGCATGTAGTTTATATGAGGTATGAGGGGAGAAAACATGTTACTTGATAGGCTAACGTTGCTGTTACTGTGTACTCGATTCTAATCAATTGTTATTTGTGAAGAGTGCAGCCCATATACATTTGTAGTCATTGTTTAGTCCTACTTTAGACCTGGTTTATTCATAGTCTAGACCTAGTTCAGACCTGGTGTAGTCCTGGTTGTGTTCTGAGTTAGTCCTCCTGAGTTGGTCCCGGTTTAGATGGTGTGTAAATTGCAAATAAATAATAATAATAATCTCTTTTTACTTCGTCTGAGGTCAATAATGTATTCATGTGCATTTTTTCAAACATTATTGGCTAAGATACTTTATTTTCTTTTGTACAGGATAGAGTTTGAGCGAGAACTGGCCACAGACCCATATGACTTCGATTATGTCGCCCCTATATCTTTGTGGTATGTTTTGTCATAATGCAATTCCTACAGTCTTTTCCTTGTAAAGGTGTGAATAAATGTTTTTGTTACACAGCACTGGTGGTCCAATGCAGAATCAAATGGATGAACTTCTCATCATTGGGCTAGAAGAAGCTGTCATGGACATGTGACCGGGACTGCTGTTATAGTGGAGTGGGTGAGTACTACATGGCTATGTAGTGTTTTATAAAAAGTCATGAACAACAATATCAAATGGAAAATAATGTAGGTGCATTTGTAATGCTTATTCTTTATCTGCATAGTTTTGCCCACGTGGACACAAGTTGTGGATGTGAAACAACCAGCCGTTGCTCAAACATGATACAGCATTTCTACTGCGTACCAGCTGTAAGGGAGTTACCCTTGGTAAGTAATAAACTGCATGTATTTGCAAATCCTCAAATAGCTAACATGCATCTGTATTTCTGTTTTAGCTGACGAATGGAGTCCTCAGGTAATTCAGTGGTTTATGTGCTTTGTCTCTGGACTTTTTTTTTCCGTAAGTAAATCTGAATAATTTTTGTATTTGAGATAATGATAATGTAATGTTTGTGTTTTATAACAAGGAGAGATTCATGGAGAGGGGTGTTTTCCATTCCCTACACCCCGGATCTACCTTTGCCTTTTCATATGAAGCCAGAACATTTCTTGCAGCGTTGGACTACAACCACCACAACCACAAAGGCCAAGTGTTGTAAGTGATTACTTTATGACTTTCCTATATAATGCATGTTTTGGGAACTAATGTCATAATTTGTTCTGCAGGCAAGAACGACTGTACAGCAAGAAGTCACAGACCGGATACAAAGAGGCAAAAGACTACAGTTGCATCCCTGACCTGCAGACAAAAATTCTAGGAATACAACTTCAGTCTGCAGGAGAACTCTCAAGAAAACGAAGCTTGAGACCAGGTGAACCTTGGTTTCTGGGACCTCTGTTTGGCATTGTGCCCCCTCCTACAGCTGATCTGGTGCAGTCACAAGTCCACAGAGGGCAGGTATGTTGTGTTAGTTTTTCATTGTTTTACAATGAACATTTGATTTTTCTTTTAGTGTGTGTATGCAAGATTCCTATTTTCATTAATATTTTTGCCACATCACTTCAATGTCCTTTTCCATAATAAAAGAACTGTTCTAATGGCAAAAAATGTATGTTTTGTTTTTCTAGGAGATGCCATCAGCTCCCTGAACAGACTCCAAGTCAAACATAAGCAGTGCATATTTATTTATTTTTACAAACATGGAATTATTTACAATAAAGCCGTTTCTTCCCTAATTCGTAGCCATATTTTCTGATGTGCTCACTACTTGTTTATTGCCTGAATGGTGCTTCTTTATAGCCAACATAAATGCCAAAAGGGTCAGGATAATTGTCTGATCAGTCTAGATCTTGATTGTCCTCTGCGCCTTCCCGGCCTCCTTCCCTGCCACTGCTGCCCTCAGTGCTTCTCTCCACAGGAACATCAAATTGATTCGAGCTGTAATTCTAAAGGAAAAAATAAAATATGTTGTTATTGTGATAAAATACATGCTGTATTATTCTACACATCACAGGAAAGAAAATACAATGATAAAGGGGTACTTATTTTACTTCCCTCATATTGTACAGCAGGCCTTCTATTTACTATAGCAAATAACTATTTTCATCTACGTTTGCTTTGTTCTGAACTGCATAACTACCGGCCCATGCACGGTCTCTTTCCCTGCAAATATGACCTTGTACTGAGTGAACTAATTCCATGTTATGTGTACAGGTAATATTTTTTTCCCCCTTCTAAATGTCTAAACTAGTGAAACTTGTTGGGGGCACTACACACCTTGCTCAGGGACAGTAGTTGAAAATTATTGGCACAATTCACAGAAATGTTTATCAATGTGTACTGTCCCTGTCAAAATACCTAATAAATAAATCAGCACTGTTGTAGGCTATTCAGGTAAATCAGTTCAGCTTTGTGGAGTGTGATGTAAAATGCTGGTATGTAAGCTTCATAATTAGAAAACAATGTTGAGCCAATTAGTCTCTAATAATGATATACTGCTATTGGAATATGCTATTTAGCAGATTAATAAAACAGGCTACACCCCAGTAAATATTCGGTGGATTAGGCTGTTTTAGCTTAGAAGGTAATGTCAGAGCCATTTGATTAGTGTACTAGCTTGAGACATTTTAGTACTTTTTTGACCAACTAATAGGATGTTTGGTGTGATTCTTATTTTTTTTAGCTTATACAAAGTAATAACTTATTCATGAACGCATTTCCATTATAATCCAATCATAACACAAAACAGGTAGAAATGGTGAAAAACGTTTTCTCCTATACTACCCCCGTTTTTCCTCTCAAACATTAATATGTAGTTTACTCAAATGCAAATTCCATTCACATATTCAAAATAACTTACAGATTTATAACTTTCTTACCTCTGTAGACATTACGAGTCTAAACAAAAGATTTGTGTAATCGCTGTCGCTGTTGTGTTCTGAACTGCTCGTGCTCGTGCAAGCGTGCGTGTGTTCCATGAGCGTGCACAACTCTGGATGCAATTCCGCTTGTCGCCAAAGGGGTCATAGTTCTGCAAGAACTCATACACTTGCGTTGTGCACCTTTAAAACCAGGCCGTAAAGCATTACATTACAGACGTAGAGCACTTCCGTTCCTTTGTGACGACACAACTGAACAGCTCAGTCATTTACCAGGAGAGGGCGGAGCAGCTGCTCAGAGAGCAGGATTCAGGAGGATTACTGAGAACTGCGTGAATGAAGCCAAAAACCGCTCTGGGGGTGTTTTTCATAAGGAAATAGCATAACAACATGGCTAAAAACTCCAAAAAGTCGATTTTGCATGATATAGGACCTTTAAGAGCAGGCTCAAGACCCACCTTTTTAGCTTAGCTTTTAACTGACATCTATTTATTTAGTCCTAATTATGTGTGTGTGTGTGTGTGTGTGTGTGTGTGTGTGTGTGTGTGTGTGTGTGCGTGCGTGCGTGCGTGCGTGCGTGCGTGCGTGCGTGCGCGCGTGTGCGTGCGTGTGTGTGTGCATGCATGCACATACATGCATGCATGCATACACATGTATGTGGATGTATGATGAGGGGCGTATTGTTTTAAATGTTGTAATCTGTAAAGCACTTTGTGATAACTTTTGGTATGAAAAGCGCTTTATAACTAAAGATTGATTGATTGATTGATTGATTGATTGATTGATTGATTGATTGATTGATTGATTAACAATCAATCAATCGACGGTGGCGCAGATGGTAGAGTGGGTCATCTCATGATCGGAAGGTCGGGGGTTCGAATCCCGCCTCCTGAAGGTGCACACTGTCGTTGTGTCCTTGGGCACGACACTTCACCCAGCTTGCCTCCAGTGTCTGCGTACATTGGTGTATGAATGTGTGAGTGGATCCTTGCTGTAAAGCGCTTTGAGTGCCTAACGTAGGTGGAAAAGCGACCATTTACCATTTACCAAAAACACCTGACAACTACCCCACCACGGACAAACCCTCCAACACCCCCAGCACATCCCCACAGACCTCCCCCAATAAGCATATCCCCATGAGCCTCATAACTCCACAGAAACAGCCTCACTGTGATATCAGGTTTTCCCCATAGAAATACATTGAAAATGCATTTTCAGGGTAAATGCTCGAAATTCAGTTTGAACTGTAAAAATCAAAAATGTTACCTCCTCTGATCAGAAGAAACCACAAATAATAATAAAAACTATCAAAATCAAAGTTGTTACTGATCTTTGACATACCCAAGGGTGTTTTAAAATGTAAATCCAAATTCTGCCCAAACTCACTTTTTATAATGGAAAATGAGCCCTTTGGTGTTTGGCTATAAAATAGTAAAATATTTTGATATTTTTTCAAAAGTGGCATTAAAAGCCACTAACGTGAGATTAGGGTAGTACATTTGTACAGGCTGCATCAGTGACCAATATAAAAAATTTAAATTATATTTTGATAATGTTGGTCAAAATACGTTTTGTAACAAAAAAATATTCAAATATCTCAAATTTGGAAAAAGTTATGGCCAAATTAAGAACAAAAAATTGCAAAAAGTGGCACGAAATGCCCCAACTGAACATAAGGGTTAAACACATTACAACACATTACAACAAATAAGAGAACTTTGGTATTGTCCCAACACCTGACGCACATGAAACGTGTTGGTACAAAGCTCTTAACACTGAGAGTTCTATCATAAAACATGTCTAACAGATCATTCATTTCCTGAACACAGGGAGCGTATACATGCATTTATATGGCCCACTTGTGCTAATAGACACATGCCAATGGCAGTGGTAGCAATGCTAAGTGTTGCACAATTACCCAGCATGTACGTGTGTACAGTGGCTCCTGTGGTGGGTCTGAGCCGCTCACTCGCCACACACTGTAGAGAGGCCCAATGACTTAGTGATGGCTGTCATAAAACACACCGCGCTCCTATTTACGCCCTGCTATAAAGCTGCCCCGGGGCAGATTTATGGACAGGCCTGCCACGAGCAGAGCCGAGCCAAGGGCAAGTCCATCACCTCTGCAGCAGCAATACACACACACACATACACACACACGCACACGCACACGCACACACACACACACTTTTTTTTATTTGATACTGAGAAAGTCAATTCAACCTGAAAAGACTCACAGAGACAGGCTGCATTAGAAAGTTTTATTGAACTTGATTGTGCTTGTGCTTCCGGCGGAAGATGGCCGAACGATATGGAATGCATGGTGTTGATGATGATGGCCAGAATCTTCACCCAAAAGAGGTAGCCGGTGTCTGAGCGGAACTGTATGGCTAGATGGGAGTGACCGCTGAACTGTATGGCGAGATGGGAGTGACCGCTGAACTGTATGGCGAGATGGGAGTGACCGCTGAACAGGGGGATTATCTCGCTGCCCGTGCGAGATAATCCCCTGCCGCTTGGGCAGAGATTGTGTGGACGTTGAAGTGGGGAGAATCGGAGGAGTCGAGCAGAGGTAAAAGGGGCCCGTGATAAGATAGTTTAGGAGGAACCACCTGTAGGGTTAGATTGTGATAGGTTAGATTGCGCCAGAGGGGCGAAGCCAGAAGGTCCCTCCGGCGAGGGAGCTGAAAAGTCCCTCTGGCGAGGGAGCTGAAAAGTCCCTCCGGCGAGGGAGCCATGCGAGGGTAGAGACAGGGACAGCGGCACCCTCCGACGAGGGTGCAGAGACAGTGACAGCGGGGCCCTCCGACGAGAGCGGCAGAGATAGGAAAGCAGGGGTCTCCTACGAGAGCGGCAGAGATAGAGACAGCGGGCCCTCCGGCGAGGGCGGCAGAGATAGAGACAGCGGGGCCCTCCGGCGAGGGCGGCAGAGATGGAGACAGCGGGCCCTCCGGCGAGGGCGGCAGAGACCGTGACGGCGGGCCCTCGGACGAGGGCGGCAGAGATAGGAAGAAGAAGAAGAAGATCTTTATTTATATAGCGCCTTTCACAGACATGGTCACAAAGCGCTTTACATGAGAGCATTTTACATTCACTCCATACTCGGTGGTGGTAAACTACCTTAGTAGCTTCAGTTTCCCCTGGAGGAGACTGACAGAAGCGCTGTCGTGACTGCACACATCTGCACCAACGGTCCCTCTGACCACCACCATGCATTCACACACACATCATTCATCCTGGCCTATTGTACATGTTTTTGGTGGTAGGGGAAACCGGAGTACCCGGAGGAAACCTACGCAGGCACGGGGAGAACATGCAAACTCCACACAGAAAGGCCCCGTCCAGGTGGGAATTGAACCCGGGACCTTCTAGCTGTGAAGCTAGAGCACTAACCGCTGCGCTACCGTGCCGCCAGGAGCCCTCCAACGAGGGGTTTTGATCGAATGGTTGCTGAATAGGCCGAGAGCCTTGGGTTGATTGAGGCATTTGAAGTGGAAGTTTACGTCGGATGCTAAATTTTGAGATGAGGGAGCATGTAGTGCCGTGGTCTGTGCGAGAGACTATTGAGACGAGCACTCTTAAGACGTGACAGAGCATCGACGATAGCATGATCTGGCCGGGAGTAGGACGTGCTGCAATTGTGAAATTTGTGAACGTTTGCTATGTGATCTGACGCGTGAAAGGCGTATAGATTTTGAAGAGGAACATCCTTTGAATATGGCGTAGACTGCGGCCATATTATCGCAAGAGGCGGCAATTTGTTTCTGCTTCCGGAGTGTCCCCTCGAACAGCAAGCTAACCCTACTTGATGTGTATTGTAGAATGCGGAGGACTCTGAGGTAGGGATGGAGGAAGGCCATTTCCTGCGAACGATTTTCCCTGATGGAAACCCCCAAAGACCAGAGCGCGTCCGAAAACCGAAACCGAACGACTGCCGGACGTGCGAGGCAGGGTGGCAGCCGGACATGCGAGGCAGGGCATGAGAGGCAGTGCGACAGCCGGGCGTGCGAGGCAGGGCGACAGCCGGGCGTGCGAGGCAGGGCGACAGCCGGGCGTGCGAGGCAGGGCGACAGCCGGAAATGCGAGGCACGGACACAGTGGGCCGTGCGAAGCAGGGAGACAACGAGCAGCCGTCTAATAAATGAGTATTTGAAATACTTATGTAGCACAATCAAAAAAAAGCGCACATCCCTAACTGAGCAGTGTGCTGGATCAAAAAAAGAGGCAACAAATGCAAGAAGAATAAAAAACCCGCACAACTGCGTTTTAGCTACCAAGAATTGTTTTTTAATGTGTACTCACACCACGCTGTAACGTTTCGGACTACAAGTCCTTCATCAGACATGAATGCAGGACTAGGCACACCTGCTTTTGTAGTGTGCTTGATTAGACAGGGGTCACATGATACATGTCAACATTAATGGGACATTTTTTACATGTGCTCAACATTTCTATATACATAATATATACACAATATATACAATATTTACAATATTTACACATCTGACTCACATAAAACAAGATAATCATGACCATACAATTGTCAGGGTACCCGTCATATAGTATGGAAATGTCATGGTTTGTTATGTAGGTGTGTCCTAGACTGGTCTTAATGTGGTGTTGAATGTGGAGACCACAATTGGCAAAAAACACAAAAAAGATGTACATTTACAATATAAACATGAACACTGCAGTGATGGTCCACAAGAAAAGAGACAGCACAACACCGGAGTATGGATGCTTACAACGCAAAATAAAATTATAAAAAAGGTCTTAGGTCAAAATCTTCATTAAGACCCTTCGGACTCAGTGTATCCAAAGTGAAGATCCAGAACGCTTCTCTCCTCAACAGGAGAGTGTTAATATCACCACCCCTTCTAGGCAAGTTGACTTGTTCTATACCAATATATTTGAGAGTACTGACATTATGTTTAGCTTGTGTAAAGTGGATTGCCACGGGACTTTTTTTGTCATGGGTGCGGATATTGGAGCGATGTTCAGTGATTCTATTTTTCAAAGGCCTTGTTGCACTGTGAGCGGGTCTACCTCTGCCCGTCCCCGCCCTGAGCGCACTATGAGCGGGTCTACCTCTGCCTGTCCCCGCCCTGAGTGCACTATGAGCTGGTCTACCTCTGCCCGTCCCCGCCCTGAGCGCACTATGAGCGGGTCTACCTCTGCCTGTCCCCGCCCTGAGCGCACTATGAGCGGGTCTACCTCTGCCTGTCCCGCCCTGAGCGCACTATGAGCGGGTCTACCTCTGCCCGTCCCCGCCCTGAGCGCACTATGAGCGGGTCTACCTCTGCCTGTCCCCGCCCTGAGTGCACTATGAGCTGGTCTACCTCTGCCCGTCCCCGCCCTGAGCGCACTATGAGCGGGTCTACCTCTGCCTGTCCCCGCCCTGAGTGCACTATGAGCCGGTCTACCTCTGCCCGTCCCCGCCCTGAGCGCACTATGAGCGGGTCTACCTCTGCCTGTCCCCGCCCTGAGTGCACTATGAGCTGGTCTACCTCTGCCCGTCCCCGCCCTGAGCGCACTATGAGCGGGTCTACCTCTGCCTGTCCCCGCCCTGAGTGCACTATGAGCCGGTCTACCTCTGCCCGTCCCCGCCCTGAGCGCACTATGAGCGGGTCTACCTCTGCCCGTCCCCGCCCTGAGCGCACTATGAGCGGGTCTACCTCTGCCCGTCCCCGCCCTGAGTGCACTATGAGCCGGTCTACCTCTGCCCGTCCCGCCCTGAGTGCACTATGAGCCGGTCTACCTCTGCCGTCCCTGCCCTGAGTGCACTATGAGCGGGTCTACCTCTGCCCGTCCCCGCCCTGAGCGCACTGTGAGTGGGTCTACCTCTGCCTGTCCTGTATAACTGCGTTATGAGTGGATCGGCTGATCTCTCGCAGCTCTGGCTAACGGGCTGCAGCCACAGCGACCCGGCGGTAGAAGGAGCAACATACAGACAGGGGGAAGGAGAAAGTAGCGCCGGATGAAGCAGAAATAGATGAAAATCTGTAGGGTTTGGGCTGAGACCGAGTCCTGTTGTTTAAGTGTTACAAAACAGCATCAGTCTGTTACAAGTTACTGATGAACTGCTTCAGTAGAAACATGCTATAGAGACAAGTAGCGGCTTGCTTTTTACATTTTCTTTCATATAAATGTGTTCTAATTGATAAAAAAAAAATACAAATAAGATTCCATTCCAAACTCACATAACCTTAATCATTTGTGTTAGTTGTAAAATGCAGTCAAATGGAAAAAGAATTGAGATTGGGCCTAAAACAGATGATCTGCTAAGCTCTTCCCAGAAGATAGTGAAAGACTGTTGTGGAGCAGAGGGAGCAGAGGGAGCTGCGCAGGAGGAAGAGGAAGGAGGAGGAGCTGACCAGTGCAGGACACCACGCTCTGAAACAAGGACAAACCCAGGAGGCGCTGCACCGTTTCAGAGGATCAGAGGAGACTGAAGCAGCCTCTGGGTTCCTCTGGGTGCTACGGTGTCTCCGACCTCCGGTTCAGGTCGGCCCACAATGGCAGCGCAGCTCAGTCGCAGTGGCTCAGGACTAACACCTGAACACTATTTTGTTGTACACTTGTACAATGACAAATAAAGCACTTACTTACTTACAATTTCAATGTTATTTTTAGTAATACCACGTTTTTAAAGGAGGATGGATAATGGACTAAACCTGTAGGTTCTGTCATGTCTTGGCGTTTTAGAATCCTGATAAGGTGACCCATGCTTTGATGTCATGGCGGGTTCAACCTGCCAGGAGCAGTGGGCGACAGGTGGTCTACAGGAGCACCTAGCCGGAGGGTCAAACTCAGAGGAAACCCATCCAGACACAGAGAACATGCAAATCGGTTAGTGTCGAAAACATTTAAATTTAGCTTATTTAGCCAAGCCATGATCATGTGTTTCTTCCAGGTCAATCTTAAACCTCTTGGGGCTGGAGTTCACGAGAGTTTCAAAGGTCGCTACAGGTCTCCTCTTCCACTCCTCCATGACAACATCACGGACCTGGTGGATGATAAACACCTTGTCCTCCTCCAAACTTTAGAAGGCGCTATATAAATAAAGTTCTTCTTCAAGAAAGAAATGTAATGATCGCCTTTTGTTACTTGCTTTGTACTAGACTTCGTACATGAAACAAGACCGTTGTTGTAATTGTGCTTCTTTTCTGTTGATGTACAAACACTTCAGACAGTGTTTTGTAAGTTATAGTTCTTTGTAAATAGTTTGTAAGTATGTAGAATTATCATAGTTGTTTCGTAATTGGTTATTACGTAATCGGTATTGCTCCGTTTTGGGGAATGTATACAGTGCATTAGTTTCAGTCATGTAAATATAATGTAAGTACCATCTTGTAAATGGTCATTTCGGCCATGGTCAGATGCTGCGGGTGTGTATGGTCTATTTGGTTTTGCTGTTGTTTCCTTGTTGCTATTTTGTTCCTTGTTGTTCCACTATGTTCTTGTGAAATGATGATTTTAATTGTATTGATTTTGGGGGTGGGCGCTTATAAGCTCTTGCTTCGGCCCACTCCTTTTGAGCAGAGTGTTTGCTGCTCAAATAAAGAAATAAACTAAACTAAACTAAATAAACAAGGGTCTGTCAGGCCCAAAAACTCCCTGACCATTTATACACACACAATAATTACTGCAGATGGAAAATAGCTACTTTGCTAAATCTGGTACAAATCATCTCTTCTTTTGTAAAGACTAATGGTTTTGTACACTGTCCCTGTTTCAATAAACAATAAACTAACTAACTAACTAACTAACTAACAAACACAGGCTTACCTTTAGCAGCCATTCAAACCTGTTTGTGTCAACGTGTGTGCATATTATCAGGCCAAGATCACCAGGGTGTGTAAACTTTTGATCAGGGTCATTTTGGTAGTTTCTTTTTTCATTTTGATTTAAAAAAGAGTAAACTTGACCATAAATGGCTTTGCACAACCACTAACTATCATATTCTCTGAAAAATAGTCAGGAAAAATCAAAATTTCTGCCAGGGTATCTAAACTTTTTAGCAACTGTATTTTACGTTTATCCCAATATAAAGTCCAAAAAACAGCTGGAAGATGCAACTTGCAGTCTCTGGTGGCTGTGTAAATGTTCCTTGCATTGAAATAAAAATGAAAAGACACAGCATGACGCACTCTCTTCTGACCAAGGTCACCATTTGACTGTCACATTGGGAAAGTGGTGGAGATGATATAAAGCGATGTAAACCATTTGGCTGAGAACACGGCTCTAATCAAACGTGGCGTTAGTGTGAGTGTTGCCGTGGAGCTGGTGGCAGATTAATGGCTTGTTTGGAGATGCCAGCTGCTGGTCTGCCCTGCCGGTCACAGTGGCACCCTCCTAAACAAAGACAGTTGGAAAGTAATTAAGCATCTAATGAGCAGTGAAAATGTATTCTTCTGTGGGCGCTCACAATACTTCCTGTTTGTCAAGGTCAAACTGGCCCTTCAGCTGGCTCCTCTAGTCCTCTGTGCAGCAGGATACAAGAGGAGAGCATCCCACTGCTCGGACAGGCCGAGGGGCCTGATCCAACCAGTGTGTCATGCTTTACTAACATGTTATTCAGTTCTAGATTAAGGCAAATAATTCCTTTTAGTTTAGGTCTTAGGGTCATTAAAGTCATGGACAGAAGTTTTTTTTTTACTGTTTATAGTTTTTGCTCCCTAGTCATTGTATATAAGATACCTCTATTTACTGTTTAATTGTTTGCACATTTCCTGTCTATTCTGCACACCCTGAGTGTTTGAGAGCTGAATGTAACAAGTGAATTTCTCCATTGTGAGATCAATAAAGGCTTATCTCTCTCTCAATTCTGCATAGTCGATATATCTAAGCGTATTGACTGGAGATCTTACAGCTGATATGCCAGTGTGATACATCATTTGAAAGCCAAGACCTTCTAGTTTCTAAAACTATGTGTGAGTGACACACAGGTCACTCACACAATCTCTGGTACTGCTCTAAACTGGTTCAAGTCCTATCTCGAGGATAGGACATACTTTGTCGAAATTGGCAACTGTGTCTCAGACAAAATTTCCATGCCCTGTGGAGTCCCCCAGGGGTCAATCTTGGGACCCCTCTTATTCAACTTGTGCATGCTTCCATTGGGTCAGCTAATAATAATAATTAGACTACTGTAACGGCCTGCTCACTGGCCTTTCTAAACGAGCTGTTAGAGCTGCAGTACATCCAGAACGCTGCTGCTCGAGTCCTGACAAGAACCAGGAAATACGACCACATTAGTCCAGTGCTCCGGTCTCTGCACTGGCTTCCTGTGTCTCAGAGAATAGAATTTAAAACAGCTCTGCTTGTGTACAAGTCTTTTCATGGTTTAGCACCAAAGTACATCTTTGACATGTTAGAGCCGTATGAACCATCTCGGGCCCTGAGAACTTCAGGGAGGGGTCTCCTGGTGGTTCCCTGAGTCAATAATAAACACGGTGAGGCTGCGTTTCAGTTTCATGCAGCTAAAACCTGGAACAGTCTTCATGAGGATGTGAGACAGGCCTCAACTCTGACAATGTTCAAATCCAGGCTGAAAACAGCTCTTTTTACCCGTGCATATGAAAACTGAAAGTATTTTATCTGCACTCTTGCCTTTTACTGTAATTGATTAACTTTATGTTGATGTTTTATTGATTGATTTTTATCTGTTTTCTTGTAATTTTATGCAACTGTGAAGCACTTTGAATTGCGTTGTGTATGAATTGTGCTCTACAAATAAACTTGCCTTGCCTTACCTTGCCTTGAGGTCTCAGAGCCTGAGTCGCTCTGTGGTTCGGTGCGGGTGTGGTGTGAAGGTGGTCGACCTCAGGCCGAATTATTCTCGCTTTGACGCCTCTTTCTTGCGCAAAGACAGAATGACTATGAGCTGCATGAGGACGTTTGGATTACTCTGACGAGGCAAAATGGATTAACTTTAAAGACTCTTTCCCGTCTTTCCCTTCCTGCTGCAGTGAAACTTTCCTCTTCATGAGCCGATTAAAGGTCACTTCTCCTCGCTTTGCGTATATCAGCCTGACTGTATTTAACCACGAGGGAGAGGAGTGACCACCGTGTAACATCAGGGAAGTGTGCATGTACGTGTGTGCGTGACAGGTCAATGCCCGTTGTCATGGGAATAATTTGTTGTTACGTGGCTGATAATGTGACATGTGGTGCATGGGGCGCATGTGAACATGAACTGAACTAACACCCGTGGACCACATTTGAACATAACATACAACTGAACTAACTTTGAAGTAAATGCAGCTGAAACTAGGGCAGTCTCGGGCCGACCCACAAGACGCTCCAACATGTGTGAAAACGCCCTCAGTCAATAAAAACTTCATGTAAATTTAGACAAATGCAAAGCTAGCTCAAACCGACCCTCTGCCCTCAGGCAGGAGGCTACGGTCCATCCAGACCAGAACCTGCCGCTGCATGAACAGCTCTGGCTGTTCATGCAGCTCATGAGCACTAAATAACCTGTTACCTACCCTTTGCACTAAATGTTTTTGTGTGTATTCAGAGTTTTTACAAATCATCTTCTTTATTTTCTATCCTACTTTATTTTGCATGCCCTTATATTATATATATTATTATATTGTGAATGTCCCTTCACTCACAATGGCAATAAAACTTAAAAAGTTTAGGGGCCTGATCTTCTGCCCAAGCACAGAGAGGCCCTTCAGCGCTGGAGGAGGTGGGCCCGAGTGGGCAGGGTTGATTGTGTACGCGCACAAGCACAAGCACAGATACAAGCAGCTGTCACATGTAGGGATGGGAATTGATAAGATTTTATTGATATCAATGCCATCAATAATTTTACCTATCGATTCGATTCTTTATCAATTCTCTTATTGATACCTGACTTGTCTCTGTGTTGGGGAAAAGCAAGGAATGAATGTGCTTTCGATAAACTCTATTAAAAAAAACACATTGTTAGTTTTCCCAAGAAAAAATATTCATTCAATTAAGCAAGTTTCCAAATATGCTGTGGCTCCTGCTGGCACTCAGCCTGCCTGGCATCCTCAAATATAATGGAAACATTTGTACTTTTCAACAAGTGTCTGTAACTTGTAACAGACTGATGCTGTTTTGTAACACCTAAACAACAGGACTCTCAGCCCAAACCCTACAGATTTTCATCTATTTTTGCTTCATCCTGCGCCACTTTCTCCTTCCCCTGTCCGTGTGAACTACTTCTGCTGCAGCCCGTTAGCCAGAGCTGCGAGAGATCAGCCGATCTGCTCATATAGTGCACTCATAGCGGGGACGGGCAGAGATAGACCCGCTCACAGTGCACTCAGGGCGGGGACAGGCAGCCGCAGCCTCCGCTCTGAGCCCCGGGCCTGAGCGGAGGCTGCTGAGGTGCACTCAGACCGGCACAGACAGTCTCAGACCCGTGTTCAGAGCACAGCGGCACGGGGAGACAGCAAGCGCAGCAGCGAGGCATCGACGTATCCAAAGTTTGGAAAGAAACAGCAATACAGCGCAAATAAACGGAGCAAAAACGTAGAACTGACACGTTTATAATAATGGACTGTTTTAATTGACGACACTCTCTCGTCTCTCGTGAACGTGCAAAACGGAGGGGAAAGGCGAAGCGGAGGGCTAAGGGGTAGAATTGAGATTGGGCCGATGTTTCCCTGCTTACTTGGAAGCCGCGTCAACAGACTCGGAGAGCTATGTCATTACGCACGTGCGTCTAGCTCCGCGGCGCAAAAAAAGTGTTTTCAGAGCGGAAGCATCGATAAGAGGGATCGATAATGAAGTAGACGTACGGTTCCGATGCTTTGCTCAAACAGAACCGGGTCTACTTGTAGAACCGGTTCTCGATTCCCATCCCTAGTCACATGGAAGCTGCATTTGTTACGGTAAAAAGTCAGAAAAGGCTGTATTTACAAGGTGTGTCAGTGCCACTGCAGAGTTTACCTCCTGATGAATGAAGAGAGCATCAGCGGCAGCCAGTGGCGGACTGGCACCAAAAAGAGGCCCTGGCAATTTTAGCAGAGAGGCCACATTTGTCTTCAAAAGGCGGCCGCATCTCCGCTTTATTTATTTATTTAGCCTTTTTATATGGTTGTGCGCCACAAGTTGTGCTGAGCGAGCCGCTGGTGGTGCTGCCGCTTGCAGCCATTGCGCCAATAGGCGGCCGCTTCCTCGCTTTATTTAGCCTATTTATTTGTTTGTGATGCGGCCACAACAAGTGATGAGACCAGGCGGCCGCAGTGGCATTTGCCCACATTGCCCAATGGCCAGTCCGTCACTGGCGGCAGCCATTGTAATAAGCCTCGTGTTTCAATTTTGCATTACTGCTCCTCGTGTACAGCTCAGTCTGATAGAAGCGCATTTCACAAACAAGGCAAACTTTCATTCATTCAGCCCTTCCAAGAATCCTGCAACTGTAGCAACTGTTCCAATAAGCTACAACTACTGCAGAACTCTGAAACTGCGACAGTTTACTCTATGGTAAGCACAAGCTTACCATAGAGACTGCAGTTACGTGTGAGACCTGAGGTGGCAGTAGCGAGTATAAAAAAGTAAACTTCCTTTAGCCCCTTTATATCCTTTTTATTTAGTAAATGTGCACATTCGAGTGGTGTCACACTCATCTCACATCTGACTTTGCTTTACTAAATTGGACCCTAATTTGGCGATAGGAGAGTATCTGACAGTTAAAGGTCCATGTTTCTCTCAGAGCGACAGGTGCTTGTCTGCTCCACCCACTGCCACAGCTGAGTGGAGGCACAGCTCTATTTCTTTCAGCTTTATCAAACGTTGCGCGCTGTCTCGCACATGTTATTAATCTTTTGAAGGACAAACTACCACAAACTACCACTGTTATTATTTATTATTATTTATCGCATGGAGAATCAGGAAATGAAACAACTGGATATTTTCAGCTGTTTTAGATCAAATATTGCATTTTCTAACTAACAAAGTGTGAGATAATGATAAAGATGTGTTTGAGAATACTACCAAATAGTAAAATACTCACTCTTTAAGAAGATTGAAATGATCTCAACAAATCCAAAACGTGGACTTTCAAGGCAAGGCAACTTTATTTATACCGCGCATTTCGTACACAAGGCAACTTTTCTTTTGTAAGGCGCATTGGCGCCTTACAAAAGAAGATATGCGAAATTACAATCAGGTTAAGTTAAGGCAAAGCACATCATAGAAACATTAAGACATGGGAAATACACGATGACTGAAGAGTCCAAATAAGTAAATATCTTTGATGTCTCCGACCGACAGGACCGCTAGGCAAACGACATCCATCGCAAACCGAGCTGTGAAAATCCGGTCAGGGAAGGCAACCTCCTCCGTGGTCTCACTCTGTGAAAAAAAACCCTCATCAATTGCGCTGAGATTCCAGTTAATCAATTCCATAGTTTAGTGGTTCGGGAGGACAGCGAGCAGGTGGTCCAAGAGGAAAAATAAAAGTCAGACAAGACACTCGCAGAGGCAGGAAAAAGCATGAAAGCCAGGAGAAGTGAGAAAACACGTCCACACTCGACAGAGACAGGAAGAGGAATACGAACAAGCTGTTTCTGGAGGGCACCACCTCTTGACATCATCAGGTGGAACGGAGTGTTTCGAGTTCTTGAGACAAAGACAAACTGAATATGTACCAATACATATTCAGTTTGTATTGGTACAATACAAACTGAATATTGTATTCAGTTCACTCACTCACTCACTATGAATGAGTGAGTGTTTGACTCATTCATACTGCAACATGAATGAGTCAAACACATTTCTTATAGAAGGTAAAAAATGTCAGTTTATCAGCATATGAGCCCTTTAAGGACTCAAGAATCTGAACGCTACGAATGTGAGAATGAGTCGTGAGGCATGTTTGATGGCCGCCCTGACACCAGTCGAAATGAGCCGCTCTCTGGCCTTTGGCATGTGATTTCTGATAATTAGTCCTGTCATTGTTCCGCAGAGGAAATGGAGGTCAGACAAAGGAAGCGTCTGTAGATTTACATCGCAGTAATGGCCCGCAGTCCACGCAGGCCGTTTGTTAAAGTGTCTCCGACGTCAAAGGGAAACAAAGACAAAGTTTAGAGGGAACATTTGATCTTTATGTGCTGGAGAGAAACAGGGCGACTGGAAGATCAATCCATCACTTTTCTTGTTCTTTATCTACACAAAGAATGTGCTTGGTGTCATTGATGTGTAAGTAATCACGTATACGTCTCTTCCCCAAGAGTTCAAAACAGACCGACAGCTTCACTGTAGCTTCAGTAATATAACAATACAAATGAGTGATTCTCCATGGGCGTGGCCTCAGGTCTGACCATCGCCACCCTGTGGCCACAAGAAAGAACAAATAAACTACAAAGTTCAGTTTGAATCTGTTAAAAAAATCATGTAAAATACTTTCTTTTCTCATTGGTAATCAAACCTAAAACTTGGAATGATACAAAAAAAACGATTAGAACAGACTTAGGAAGAGTTTTCACTTTCAGTAGATGACACAGTGATAAGTGCTTCCATTTATCATAAGTATCACAGGATTTGCGTAAAATGTTAAATGTTTAAATCTTTTGTTTTTAGGGGGTCATTTACTAAACGTTTTAACACATACAAACACGGTAGAGTGTACTAAAGTGGAGAAGCCGCACTCTGTACCACAGCAGCAGTGACGTGCGGTGAGGTTTGCTGCTGGTGAGGCACATGCTATTGACTCCAATGTAAAGTAAACAATACTGAAGGAAAAAAATGCAACTTGCTGTCTCTGGTATTCTCTTACTTTGAAATAGCATTCAATAGCAACACATTTAAACATAAAATACATTCTCACGATATTGCAAATAAAAATGTAATAGTAGTGAACGTGACCGGGACTCGTACCCCGCCCGTCCAAGTGATAAGTTGTTGACAATCCTGATGCGCCACACAGGCGGTGCGTGATAGTGGCGACATTTTCAGGATAAAGACTCGTCTACAGCATTTCACCCATAAAATGTCAGTCTAATCAGTTTTCTCTTTTACTTACTCCTTTACGTTTAAATTGCCTCTCCTAAACCGTGCAGAATAATAAAACAGAGTTTTTTCACGTGTAGTCCACATGTTTTATAGAAATGTGTAGCGCTGACACAGCGCCCCCCTCGTGTAGTCAGGGCAGTGCATTGGAGGCGAGCCTCACTTCGTGACCATCAAAACG
The DNA here is from genome assembly GCA_007210695.1 of Neogobius melanostomus. Lineage (NCBI taxonomy): Eukaryota > Metazoa > Chordata > Actinopteri > Gobiiformes > Gobiidae > Neogobius > Neogobius melanostomus. Next base: position 481,943 of record VHKM01000921.1, on the reverse strand, counting down.
CGATTAAAGTCAAATGAACAGATTAAACAAGTTGTTCTTATGCCTGATTCTTTATCCAGGTGATAGAAAACCAACGCGGCCAACAAAAACCCATTTACAAATGTATTTTACTTTTAAGGGGTGAAAAAAGCCCCGAATGGGACAGAGCGCTGAGCGAATGAGCCGAGCTCAAGTGTGCGCGGGACGCTGGAGGCTCGCCGCAGCTCCGCCCGCTTTACACGATATCGACAACTGATAAAACATTTGGGCATTTTTAACCACGAGATTGATTAAAATCATAGGAAATCCCAATCATCTTAAGAGAAGGGACTTGTTTTTATAAAGTTTATTGTATTTTTTAATTTTTGTTTTTTTCCCATGATGACTGGTGAGGCCTGGCCTCACCTGCCTCCCCTGACCGCACGTCACTGCACAGCAGCTGACATGTACTCCCGGACCAGCGCGTGGAGATTGCTGGATGAGCGCGTGGAGGGTGAGGAGGTTTTTTTACCCCTGTGCCAACACGTGGACGTACACGTATTAAGGTATTAAATAATTGGAGGCAACAGACACAAATCACAGGCAGTATCTATAGGATATTTCTTTAAAGCCAAGAGTATTTATTTAAAAAAACTCTTCCTCACCCTCCGCAGCCACTCCTCCACAATGTCCGGTTGGTTCATTACCATTCTGTCCGTCTGTATCTGGAAGTCCCACAGGATCTTGGCTCGGTCATTCTCTACCACCTTTGGAGGTGTTTTCCACTTTGACCTTGGGGTTTCCAGCCACTTGGTTATGGCGCTCCATGTAAGCTTTCCCTGCCAGCATCTTACACCCTGCAGTTATGTGCTGGATTGTCTCATTGGCCTCTTTGCACAGTCTACACCTGGGGTCTTGTCTGGTGTGATAGATCTGGGCCTCTATTGCTCTATAATAATAACAACAATAATAATAATAATAATAATTTGCACATGTTTTTTCCCCCCATATGTTTCATGGTGACCGGTTGTGCAATAGTTATATTGTTGGTTTGGGAGAGATTTCTATTTTTAAGTTCAATATTGCCTTTTGCAATGTTTTAAGTGTGTAATAGGTAACAAAATGCCAGCAAAAAGCAACATATGTCTCCTTTGAAGTCTAGATACCTTCACCAAACTTTATGAAGTGAATGGTAAGCCTCTGAAGCACTTCCAGACACAGACATGACTGCACTACAAAAGCATCAAGGCTACAACGTCCAAAAGTAGCCTGGATAAAGCTTCCTGACTGAACTTCAGACGATATTGTCAACCCTTTCAGACTCCTCCATAAATAATGTAAGAAAGCGTCTGCGCTCGGTTATTACTATGACTTTTTCATTCCTTTGCCATTGGAAATTCCATAAATCCGGCTGCTCCAGGCACAGACCTCCAGCCCGTCCGGTCAGTGGCACTGCTCTGCACTAAAGCGTTCAACAGGCTGCTCATATCTGCTGTTTGTTCTGTATGGGAAATGTAATATCACCGCCAACAAACACATAGGAATTAAAGGGATTAAAGCCACGCTTGCAGTACAATCCGACCGTTCTGATACTTAATATAAACAGCAACACAGTTTCACAAATCTGTCGAAAACACGCACAGTAGGCAAATCCTACTCCTGATCAGACTAGTGATGGGACGACAGACAATAATATTGTTAATCACGATAAAAAGTGCAGTTAATTGGTCGCCGCATTTTTAAATAAACACCAGACTACTGCAGTAAAGGACCTCAGGGAATCATGGTGTTACACCACAAGGGGGATGAGTCAATGAGAAGCCGCTGTCATGGTAAGTGCCAAGTGGACAGGTGAACGAGGACGATCTAAATAACTCCACTTTACCTTCCCCGGAAGAACACATTTATGGATTCACAGCAAAAGAAAACTAAGATGAAACTCCCACATGCAGAACATGTCGAATGCTAACGCTACCATCACTTTCTGAATTAACATGCTTCAGTCAGTCTCAAAGTTTGTCATCTGTTTTACCAGGCAGCAGTCGAATGATTAATGTGATGCACCGCATGGTTCTCTGTAATTATACCAACGTGCTGCTGTCACTACCAAAGCCTTGAATTATTTTTTAATGTTATGTTTAATGTTTATAAAGCGCTGCCTTATAAAACCAGCAATGAATTGCTCTTGATTGTGGCTATGGAAAGAACAGCTGGTTTTCCTTTTATACTTAAAATTTACTGCACAAAAAAAAAAGATTGTGAGAATATCGTTAATTGCAATTATTTTGGATAATCATGACCCAAAATTCCATTATCGTCCCATCCCTAGATCAGACCGAGCTCAAGGCACAGGCACCGCACTGCAATGTCCCACGGCTCCTGACAGGTCTGACCTCAGCGTCTAATTAGATCGACTTATCGTTCAATAAATGAAAGAAAAACAATATCTTTAGGATGGACAGTACATTCATTTACAGTTTTCCATTTTTTTTATCCCATTTCTGTAATTCTATAACTATGTATCCTGTCCTCCATCCTGTCTTCCCTCCTGTCCTCCCGTCTGCAGCTGTCCCCGGGTGTGTGTTGTCCTCTCAGCTCGGTCTCTGTGGAGAATGAGAGCTTCAAAGCCGAGCGGAGATTGCGGTGGAATGGAAGAGCCGGCCGGACACGCGTCTTAACTGTGTCTTTAACAGGCTGCAGAGGAATGAGGCGTTTGGACACGGGCGAGATGTGAGGCCTGGACACAAACCAAAGTCCAAAGGAAAGTTTAATCAGAGCCACAGACGCAGAGAGAGACGAGCTGGAGTTTGGAGGCTGTTGTGCCGGACAGAAAGGGAAAGTGACTGGGGAACACTCTACAGTCAAGTGCAGCTTATGGGATTAGAAATATTCATGATGGTGAATGTGCACTTTGATGCCATGGCTGTTAACATAATGACACATGATACACCTTAGTGTAGGCCTATGTGACAGCGCAGATGGACCTATGTAGCTCTGACAGGTTCGGCCCAGAACAAAGATTATGAGTGAAACTGAAAACAGGTGCAGTAGGTGGGACTGTAGCCACTGCTCAGGGTAAAAAATTAATTGAGGAGCTTGAGGGTTCTGCGCATTATCTTTGCAGTTCCTAGAACTGCACTTTTCTGGACCGAGATGTCTGATGTATTTCCTGGGATCTGCTGGAGCCACTCCTCCAGTTTGGGGGTCACTGCCCCGAGTGCCCCAACGACCACGGGCACCACTGATGCCTTCACTCTCCAAGCCTTCTCTAGCTCTTCTCTGAGCCCCTGGTATTTCTCTAGTTTCTCGTGTTCCTTTTTCCTGATGTTGAAGTCGCTTGGTATTGCTATGTCAACCACCACGGCTTTCCTCTGCTCTTTGTCCACCACAATGTCCGGTTGGTTCATTACCATTCTGTCCATCTGTATCTGGAAGTCCCACAGGATCTTGGCTCGGTCATTCTCTACCACCTTTGGAGGTGTTCCCACTTTGACCTTGGGGTTTCCAGCCCATACTCTGCACAGATGTTCCTGTACACTATGCCAGCCACTTGGTTATGGCGCTCCATGTAAGCTTTCCCTGCCAGCATCTTACACCCTGCAGTTATGTGCTGGATTGTCTCATTGGCCTCTTTGCACAGTCTACACCTGGGGTCTTGTCTGGTGTGATAGATCTGGGCCTCTATTGCTCGGGTGCTCAAGGCCTGCTCCTGTGCAGCCATGATGAGCCTCTGTGCTGTCCTTCAGGCCAGCTCTGTCTAGCCATTGGTAGGATTTCTTGATATCCGCCACTTCAGTTATGTTTCGGTGGTACATCCCGTGTAGGGACTTGTCCTCCCATGACGGGACCTCCAGCACCTCATCTTCTGTTCCCCATTGTCTCATACATTCACTGAGCACGTCATCTGTTGGAGTCTTGTCCTTGATGTACTTATGGATCTTGGATGTTTCATCCTGGATAGTGGCTCTCACGCTCACTAGTCCTCGGCCTCCTTCCTTGCGGCTAGTGTACAGTCTCAGGGTGCTGGATTTGGGGTGGAACCCTCCATGCATGGTTAGGAGCTTTCGTGTCTTAGCATCTGTGGTCTGTATCTCATCCTTTGGCCAGCTTATTATTCCTGCAGTGTATCTGATTACTGGCAGGGCGTAGCTGTTTATTGCCCGGGATTTGTTCTTGCCATTGAGCTGCTTCTTAGGACCTGCCTTACTCGTTGGAGGTATTTGGCCGTAGCCGCTTTCCTTGTCACCTCTTCGAGGTTGCCATTTGCTTGTGGGATTCCGAGGTATTTGTAACTGTCCTCAATGTCTGCTATTGTTCCTTCTGGGAGTGAGACACCTTCTGTGTGGACTACCTTCCCTCTCTTAGTCACCATCCGGCCACACTTCTCTAGTCCAAATGACATCCCAATGTCTGAGCGTACAGCTTGATGTCATCCATGTAGCGGAGGTGACTGATGGTGGCCCCGTTCCTGACTCGGTATCCATAGCCAGTCTTGTTGATTATTTGGCTGAGGGGGTTCAGACCTATGCAGCAGTAGCCTGGCTAACGCCAGACTGCTGTGTGCACTCGAATCTTTTCGAACTTCACAACAGCCTGGGGACCATGGCCGACATTTTTCCATGGATTTGGGCACCAATCACAGAACGAGGAGGGACAGTAAGACGATGACGCGCTATTTGACATACAGAAGCTTGTAGTTTTGTTTAGGGATAAAAAAAAAAAATATATATATATATATATATATATATATTTACGGATCCATTTACGGATCCAACATGACAGCAGCAGACGCGATGCCATCTTTCGATCAAGCTTTAGAACGTGTTCTAAATAGTTTAGCTCAAAAGTTTACAGCAGGTACGTCATACGTCATCTGATACCATGATACGATTGGCTATGGCTACGTGCAGACGCATGAGCGACATTCGTAGCGCCCAATAAACGGCTATGGACAATCGTAAACCACACCTCTCCTACGAGAAAATGAATTGGTGGTCCCCAGACTAAATATCACTTGTGATTTTAGTCTGGCGTTAGCCAGGCTAATGCAGCAGTGGGGACAGGGCGTCTCCTTGGTATATGCCACATTTGATGGAGACTTGTACAAGTGGCTTGCCATTGGCTTCAAGGGTGGTTTTCCACAACCTCATCGAGTTTGCAATGAAGGCTCTTAGAGTCCTGTTGATGTTGTATTAGTTCCAAGCATGATCCAAGTATGTGGCATTGAGTCGTAGGCTTTCTTGTAATCAATCCAGGCAGTGCTCAGGTTAGTGTGTCGGGTTCTGCAGTCTCGAGCGACTGTTCTGTCTACAAGGAGCTGGTGTTTGGCACCTCTGGTATCTTTACCGATTCCCTTCTGAGCTGTGCTCATGTATGGATGTGTATATATACTGTATATATGTGTGTGTGTGTGTGTGTGTGTGTGTGTGTATGTATATATATATATACACACACACACACACACACATATATATATATATTTCAACCTGAAAAGACTCACAGAGACGTGTTGCGTTAGAAAGTTTTATCGAACTTAATTGAGATTGGGGCTCAGACCCCGGGTGGAAGATGGCCGAACGATACGGACTGCCTGGTGTTGATGATGATGGCCAGCATCTTCCCCGGAGCCTGGACCTGGTGGTGGTATAACGGGACCCGATGCGCGTAGATGTGACGGGCAAAGCCCGGGAGGAGGAGGGGCGGAGGAGGGTCGCTGCATGCTGTGAAACTCCGAGTGATTGACCGGGGAGCTTATGAATGGGATCCTGGGCTGTGAATGGCTGAGCGGGACAGCGCTGCGCTGATTGCTGATGCGAAAGCGCGCTTGCGATGGGGCCGTGATTGGATGCTGGTGAAGCAGCCGTGAAAGATGAGTGAAGCTGCAGGTACGTCTCCTGGTTGAATTTGCGCTCAAGCTTCATATATATATATATATGGGTCAATGACGTATAAGGGTTCAAAAAACATATTTTCAAAAAGTTTTTCAAAACCGATGGCGTGCATATTTTTGAGTCGATAATTTTGTGTTTAAACAAGTTATGTTTGTTAAATAACATTTAAAAGTATTTAAATGTATTTTTTTAATGTATTTGTAGCTTCTCTGTATAAAAACGTCAGGTGGCGCAACCAAGTTTTTTCTAAAATTTAAATAGTTTCCAAAAAATTGTACAAAGTCAAATCTTTGCCAAGTATATCTTAGACAGTCTTTCTCCTCTGAACATTTCATCTGTAATTTGTAACTGACTGATGCTGTAATCAAAAATAAACAGGAGGACCATGGCCTGAGTGCTCGGTGTCAGCCCAAAACAGTTATCGGTTCAGTATCTGATATTTGAAACCAATAACTGATCTTTTTTTTTTAGTATTGACTCTGACTTATACCAGTATTGGATCAGTGCATCCCTATAGTTTTTAGATGGTAATTTGAAATTTTTTGCAGTTGCACCACTTGACTGTCTGGTTGCACCACCTGACATTAGCAACTAATTTCAAATTAAATTGACTTTTATATGGACTCTTACATTAGCTTTAGCATTTGTAAGCATGGGTAAACATTTACTTTTAAAACAAATTAAGACATTTATAATAAATAATATTTTCCAATATTTACATCGGTTGTACCACCTGACACCAAAAGTGTGACAGTTTACCTATGAGTCGGAAAAAAGCTATTTTTTCGCAATTCTTGAAAGAGATTTTCATACCTTTTCACTCAGACATAAAGACAACTTGTTCTTCTGGCTGATGTCATATCCTGTTTTCTGGTACTATTCTTTATTTCAAAATAAAAGCCCTGTTCTTACGGTTGTGCCACGCTGATATTTTAAGATTACAAATTGTCGGACAAAAGTTTTTTTGTGATCTCAAAAGCTTTAAAACTATTAATATTCACAAATGACGGCTTATTTGAAAGATATTTAACATACAATTATGCCATGATGTTTTATTTTTTAATTGTTACCCTGAAAATACAATTTCAGAAGCTTTATTAGTCTAATCATTTGCTCGGACGGTTGCACCACCTGACATTTTAGGGGTTTGAGGTGTGAAAACATAAAAAAATGTTTAATATTGAAATGTGTTGAAAATGTGTTTAAACTAAATAGGTTTTGTAGAATAAAGTGATACAAGTAATGAAAAGATCAAATTATTTAAAAAAGAAATATAACACTCGGACACAAAAATATGCACGTCATGTCAATCACCCATATATATATATATATATATATATATATATATATATATATATATATATATATATACTGTATATATATATATATATATATATATATATATATATACTGTATATATATATATATATATATATATATATATATATATATATGTTTATTTTATATGTCATGTTGGATCCTTAAATATTATTTACCGGTCCAGGAAGCGCCACCATCTTTGGATCAAACTTTAGATCGTGTTCTAAATAGTTTAGCTCGAAAGTTTACAGCGGGTACGTCATACGTCATCTGATACGATGATACGATTGGCTATGGGTACGTGCAGACGCATGAGAGACATTCAGCAGAATAAACGGCTTTGGAGATCATAAACCACACTTCTCCCCAGACTAAGTAGCTCCTACAGACTCCAAACTTTACAGGCTTGGACTTCTGAGGGATTTTTTAAAGTCCCCTGACTTTCCCCCTCACACACACCCCCCTCTCTCCCTCCACACACTGCCCTTGTGATGTGTTCAAAGCAATGGCCGCTGGCTGCTCTGCTTTGCGACGAAGACACTAGAGGCCGCCATTGCTCCACCATTGCTGTAGTATCACCATATTGGCGCTAGGCCCCCATTGAAAAGCATTGGACTTTAGACACGTTAAAAACAACTTTAACGCCTGGTTTCTATTTTTTAGACACTTTCTACGGCTACATATTCCTCCTGAGATAACGCTGGGTTAGTCACAATTAAAGAAACCTTAAATTTTAGAAATCTCGTTCTTAATGAGGGTCGGACTGTTGGCATTGGAGCTGCGCGAGCTACACGTCACGCAAGGGCGGAGTCTACAGTGAAGATCCCGCCCTTATGCCCTTATTAGGAACATGCTTCGTCAGAGCTGGGGAGGAGGAGTCTGTAAATCTGCCATGATTTCCCCCTCGAACGTGGTCATTGTGGTAAACGGGGAGGAGTGAGGAGGAGTTGTCTATTCTTTTTAACGGTCTATGGTTCAAAGACAGAAAGGATCATCAATAATCTTGCATGCAACACACATTTATCAGCAGAATAAATAAGATATGTAGCTAAGTTAACATTTTGAGGGTTACATTTATTTGCTAAACAGTTTTTTGGCATTTAGAACATTAATGTTCCGTTTAGAAGAACATTTACAGTGCAGAGCTTTTATTTCCGGCAACCATTGAACGTCTCATACACTTTCCGGTGTGTGTTTTATAGATTCTGGATTATTACACAAATGACATGAACATTTCCTGAGGATTTCAGCTGCGTCAGAAGACGTCGCTCAGATGTTTCTTTTGTAAACTGACTTCTGTCATAATGCTAAAGTCTAACTGTGCTCGCTGCAAAATCATATTTATGACCAGACAAAAAGTCGGGAGCCTCTAAAACCAAAAAGTCATGTTTTAACCAAACGATTTTATAAAGAGTGCAATTGTAAGAAGAAGTAAAAATGTCCTTTACAACAGTCTTTGTATTAAAGTACAGAGGGGACCTTTTGATCGACCCCTGGACCAACAAAAGCACATAGATCTGGAACGCTCGACCTCAAAGAGGTCTCAGCACCTGCGCGGGTTCTGAAAGTCAAGGAACTGCTTATCCATTCACATGCTAACACCAGTGTAGCTACAGACAGTGTCTTGCTCAAGGACACAACAACAGTATGCACTGGTAGTGAGCAAGAACTCAGCCTCTCAGTATGAGTGTGGTGTGAGGAAAACAAAGGTACAGGTACACTATATTCATCTTCATTCTTTTTCATCCAAATGTGAACAAGGACCTACTATCAGAGGAGTCTTAGAGGCGTTTTATCGTGCGCTGAAGTGGCAAAAGCGTCACACTGAAATAAAATAGTACACTTTATAATAAGGTTACATGAAGTCATGCATGAATAACATGAAATAATGCATAATGTCATGATGTATTTATGCATGATGATTTCATGACTCATCATGAGTTAACATGACTTCATGTTCTTTCATAGATGACCTCATGCATGAATTAAGTAACTACTGTAATGAATTCATTAGAACATCTTGTTAAAGAGGGGGTATTATGCTTTTTTCAGTCACATAGCACCAGTCTAGCATACTACAATGATGACGTAACCTTCTGTTGGTCTGTATATGCAGTAAATTAAAATAACTGCCTTGAATAAAATTGCTCTCTCAAAATGGCTGTACTGAACGTCTTGAAATAGGCCTCTGTCTCTTTAAGAAGCTTTCCGACACGCCCCCTTCAGCACACTGCTGTGGCATCTAAACAACACTACTGTGCGGGGAGGGGGCTCTGCTGAGCTGAGGAGCAGTGGTTGGTGGCTTGGCTGGTGACGAAAGGTCCAGAGGCGTCTCCAGGAGGTGGGGGCGTTCCTAGGAGGACTGAGGCATAGCTACACCTAAAATGGCTGCCGTCTAAGTTTTTACTGATTACTCAAAAATATGTGAATGAGCCAAGGCAACACTCCAGGCATGTGTTTAATGAGGGAATGACATAATAACATGATATAAAGCTTGAAAAAGTCGAGTTTACATAATACCCCCCCTTTAATATATCATGATCTTAGAATCATGATGAATTCAATAAAACATTTAGATTTTTTAATAAATGGTCACATTTTAAATGGTCACATTTTATATAGCGCCTTTCTACCTGCTTTAGGCACTCAAAGCGCTTTACATCAAGGAACCAGTCACCCATTCACACTCTCATTCATACACCAGTGTACGCAGACACTGGAGGCAAGGTGGGTGAAGTGTCTTGCCCAAGGACACAACGACAGTGGGCACCTGCGGGATTCAAACCGCCGACCCTTTGGTCACAAGACGACCCGCTCTACTCTCTGCACCACCGTCGCCCCAATAAAAACATGAACTAATCCTAGTTATGAAGTTTATGCATGAATATCATGATTCATTATGATTTTTAAGAAAAAGTACTTTGCAAGATATACCTTAATACAACATTTACAGCTGTAATGAACTCATCATTAGCTAATCCTTAATTCATTCATAAATTCATGATGACTGCGCCCCATATACTAAAGTGATGCACTTTTATGCTTTGGACAAAACAAACACAAACATCAAAGACATTATAATGTATAACTGTCCACAATGCATTATGGGTTTAAATGAATGAAGTTAATGTTGTGGTGCATTACATTTCACTTACATCAACATAAACACTGCCTATTGCTTACATTCACACTTAACTTTTTAAAGACTTATTCATGATGTAAATATGTTCAAATATAGCACTTTCTTACTCTTGTTTGTCCAAAGCATAAAATCACTTTAGTATAGGGGGCGCATCATGAATTTAAGAATGAACTAAGGATTAGCTAATGATGACTTAATTACAGCAGTAAGTGGTATATTAAGGTATATCTTGCAAATAAATGTTCTTAAAACTCATGATGAATAATGATATTTATGCATAAACTTCATAATTATGATTAGTTAATGTTTTGGTTTAAAAAAATCTAAATGTTTTAGATTTTCTCATGAATTCATTACAGTAGTTACTTAATTCATGCATGAAGTCATCTATGAAAGAACAGGAAGTCATGTTAACTCATGATGAGTCATGACACCATCATGCGTGAAGACATCATGAAATCATGTATTATTTCATGTAACCTTATTATAAAGTGTTAGCAAATAGTAATACAATGGTCTTTCATGAACAGCATTGTTCAGAATTATTTGTTTTTGTATATTTTGAATGGCATTTTCTTTGGAAATATCAGGATTTACATAATCATTTCACGTTTTGTTTCTTCATGTCAGACTTTACACTCTGACAGTTACTCACAGTCACAGTACTCCAGTAGCAGCTTCTCCAAGTACTTCTTTACTGTTCTTTTTTACCTAACTAGTAGCATTACTCTGTATTTGGGCTGCTCTTCCCATCAACAACAGGATCCATGTGTCCACTGTGGGAGGAGCCACTGTTCAAACTGTTGTGTGGTGGCGCCCTCTGCTGGTTAACAAAGCTCTTAACCTCTAGCTCTCAAACAGACACCAAAGAGTCCAGTACTTTTCAGGCTGGTTTGTCGTGATAAACTCCTAGTCTGATTCAATGGGCTTTTAACCCAAAAAACAAGAACATTTTATTTGTTTAGCTGATTTTCCCAGTAATAACTTTATTCATAGACAAAATATGATCCAAAACCAAATCACCTCTGAAAAAATTCGAGTGAAGGCCTCAGGTTAACATTAGGAATTGACATCATCTCAATAGTTTTGATATCACTATCTGGTGTCATTGAAGTCTACTCATCTTGAGGGCCCGAATATATACGTTCAAGGGCCAGAGTTGGGCCCCGGCCTCATGCTGTCAGAATCCTCTTCTAACTGCTGATAAATCTCTTGTTTTTTATGAGCTCTTATGTATAGACCAAACAAAATCTGCAGCTGAATGAGTTTGAGTAAAAAATAGTGGAGGAATGTCATGTGTGGACTGAATGAAGAACATCGCCTTGGGGTGGGCAGTTCATTTTTACAAAGGGCCACATGAGAAACCAGAAAAATATCTGAGCGCCTGAATGCACAATGATAAACGCCCATATCTGTTGAATTAGTTGGATATTGTAAGTTTGTTAAGTGATTATGTCATCGCTCTCTTTCCGGGTCCAATGGAACCTCAGCCCTATTCACTAGAATGGGACTTTCAACCTGCTGTAGAGCCGACTAAAACATATGATGCAAAGAAATGTTACATTTACTCCTTTAGTAATGCTTTTCTGACATTTATTATCAAATCATTTTTTCCACACACACTGACGACTTATTTTAAATATAAACATATCTTCATTTTTCCTGTAGAAATGGTGAGCTATATTCTTCTAATAAGTTGTAAAACAGATTTTGGCCTTTTAACTGTTGTTATTTCAGCAGGAGATTAAAGTTGCATTTTTTTTGCTGTGTTTTTCTTTGGAACACTCAACAGTTTGGACCTGGAAGTAGCTTATTATTGTGTGTGATGTCACACTTCACAAATGTGTTGCCTTAGGGTCCAGATAGTGCAGCAAGTACAACACATGAGGAGATATGAGAGGAACGCAAAGACCAAGAGAGCCGTGAATGTGCGCTCCCAACCTTCAGCATCATCATCAGTTCATCATGACTTTTTGAGCCCGCACTGGCAGGTGACGGTCACAGCGCAGCAACTAATGGCAAAATAATCCTATTTATTGCTTTAGAAAAATTAACTATTTAAAAAAAGAAAAGAGAATCAGAATGTATTATTTAAATGAGCAGATTAAATCTCGGGCCTTTGCCACTGCCCTGTGTCAAGTGCTTTGGGAGACTTGAATAAGAAAACAAATTAAAGCCGCAAGCGGCGATAGAGGCCCTCGCCCCTGGCGCAGCCCCCCTTGCGACCGCCCCCCCCTTGCTACCGACCCCGCTCTCGCCCAAAACTGCTCTCCCCTTGGCCTCACACACAATATGTGTGCTCTCTGCTAACTCTTGCTCCGGCCCACTCCTGCCTTGCCGTCGTCAGACCCCAGCCTTATATTGCCCCAGGTAACTCTGATGCCAGCCCACTCTTGCTTCAGCCTCAGGGCCCCGGCCTCACGTTCGGCACAGCGGTGCTTTTCACTCGTTTTATAGTTGAAATACCTTCTATGGCCAGTGAACTGCAATACTCGGGAGAAGCCAGCAGGCAAAACAGCATCTGGACAGAGGTGCACTCTTGTATTTGCAGAAAAAAGAGCAGTGATCTGCACGAGTAAATGGCAGTGAAAGGTAGAAAAGTAGACAAATAAATAATTGTGTCTACATAACTTGGTGCTCATTCTGGAGTTGTATCAGGCTCAGAGTGCAGTGGCCCATGTGAAAACAGAATTGTAAAAGTGTCAATGCTGTGTTTGAACTGGCAACCTCCTGCACTAAAGACCAGCACACTATCACTGAGCTATAACACAACACCAAGGTTGACCCGCTGTGTGCTACTTTACTCTGAATCCCCAGGTGTGAACATATGTCCATGCAAGGCATTTGGGGAGAGAGGTCATTTCAGGTCATTTTTGCCCCTCCATTGTCTCGATTGTTTTTCGACATTTCCCCCAGTTTTGCCTCTATTGTTTCCCTACTGTCCCCCATGTCTTTCTGTGTAGTTGTGGATATTTCTAACTGTTTTTAATGAGGGTGGGACCATAGACACCGATTCATGTTCTTCCCAGTAGGTGGCCAGTCAAAAAAAAAAAAAAAAAAAAAAAAAAAAAGTTAGGGTGGGAATTGATCCAGCAAACTTGTGATTGTGAGTCCCGCACTCCACCTATTGAGCTAAGGCATCCACAGCTAAGAGGACCTTGGATTAATATTATGAAAAGCACTGAGCTCATGCATTTGCAGAAAACGGCGGGACGGCTTTACAGTTCGGGCAAGAATAATTGAGTCATTTTATAATTAGATGTGTCCCTCGTGGTGCCCTGTGGGGGGTGCTCCGGGAGTATGGGGTGCGGGGCCCTCTGCTAAGGGCTGTCCGTTCCCTGTATGACCGCAGCAGGAGCTTGGTTCGCATTGCCGGCAGTAAGTCAGACTTGTTTCCGGTGCGTGTTGGTCTCCGCCAGGGCTGCCCTATGTCACCGGTTCTGTTCATTATCTTTATGGACAGAATTTCTAGGCGCAGCCAGGGGCCGGAGGGTGTCCGGTTTGGGAACCTCAGGATCTCATCTCTGCTGTTTGCAGATGATGTTGTTCTGTTGGCTTCATCAAATCAGGACCTCCAGCGCGCACTGGGGCGGTTTGCAGCCGAGTGTGAAGCGGCCGGGATGAGGATCAGCACCTCCAAATCTGAGGCCATGGTTCTCCACCGGAAAAAGGTGGCTTCCCCGCTTCAGGTCGGTGGGGAGTCCTTACCTCAAGTGGAGGAGTTCAAGTATCTCGGGGTCTTGTTCACGAGTGAGGGACGGATGGAGCGTGAGATCGATAGACGGATCGGTGCAGCGTCAGCAGTGATGCGGTCGCTGTATCGGACTGTTGTGGTGAAGAGAGAGCTGAGTCAGGGGGCAAAGCTCTCGATTTACCGATCGATCTACGTTCCCACCCTCACCTATGGTCATGAGATCTGGGTAATGACCGAAAGGACAAGATCGCGAATACAAGCGGCCGAAATGAGTTTCCTTCGCAGGGTGGCTGGGCGCACCCTCCGAGATCGGGTGAGGAGCTCAGTTACCCGGGAGGAGCTCGGGGTAGAGTCGCTACTCCTTCACGTCGAAAGGAGCCAGCTGAGGTGGCTAGGGCATCTGTTCCGGATGCCTCCTGGTCGCCTCCCTCGGGAGGTGTTCCAGGCATGTCCTATTGGGAGGAGGCCTCGTGGAAGGCCCAGGACACGCTGGTGGGACTATGTCTCCGAGCTGGCCTGGTGTCGCCTCGGGGTCCCCCCAGAACAGCTGGAGGAGGTGTGCGTGGATCGGGAAGTCTGGGCATCTCTGCTGAGACTGCTGCCTCCGCGACCCGGCCCCGGATAAAGCGGAAGAAAATGGATGGATGGATTTTATAATTAGAGTAAACTCGGCTGGGAGACAAATATTTGAGAGGATGCTTCAACCATTCAGTAACCTCGACTGGTAAAACAATATTTTGATCAGGCCCATCTAGTAGGAGGAATGCACAGGGAGACGGACAGGAAACAGCCAAACTGAACTTCCTGTGATTGTACAGTCCAAAAAAGCTGAAATTGGAGCAAGAAACGTTCAAATTAAAGCTTCTTTCTGTGACAGAGGAGTAGTAAAACTATGTATGAGTCTAAAAGTGTGGCTTTTGTGAATAAAGGAGGAATTTGGGAAAAATGGAACTCTGGCTATTTTCACGGAGGATGGGCGGGCCACTTATAAGCCACTTAAGCCAGCAGGTGGCGCTGTTGGGACATCTTGCAAGGGCTTAATAAGTGGAGTGGTTGCCTTGACCCCCACATATTATACATCTTCGGAAAGCTCTGACTGAGGCGCATGTGACTGTCAGATGTCTAGATGCACTGTGCCAAGTATGATTTGATTTAGCTGAAAAACCAGGGACTAGTTCGTTAAAACATAAGTTGAGTCCAGCCGGTTTTCCAATTGAAAGTCAAAATGGCCGACTCCCTGTGCGTCCGGGCGTGGCGCTCCAATTGCGTTTTTGGTTAGTCCTGATGTGCCCTTTCACTGTACCCAAGGGTTTGGGGCTACGGCCAAAAACGCGCGTTTTCATTTGAATGGGGGTCAACTTTGAGAGGGCGCTGTGGAGCCATTTTGTTTTGGGTGTGGCCAATTCGTCTATTTCCATAAATTTTCACGCCATCCGAATGACTCGGCAACGTTGAGCGGGTCAAAAGTACGATCGTTTCCGGAGAAAAAAAATAAAAATAATAATAAGAAACCACACAGAATCAATAGTCCCTTGCCGGGACTGCGTCCGGCTCGGGCCTAATGAAGAAGAAATGTACATTTAATGCTGGATTTTTGTAGAGTATCAAAACTATACATATTTGAAAACTTGATTAAATAAGCAATCAGAAAAACAATGCTTCCATTTGCTCTGATATGTAGAAAATGTGATATGGCTATACCGCCTTTGCTATGCCTGATCCCGTCAGATCTCAGAAGCTAAGCAGGGAAGGGCCTGGGAGGACTTGGATGGGAGACCGTTTGGGAACACCAGGAAGCCTGGTGAATGTAGTGTGTGAGTGGTTGGTGGTGGTGGCTGATGTGTGCAGACTGGTTGCCTCGCTTATCATCACCGAGTATAGAGTTAATGAATAATGCAAGACATTGAAAAAAACACTTTGAGCGTCTGGAAAAGTGCTATATAAGACTAATGCATTATTATTATTATAATAGCAATAATAACATGTATATGAGGAGTAAAAAACGTAGTTTGGCGGAAATTTACATAATGTGGCAGAAAATGCCATTTAGTTGTTCCAATGAATAAAGCAAATGAAACCCTTGTCATACGTTTCTTGAAGTTACCAGTGATGACGAGAACTCCCCATTTACTATAATGGAAAAATTGTATAATTGCACAATTTTACCAAATGACAAGGGCAAATGGAAACATTTCTTATACCAAGTATTAAGGTATTAAGATACTTTATGGTATCTTAATACTCAAAATCTCACAACAGTGGAAATCTAAACATAGTGAACCACAGTTTAATCCAATCTTATGCTTTATTATTTAATACATGCACAATTAATGTAATGGTTTTTATTGCTTTTTTATGCCACCCTGGAATCATTGGTATGATTTATGTTCTTTACTTTAACATACTGTTTAATAAGACACAAATCATGAATAAAACAAGCCCTGCTGGGGGACTGGACCCCCGCTTTGAGAACCCTCACACAAGCATGTTGGAAATGACCGAGCACTCAGGGTGGGCTTTGCAAACTTTATTGTTCAGGGGAATGTTTGTGCAAGACATTATACTCCTGAAAGTAAGTCAACAGTGAATCTCACATTTCAACACAGTAGAGACGCCCACTGCCCCCTCCTCTCCCCACACAGTCCAGGGGCCGGGGCTTCCAGGGGCTTCCAGGCTGTGGGGGCACTTGGCGAGTCTGCACACAGCATCAGTAGTTCCAGCAGCAGCTTTGGTGTTCCGCGGTCCTGCAGTCAGACGCACTGGGACGAGGCGCGGTGAGGGAGGGGGGCGTGGTCAGGGAGGGGCCCGCACCAGGCACTTCAATACAAACTCACATCAGTTCAATAATCCCATTTCTCACCCAACAGACCTCCTCCAAGCCTCAACTCGTCGCGATATTAAACGACTGTAATCCCAGAGCTCTGTTTTTGAGAACAGACTTTAGTTCACTTGTTTCATGTGGACAGGCCCAGAGAGTGGAATGAGGTGAATTCACATGAAGCAGCTCTGAGGCGCTCATTTTCTATGAGGCTCATAAAGAGGATGTCGGAGCGCGGAAATGCTCCACCTCAGGAGTGGCCCTTGTGAGGCTGCCTTCTGGTTTAACCAAGCTCAAATCTGGAACAGACTTCTACACTACAAAAAGTCATTTAGAAATGAGTCAAATGTTCTGGAAAGTAAATTTGAGTACCTTTTAAAAGTCGGTCCATGAAGTTTTTTTTTAAGACGTAAATTAACAATCAACAATCTAATTTCAAGTAAATCAAGACTTTTAATCGAATTTCGATTGCAATGAGATGTTTTTTTTTAAAATGTATTCAAGTGTAAAAAAATACTTGCTTCATGGACAGATTTCTTGAAATGAGTTACTCAAATCAAGTCCAAATGTACTCATTTCAGCACATCACAGCTACAGGACTGAGAAGTCATTCTGGCTTCGAGGCGGCGAGTCGGGATGAGAAATAGGATACACAACCGTTTGCTTCACAGTCACAACACAACACAACACTGCTCCTCCTCGGAAAACAAGACAACCGCAGCGGACACAAGTGTGGCCATCGCTGTGGGCCGAGGTCAGGGACAGCTACTTTTCCCCACAGATTCTGAAATATCATCTGCAGGACTTTGGGTTCACATGTGAGGATGAAGCCACACTTGCAGTCAGAGCGGGGCGCTGTTGTCACGTAGGAGGAGCAGCGCAGACGTTAGCTTATCCAATATGGCCCCCATCACGACGAGCCCACGCACTAGGGCTGCACAATACTACAGGTCGCACTGTCGGCTAAAGCTAAAGAGATAACATTAAAGCTAAGTGTGTCGTGATTTGAATTTGTCAAACATTTCAATGAGCTTGAAATTTAAACCCTAAAGCTTTGTGGCTACTCTTGTCACAGCGGATACCCGTCTATACACAGTGTTGAAACTGTGGAAAATAACTTTTACTTTTACCACTACAGCTGGGTTCTGGATTAGTGTTAAAGAGTTTTTAAATAGTTGTGTCCGTAGTGAAGCTCTGACGAGTGTTTTCACTTTGCGATGGGAGGATTAAGTTTAGCGACGGATGAGGAAAGCATCTTCTGGACACGTAGGACCTCAGGCCGAGCTGCTAACAACAGCCACTGGGGAAGGTGCAAAGATTACTCAAAGATGCGTTAGTGTCTCGAAACACAACTCCAGGTCCGAACAACATTGTACCATAGTAAAAACTTTAACGAGTCGATTTTGCATAATACCCCCTTTAACTTCAGGCCTGCTGGATTTAAATTCAATGCTTTTAATGACATTTATATTAGTTTTCCTAACTTTTAATGCTGTTCGATGCCCCACGGAAACCCCGAGGTTCCATATTTCAGAGACAGAGCTGTAACTCGCTCATGGCTGTTATGTGCAACATGGCTGAACAGTAGAAGGAAATAAAACTAAACATGTCGAACCAGTGAAATCTTTGTCAAATCATACTGATGTAAATGAGCAGCTGAACCCCTCATACTCCCGTCTAGCTCTTGGCTGTTTGACTGGTAGATGAAAGTATTCTGTTTGCATTTAGTTCAACTTCCCAGGTAAATCTGGTATGTTAAAACATGGCCAACGTATGCATATACTAAGTTTATCTCATATGGTGCAGCCCTACGGCGCGGAGCAGAGGGTCGCGTGGCTTAAGATTCCATTCAATAGCAGCTTCACAGGGGCAGGCACATCAACAATGAGGAAAAGGGGAGTGGAATCAAATCAAATGTACAAAAGTGTCAAGTAAAATGAGCAAGAACTGGAAAAAAAACAGCCTGTTTGGGTCCGAAACGTAGTGAAAGGGCGTCAGGTTAAAGCACTTAGGCAGAACACGGTCTGCAGCTCGTACGGCCCCAGTCACAGTGGTCCACAATAAATTACACACAAATGCAATATTCACAACAAACATGGCGGCACTTTACAGCACAGTAAAGACCCAGTTATCGGGGAATAGCCTATTCTAGTACTCGAGTATTCTTCTTTCAACCTATTACCATGGTAACTCTACTTCTACGTACCAAAGTCCCGAGTGACAAAATAAGTATAAAGCGGAGACAAATACAAAGATGCCATTAATTTGAATGAAAATGTTAAGAATGTCGTTTCTCTAAAGCAGCGGTTCCCAAACAGGCGGGCGCGTACGCCATTAGGAGGGGCATTTAAAGTGCATATGACAGGTTTTAATGCTTTTCAAAATATGGCTTATTTAGATGGATAGCATCTGTTGGAAGTAATAATTATTATTTTATTTCAGTGAATTATGAATTATTCAGCAATTTGTTGAAGAAATGTTGGGCAGAAATGTTATTTTGATTTGAATTTTTAAGCTACTGAAAGGAAGTGACATACAGTAGATGGGTTAAAGTTCCAGAGCAGTTTGACTCAGATACAGACGGCAACGTGTCATACAAAGGGGCGTGGCCCCCCCCCCCCAAATTGTTCAGTAGAAGCCATAACATATGTCTATGCCGAAAACTGATTTTATTTATTTTTTGGCTATTATAGGTTTTGGCCTGGATTTTCTTCAGCACGAGCAGTGAGGGCTTCAGGAGAAAGAAAGGTTGGGAACTGCAGCTCTAGGGCTAAGCGACGTCTCTGCTCTGCTGGCCAAAAAGCATAGAATAAGCATTTGTAACATCTGCTAATCAATTAATACGAAGAAGACAAAACAAATGTTGTGATAGTTAAGGCTGGTATGGTCAAATCTAAAGTGAAGACGTTGGTGTCCCACATTGTGAGTTCATACTGTGCTGTATGTGACCCATAAAAGTTAGCCACACTCTCAACACTGCAAAAAGGAAATGCCCGAGGAGCCTATATGACTTCAGATTTGACATTATTTCAAAAATGTCCTTTCTGGCAAATATGCAAACGTTAGTGACTGGGTTTGAAAACATGGAACTAATCTAATCAGATTTGGATCACGCCTCAGAGAGTTCAGTTACACGTTTGTATTATTTCAAACCGTGTCTGCCACATGCAAAGTTAGTCTCGTCTACTGTCATTTTCCACACAACTTTGCTTTAACTGATATTAAAATCCAATGACAGCCTAGGACAATAATACAACTCTGGATGGGAAATAGAAACCGTGGCAAATTTGAATCGAGAGTAATAGAAAAAGAGGGATATAAATGATGGTGAATTAAAGTTTGACATTTTAGAGTCCTCATAACAGAGATGTCAGGAGATAACGTAAATATGAACATTAACCACAACACCACTCTGGACTTTTATACAGATTTACTGTATCTTTGCATCAACACACTATGAACACATCCATCATTAACCAATACATTTATCTGACACCAGTGAGTAAAATGCTGACGTCAATGTGAAAAAAGTAGTGAATACGATATTTGGTCGAACGTTATATTGGGGGCACATTAAGTCTTAAGGTGTGTACAGACCAAACGCCACCACACCTCGAACTTCCATGTTAACCCTATGTAGACGCGCTTCAAAATGTAAGCAAAGCCGTCCGTGCGTATGAAGCGTAGCAAATGCGAGCGGATGAGGATAAACGCGCGTCAAAGCCAGTAAGAACAGCGCGGTACACGAGCAGGGATGCCCCGCCCACTGCTTCATGCACTCAAGTAATCACAATCTACACATGCGTTCATTTATGCCTTGTTAACCAATCCGGGACTGGGCTCAAATAGTGAGCACAAGCGTCACCTGTTACCTGCAGCATGGAGGACAAGTTGATCATCGCGGTTTGCGCTCGGCCTGAGTTGTATGACACGCCTCCTAATTAATAATTGCAAAACTTCACGCGCCGCAAACAGGCGTTTCTCGCGAGTGTGAAGCGGCAATGTTTGGCGTCCAATTAGAGGCGGATGGGGCGTGGACGCACGTTTGGTCTGTACGCACATTAATTATCAAAAGAAAAATCACAGTAAGAAGAGTTTCATTAGTTTACACGAGTTCCTGAGTAGAATGGACAATCACAATATTGCCGCCAGAGCAGGACATTAGTCTTATTCGCCATGGCAACGTCCCATCAAGAGTTTTTTTATATTACCTGTGCAAGACCCTCGATTGAGAATATTCATTAGTTTATTTAAAGTGTATTTTTGCCAAAATACACATTTCTTTTTTGCAGTGGGCAAAGAACAATGGCTTACAGTAGAACATTTACCTTCACACCCAGATCATTTAGACAACAACTAGCGACATGAAGTAAGAAAAATCAGGATGAAGTACTTCCTTTCCGAGTCTCTTGTACTCGGAAGTATTCATCCGGTAGATTATATGCAGTATTAAACCCATAGTGGTGGTGGTACACGAGCTGGCCACTGTTAAATACATTTATGGCATCGGGAGAAAGACAAGAACAGTTCCACTGTTACAGGAAAAAGTATGGCTTTTTTAAATTTAAATTCTCTGAGACGGCGCTACAGACAACCACTTTGGATATACTAATTTTATATATATATATATATATATATATATAATATATATATATATATATATATATATATATATATATATATATATATATATATATATATATATATATATATATATATATATAGTTCTCTAATGCAAACAGTGCAGTTCCTCCAATGATGATATCACCTAACTAGAGATGTACTGATCCAGGTTTTTTGTTTCCAATACCGATAGTAGGGGTTTGAGTATCTGCCAATATCTGATATTAACCGATACCAAAAGGCTTTATTAAAAGTGGCTGCTTTGAGCGAAAAAAGTCAATGGTCCTCTTTTTTCCAATGTGAGATCAATAAAGTCTTATCTGGCAAATGAGACGTTACAGATCAACTATCCATTATAGCGATACATAAACTGTAATGGAAAAACATTAAACAAGAATCGCTGGACTTTTCTACACTAAATTTCCTCGGGTACATGACAGGCTTTAGGTCACATTAATATAAAAAAACTCACATAAAGTGATCAGATCATTACAAATATGTTTGAGCAGTTAATGTTTCACAGCATTTCATAAACTAAATTGCAAACACCTGGCCGCTTCAGCATTGGCTGATTAAATTTTATTAGGCTACTTTAAGAGATCCAGTCATACTTTCTGTCCCAGCCTTGATTAGCAGCGATCAAAAATCAGTTTACGGAAATTTTAAACTATTCTCTGGGTTCTGAGCTTCAGAATGAGGTACAGCATGTTCATACTCAGTGAGACTAAGTTGGTGAAAGTTGTGTTTAAAAAACAGTGTGAGCCAATGCAGGTATCTGTTCAGTATCGAATATTTGGCATCGATACCCAATATTGTATTTTTTTCCGGTATCGGATCGGTACATCCCTAGAAAAATCTATAATAAAGCACGTGTCATTTAACAGCAACCAGCCCTAGTGTGTAACATATCCACCAAACCAACAAACTCTGAACCAGAAAAACAAAAGAAAGAAGATCTATGTGAAGAGTGCCCTTAGTAGGTGTATGTAGTACATGAGGGAACGTACTACGCAGTACTGGAAAGAATGCACAGTGTTGGAACATTCTTTGTCAGGTTAATCAAGCATTAAAAGTGTGTCCTTAAAGTCATTCACTTATCCAATAAGAGGCAGTGGGTTCCGAGGCCCACGTGGAGGCAAGAGGGGCTCTCACAGCTCTCACCCTCCAAAGCCATTGTGGTCCTTTCAGAATCTCAAGTAGTTTTTCAGTAGTTTAACCAACATTTAAGGCTTTTTGAAGAGAAAACTGCTTTTCCTTTCAAATGCAGAATTATGCACAACTTTCTCCTCAGTGAAACAGTGTTGTCTCCGATCACAGTGTCCAGCCGCGTTCAAGCAGCTGTCACTGCATCACAGGCTGAGTCACAAGTGTAGCATTGTTACACACTGACATCATGCTGTGAACAGTGTAAGGCCACAACCACACCTTCTTCTACGAGTCCAATATTAGTGCACCACAACCACAGTATGTGCTAATACTCAGTGAGAAATATGAGAGTGAAGAAACAGAGAGATGTCCCGATGAGGAGGATATAGAATAGAGCGGTGCCTTCACTTTATAGAGCAGAAGCGGATCATTTGCGTGGCCTCTTCAGCGGACAGCAGCACAGTGGCTTTGGAAAATCCTAAACTGGCCCTGAGCTCCGGACATTCATCTGTACCCAGGGTGGTGTCCGTGCAGAGGCCCCCCGGGACCTGGCTCCTGTCTGGTGCCCCGCATATCCACACTCTGGTCCCCAAAGCGAGGCATCTGGAAGTTCCCTGGCAGGAAGTCCATGTTGGGCAGGAGCTTGGGCTGGACCCCTGGGTCCTCCTTCCCCAGTTTGTACTTTTGCCCAGGAAATCTTTCTGAGAGGCCAACCCGGGGCCCCTCCTGAGGCTGGCCCCAGGCCTGTTGTAGGTACTGACTGTCCATATAAGGCAGAGAGGTTCCAGAGCAGAGGGGAGGTGAGGCGCGTGAGTTCTCCTGGTGTTTGAAGGGGAAGCCCTGAGCAGAGCTGGGCACTTTGTGGGTGTAGCTGAGGTTCTGAGGAGGGACAAAGCTGCAGTCGGCTGGGGGCTCCAGCCGCGGGGCCTTACAAGGATGAGCCCCTTCTGAAGGCTGCTGCATGTGAGCTAGCTGGTGGTGGGCCCAGGAGCGCTGCAGGAGGCTCTGGCCCTTCTCCACCTCACTGTGAAAGCTCTGCAGCCCGTTAGGAGCACTCATACTGGGCTGAGAGGTCAGCTGGAGGCTGTGGGGGTGAGCGTGCCCCTTGTCCGGGCCTGAGGTCATGTGGAAGCCGGGTGCGTGACTAGCAGCAAGGGGGTGGGCCACTCTGGAGCTAGCGTTGATCAGCAGGTTACGGCTGATGGGGCTGGGGTTGGCAATCTGTCCCTCGCATACAGAGGTCCCGCCCAAGCCGGCCCGCGCCTGGCACAGCTGGTTTATCTGGAGGACGATACTGCTGAGGTCCCCGGCCCGGCTCTGGTGCAGGCTGCCCGCCATGGACAGTGGGATGGTGGAGGTGGACACCGTCACGTTAGGGGGCGCATCTGCATCGGGCAGTTTCCGAGGGCCGAATGGACCCAAGGAAGGCTGCTGAACGGCGTCGCCAAGGAAAGGAGCTCCTCCAGGGGGGTCTGGGAGGGTCCTCTGGGGGGCCCTGTTGAGCCCCTCCTGGTTGAGATCCTGGGGGGCATGGATGTGGTCCTTCCTGTGGTCCAGTTTGTAGTCCAGCGGGGGTAGACTGTAGTCCTCCAGTTGGCCCAGGTTGGGGCGCTCTGAAGGGCCTTTGTTGTGTTCCACCTGGTTGTGATCCAGGGGGTCCTGGTTGGGCTCCTCTGGGGGGCCCTGGGTTTGGTCCAGGGGGGCCCAAAAACTGTCCTCCAGGGGGTCCTTGTTGGGCTCCTCCTGGTTGTGTTCCTCTGGGGGCCCAGGTTGGGGTCCTCCTTGTTGAGCTCCTCTGGGGGGCCCAGGTTGGGGTCCTCCTGGTTGGGCTCCTCTGGGGGGCCCAGGTTGGGGTCCTCCTGGTTGGGCTCCTCTGGGGGGCCCTTGTTGTGGTCCAGGGGGGCCTAAATACTGTCCTCCAGGGGGCCCTGTTTGGGGTCCTCTGGGGTGGCCCTGTTGAGATGCTCTTGAGGTGACTGGTTGTGGTCCTACAGTGGACATATTTTGTGGAAGGGTCTGAAGGTGTGCCATGTTGAGCTGGGGCATGTGGTGAACATCTTGTGTCTGCAGTCCGAGAGCAGTCCGTGGGCCGCCGCGAGGAGGGTTAGGGGGCCCATGGTGAGAGGGGTTAGAGGGGCCGTGGTGAGGGGGGTTAGGGGGACCCTGGTGAGGGGGGTTAGGGGGACCCTGGTGAGCGGGGTTAGGGGACCCTGGTGAGCGGGGTTAGGGGGACCCTGGTGAGCGGGTTAGGGGGACCCTGGTGAGCGGGGTTAGGGGGCCTGTGGTGAGGAGGGTTCGAGGGGCCGGGGTCATGGTGCCTGAGTGTGTGGAGGAGGGTGGGTGCGTGCTGAGCTGGAGGCACACACGGTTGGGGAAGGGGGGCACTCTGCTGTCTCTGGAGCCCATGGGGGTACGCAGGCCTTTGGGCTGTTGGCAGCTGGGACAGGCTCTGCTGCCGCTGCAGGAGCCCCGGGTGGGAAAGGCCCTTGTGCTGCAGGGGGTGAGGCGCGCTCTGTGGCAGGGTGTGCTGGAGGCCCATGGAGGGTGTGAGGGGAGCCTGCTGCGAAGGGACCTGCATGTGTGTGCTGTTCACAGTGCCTTGCGGGCCATAGGGGCCACTGTGGAGGTTCATGGCTGCTTTCTGGGGGCCGCGGGCGCGAGTGATTGTAGACTCTTTGAGAGGAGCTCGAAGCACCGCCAGCAGACCCGCACTGGCACTCAGCTGAGAGGAGTAGGGGCTGTGGCGCTGAGAGGACGTGTCCAGACCGTTAACTGTACGCCGGACGTGCTTCCTCTGAGGGACTTTGACGCTGTTAGGGAAGATCTGGATGGTCAGAGGGTTGTTGGCTATTTTCTTAGCATATGCATCCAACTCGGCGGGGCTGGGGTAGCTCGGAGATCTCATCTTCTGTGTGGTTTCCCCTAAAAGACAAACATACCGGAGGTCTTAACATGCCATTTACAGTCATCCTATCCATTAAAATTTAACACAAAAAAAGCTTTCAAGAGGAATGGCTTTAAGGTCTTAAAATTGCAAATAAATCAAAACATTGATTCAAATGTTTAACAACGCAGTATTAAAATTAGAGATGCAGCGAGCCAGCTTTTTTGCTTCTGATACTGGGATTTAAGTATCTGCCCATATCCGATACTTACCGATACCAAGAGACTTTCTTAAAAGTGTCTTCACACTTCAATAAAGTCATAATTTATTATCATGATGTTACAGATCAATTATCAATCATATCTATTGATAATCTAATGGATAAACATTTAACAAGGATCACTGGACATTTATACACTAAATATCCTTGGGTACATGACAGGCTTTAGGCAATGGCCGCTGACTGCTCTGCTTTGTGACTACGACACTGGAGGCCGCCATTGCTCCGCTATTGCTGTAGTACCTCCATATGGCCGCTATTCCCCCATTGGAATGCATTGGACTTTAGACACGTTAAAAACAACTTTAATGCCCGGTGCCTAATGTTTTAGAAGTGGTTAGAGCTAGATATTCCTCCTGTGATTACGCTGGGTTAAAAACAATCTGAGGCACCGGGCTGGTTATGGTAGCAAAATTTTTTAGAAATCTCCTACTTAACGGGGGTCTGACTGTTGGCATTGGAGCTGCGCGAGCTACACGTCACACAAGGGCCGAGTCTACAGTGAAGATCCCGCCCTTATGCCCTTATTAGGAACATGCTTCGTCAGAGCTGGGGAGGAGGAGTCTGTAAATCCGCCATGATTTCCCCTCGAACGTGGTCATTGTGGTAAACGGGGAGGAGTGAGGAATGACGGTCTATTAATAATATGTCTATGGCTTTAGGTCACATTAATATAAACAACTCACTTAAAGTGATGTTAGATCAGTTATTTCTTAAATTAAAATACAAACACGACAGCAGTGGTTATGTTATTTTATTAGGCCACTTAAGGTATTTGTATCATAGTTTCTGTCCCAAAAAGTTGTGTTTTTAAGGCAGTGAGACCCAAAACTGGTATCGGTTCAGTATTAGATATTTGGAACCGATACCTGATATGGTATTTTTTTCCCATATCAGCGCCAATATCCGATACCAGTATCGGACTGGTGCATCCCTAATTGAAATGTCACGATCAAACAAGTCATATCAGTTTAAGAAGACACTTACATCTCGGTGGTCCAGTGTTCATCTGCAGGCACAGAAGAGAGGTGACAGGGTGTGCAGGCGCCGGCAGACAGGCCAGCATGTCAGGGGTCCACTATCGACACATGAACTTAGGCTTCTCACCACACTGCGGACAACACGGCACAAATCAGTCCTCTGAGGAGAACAACAACAACACCCTGTACACACTTGGGTCGGGTGATTACACGCTCATGCCCGGACTGGATATTTTGAACGGTTGTCCAGCATGAAAAATTTGAACTGGATCTCATCATTTCTGAAATAAGCTGGTTCAAGCGATACTAAACATGCTAGACAGCTAGACACAGACAAAGCCATTTCTGCGTTGGGTATTCAAAATTAAGCAATTGGAAGAGGATCTCATGAATTCACACACACACCTCATGTTTGGCTCCCTGTATTCAAAGCAAAGGAGCTCCCGGCAAAGTTACGAGTCAGGGGTCTGAAGGGAGGCGAGCTAAAGATGACCGGGCCTAACTTTGATTGGTTATAAATTAAAGCAGTACTAAGTAACTCATGCCCCTAGAGGCCATAAGCGCCACTGCAGGTGTCATAGCAAGTTGCGGTTTCTTACTCATTAATTGTCCGTGAGAGTAAATACTACGCTGACGTAGGGAGAGTGGGATATTGTACATCCAATTACACTCAAACTTGGCTGTAAACACTGCTAAAGTGGCGCTAGCCCACCGTTAGCTTTGCCTGTTAGCTTCTTCTTCGTGATTCTATTAGTGTGTATTGCGCCTCCTGGAGGCAGAAAATTGCAAGGGTGGTTTTCTGGAGACACCGGCAGGAGATGAAAGACCCCCCCAATCATCCCATTAACACTTGTATTTCGTAGTCCAGAAATGTATTAAGGTAAACAGGTTACTTAGTTCTTCTTTAAAGCCAAAAAAATAGTAATTCATAGGCCAAAAGCTTAAGCGTAATGAGGAAGACTTCTGTATATGTGGCAGAACACAATTCTGTCCTCAGCAACGTGAGGATTTGAGTCCCAACTCCGACGATATGATTACACCGAAAAATCCAATAAATCAATGAATAAATATTAAACAACAAGCGTATCGACGTATGTTATTGTATTCAGTGGGTGAAATGCATCACCAGAAGTATTTGTCCACAATTTGAGAAAAAGTGTCTTACATTATTTTAATGTAAACCCGTGTCCCCAAACAATTAACTCTCAGTTAAAGTGCATATGACATAATAGACAAATGTTTTGCTAAAACAAAGATTGTTAATATTTTATTTTACCCATGTTTCTTTAGTGTGACAACTTTTGTGACGTTTATAATTCCACTTCCTAATTGGACACTGACAGGAACTGACAGACAGAGGCGAACTATTTTAAACTGTTGCCGTGCCGACCATGTTATGTCAATGGGAAATGAGTGAGTCAAAGGCTGTTTCTCAATATGCGTTCTTGTCCGTACTTGTGTGCTCGTGTAACGTCATCGGAGCCGGCCCGAGTACTGTTCCAATTCAAAGTTTGCATCAGACTGAGAACGGTTAAATCCCCGGATGTTGTTCTTGCCCCGCCCCCTTTACCGAGTCTGCATCAGAGTAGACTCGCTGCGTTCTCGGTTCGGACCGTATCCCAGAAGGCTTTGCGGCAGCAGCAGCAACACAATGGCCGCTGGCTGCTCTGCTTTGCGACGACGACACTGGAGGCCGCCATTGCTGTAGTACCGCCATATAGCCGCTAGTCCCCCATTGGAATGCATTGGACTTTAGACACGTTAAAAACTACTTTAATGCCCGGTGCCTAATTTTTTGGAACTGTCTAGAGCTAGATATTCCTCCTGTGATTACGCTGGGTTAGACACAATCAGAGGCACCGGGCTGGTTATAGTAGGATACATTTTAGAAATCTCGTACTTAACGGGGGTCTGACTGTTAGCATTGGAGCTGCGCAAGCTACACGTCACGCAAGGGCCGAGTCTACAGTGAAGATCCCGCCCTTATGCCCTTATTAGGAACATGCTTCATCATAGCTGGGGAGGAGGAGTCTGTAAATCCACCATGAATTCCCCCTCGAACGTGGTCATTATGGTAAACGGGGAGGAGAGAGTATTGACGGTCTATTAATAATACTGTATGTCTATGCAGCAACAACAGCAGCGCCGCCATTGATCTCAGCGGCTAAGGTGGATGCGGTAAGTTTAATGTTGCCTTTGCTTGCTCTCGACTAAAATTCACATTTAAAGGCGATTTGGGGCGAAAAATGTTAAATTGTAAAGTAAACCCGATGGTCTGTTTACCGGTTAAATCCTTGTAAATGTCTGATCTAGCCTTTTTGACCAATTCAGCGGCCCGCGCTGTGAGTTGTAGCCCAGCGGAGTGAGCTCAAACTCGGCTAAACGTTCTACGAAGCTCCGCTGGTTTTCTGTTGTTGTCCCTGTTGTAGTTAAACTTGTGAAAACTTGAGACGAAAACTTTGCCAGTGACTGTTGTTGACTGCGTATTAATATTGCTGGTAATATTTTGGCTAATATATGAAGTAAGGTACTCAAAATTAGTAAACACTCATCCAATCTTTTTCATAATATCTCTTCGCAAACGTTTTATGAATAGATTATCACTGTAATTTAAATAAAAACGAAGAAAAAACTAAGATAGGTTACTTCAGCACTGAAAAGGTAATGTGGTTGTTTTAAATTATTAATTTGATAGGAACAATGATCTGCATTGAAACAACAAAAATAAACATGTCAGATTATAGCCACAAGGCTGATTTAAACTTTCCGTAGGCTTTCAAAACAAAATCGAAAATTTGAGAGTAGGTTATATTATAATGGTCATGATAAAGATCGTTTTGTTGAAGTCAGGGAGAAAATGCTACATGTTGATGTATAGAATAGAAATCTCAAATAGATGCCCTTTATTTATGACAGTCTGTATTATACTGTATGCTTATGTTTCCTTTTCACAGAGCAGTGATGGAGTTTTGTTCTAAGATGAGGACCATTTTGAAGGAATTAGGACCGGTCTTTAGCTGCAGGACTGTCCTGTCATCTCCTGATGCTGCTGCAGCACGACTACCCTTCTCTCTCTGTGGTCCTCCATGAATTTTAGGAGAGAAAGGTAAGGCCAAAGACCCCAAGCACTGTACACAAATGAGTGTTGACCAGCGTGAGATAGCGTTACATCAATGACACTGACATGAGGGTTGTCACTCTGGGACCATGAGCTCCACTGCTGTGGGCCGCTCTGTGCTGTGGTAAAGCTGTGTAAACTACAACGTGAGCGTTTAGCATCTTGTAACATCTACAATGGAATTGATCTACAGTGTAAGCTTTGCATCGTCCATGCAGGCAGGGCAGACGTCAGGTTTTTAAAAGCAAAACTGAAAGTTCAAATCCACAACGCTATGGCAGAAATTCCTCTTCACCAATCAAAACCTGCAGTTAGATTATTATTTTTTGGTTGAAGACCAGAAAATAACCAAGCCTGAACTTTAGCTAAATGTTTTCAGGTTCAGGGAACTTTAATATGATCAAAATGTAACGTTAATAAAACGATTCCGGAAAAAGCTGAAAAGCTGAGACCTTTTCAGCAAAACTGTGGCTTTTTTTATTGTGTTTTCGTCCCCTTTTGTGTTCAGTTTTTCACCCTTTTTTTCTGCACTTTCACCACTTTGTTGTCACTTTTTTGTTGCACTTTCTCCACTTTTTTGTGGCTTTATTTGATCACTTTTTGTCGCTTTTTTCAAGAAGGTTTTAGATTTGGGTAAAGCCAAACTGGAGAAAATGTGCTCTGTTCAGGTGTAGGTTAAGAGGTTACAGAAGAAAATAACGTATAAATGTAGAGAAAACTTTCCATAATAACCACGAACTAACCAAAAATAACATCCAGGTAACGTACTCATAACTAAAAAAAAATTCCCAAAACATTCTAAAAAACAAAAATTGTTACCTGAGGCATCGTGCCGAAAATAATTGGTTAATTACGACAATGAATGTTTATTCTTTATATATTTTAAATAGAAAATGTGCACGTAGGCAGGAAGCCTGCCCCATCAACAACGTGCCCCTTGAATTTAGAAGCATTACGTTCTGAACAGACTGACGTATGTTTATTGGTCTGTACCACAAAACACTTTTTGATTTGAAGTCTAATGTTAATGTTATTGCAGGTGCCACTTGCTGCTGCCGGGCGGACGGTGTGAGGAAAGTGTCTGGATGAAGTAATGAGGATCCTTCTCATTGTAAAGAGTTCGGTGTTCAGCAATGGTTTGTTATATACTAGGGGTGTAACGGTTCAGCTATCTCACGGTTCGGTATGGTTCACGGTGCAGGACCCACGGTTCGGTGCATCACGGTGCAAGTGTGATATAAATGGCTATGTCAGTTTATTAAAATAAATAAAATAGCCTAAATGTGCATTATTAGGGAGTTTTTGTAATTTCAGAAATACACTGAAAATGCTTTCTAATTTTTCAAAGCTGCTTTACAATAAAATGTGCCCATGGGCTCTCAAAACAAAAAACACAGTGCTCTAAAGTTAAAGAAAAGAAAAGAAAAAAGCAGTGCAGTGGGCCATGTGCTCGTTAAGTGATAAGTTTCAGTTTCGCTTTCCACACCGCAGCTAAAACATCATCGCATTTGATTTGAGGCTTGTGTTTGGGCTGTTCCTGGACGATATTCTGCTTGTACTTTTTTGGAAATAAAGCTCTTGATGCGGATTATGACCAAGATGGGATCTTACGCATTTGTCTGCGCCACCATGCACTGGATCTATACTTTACCGCAGCCTGCCCATCAGCAGGAGAAACTTTTGCAAAGACACGCGGATTTCATTTGTTTTAGGAAGATGTAACTTTGCCTGCAGCCTCCAGTTTAGCGGTAAGTGTTGATGACACACATGCGCTCTGTTTAGGTGCACGTACGCTCGTCTGACACACGCCAGGGAACTTAAATATTAAGAAATCTGGACTAAAACTTGCACCGTCACTTTAGTACGGTTAATATCGTCAGATTTCTGCACCGTGGTGCACCGTATTATATACAGATGTGTTTGATGTAGGAAACATAAATGCAGCTCTACTTTACGCTCTGCTCTTTTACAGGGACATGTTATTTGTTGTTTCTCATACTTCTTTTGCTCTCTTCTCTCTGCAGCAGAGTGTCCGGTTGTCTCCTGCTTTTTGGATGCACCAGCAGTGCTCTGACCTGTGGTTGCAACCTCCAGATTCCACTGGACGCCTGTCCACTGCACTGCTCCACACGCTTAGGCAGATTACAATCACATTGTAATGACTGAAAGTAGCATCTTATCATATGAACGTCATCCAGATTTGAAATACACTTGGCACAGGCTTGTTTTATCACTTCTTCATATTTCATTTTCGTTCACCTCTTTTATAATTGTCTATAACGTGAATTATTACAATTTACTTTAAAGAAAAAAGGTGTGAAAGGGATGTGAGCCACAAAGTAATCTGCTACTTTTTATTGCGCCTTGGACCAAAGTCTTATAGTTCATGCTCTCCTCTCGTGCATGCAGTAGGCGTTTGTTTTGTGGCGATAGTCAGCAGTGGTGGTCAGCAGTTTGGACAGGCTGCAGTGGAGTCTGGGTGAAAGGCTCCAGCTCTAGGTGCTCAGCAGGACATGGAGACCAGCTCCTTATACGTAGATCTGAGACTTCAGACAGGACGCCGTCTGAATCTGCAGATGCTTCTGAAGACAAATAACATGAGCACAACAGACACATTTATGCCTGTTCCTCTGCAATAACTGTATTATCTTCTATGAATCAATAAAAAATATTTTTGATAAAACGATGCGGTTTCATTATGCCTTGAAATGTGACTGATTGTTGTTCAGTTAATAGTTATATAAACAATGTTCTCTTAGTTTGAGTAATACCTTTGTTTACAATCATTACAAAGTGGTTTAACGTCAGTGTGAAATTGCTCTGAATTTGATATTACATTACTTTTTTTTATTCTTCCTCGGTGTGTCAATACTGAAGTGTTAATATTGCACAGACTTAATTTTGACGGTGATATTGTCGGTGTGTCTCCTGTAGGGCTGAACGATTTTGGAAAATAATCTAATTGCGATTTTTTTCCTCAATATTGAGATTAACTATGCGATTATTGTTGCAAGGTCCACTTCTCATGTATTTTTCACCTAACACAAGCAATAAATCAGTCTGTTTCATAATAAACAATATTACATTAATTTAAAGTGAAAATTGCAACAATAAAGCAAACAAAATTGATGGGCGTTATTGATGGACACGGAGAGGCCAGATGGAGCACACGCCAAAACACAGTGGAATTAGGAGCAGCATTTTGGTTTTGGGATGTAACTTTGGACAATATGAAGAAAGAGAAGAACAGTGACACAAGGAGACGGAGACATGAGGTGCCAAACACAGACACTTTACTTTCTCTTTCACTCGCAGCCATTTAGTGACATTTCAGCTTAAACAGCACATTTACTTTAAAATAAGACATGGCACGGACTCCTGCCTCGGTGTTTCCAACACTTTTCATACAGCAGTTTAGTGTTTATATCTAGCGTCTGTACTACCTACGGAGCGCATATGCGTAGATGCAAAGGTAAATAAAGGCACATGGCACATCGCCTCGGCGGATACTTTACTGGTCATGAACTGTCATTATGCTTTTGAGATAAGTTCTTTATCCACAACATTCCCAAACATAAGCCTCCTAAACTGAGCCACAAACTACTTTTTACTCTTTACAAGCAGCACAGGCTCACCTATCTCTGTGGTCCACAGAGATAGGTGAGCCTGTGCTCCACAGAGATAGGTGAGCCTGTGCTCCACAGACTGTGGAGGAGGCAGGGGCGTAATTCGGAGGTGAGGTAGTTTCTGTGATCATCAGAGCGTGTAGTAGCAGCGAGAGAATGGCGTGATGAGCGCTGCGGCTAACGCAATGCTAACGGAGAAGAAAGCTACAGTCCTTCGCGGTGGCTGCATGATAAACGCTGATATTTTCACTGTACATCCACAATCTACAGCACACCTTAACTAAACTGAGACGTAAACAAAAGCACGCGGTGGAGCGGACTTTGTTGCCATATCTCGCTGCTCCATTCACTTCCAAAATCGCTTGTCCTGCGATTACGAAACCACGTTGTGTAATATCGCGATAAAATTGCAAATGCAATTAATCGTTCAGCCCTAGTCTCCTGCCATGGCTTAAGCTTCCACAGACTGAGAGGGAACCAACATCAGCGGGAGGACAAAGCCCAGAACCAAATTACAGATTTAGTGCAAGGCTACCGTAAGGTTTGTGCTTCTATTAAAAATAGCTTAACTTGAATGTTTGAAGTCTCTAAAAAAAAAGTAGTAGAAAATATGAAATTAACGCGTTCATTTAGATTTAGATATATATATATATATATATATATATATATATATATATATATATATATATATATATATATTATATATATATATATTATATATATATATATATATATATATATAAATATAAACGCACGCAGGTTAAAGTGACAGCTCAGCTGGTTGACAGCCCGAGTATGCGAGCACTGTTCCAATACGTGTAACTGTTCTGCGTACTCCTGTGCTTCCATTCTCACCAAGTCCGTACTTCTCGTGTGCTCACGAGAACATACGTGTGTTCTTGAGTATTGAGAAACGGCCTTCTGTTGTGGAACTTGACCTCTAATGCTGCGTTCATGTAGACTGTGGAGCTCGTTTTCCTGAGATGTGGCGTCATTGCCCCCAGTTGGTTTGTGTGCTAATCGTTTAAATGTGCTGTTAACATCTGAAAAGCTAAACGTTAGTTTGTGAGTTTAAAAAAACCCACATAATTTTACGTTTTGCTAGCATTTTGCGGGCATTTCACTGACAATTGACAGCTCACACTCAACTCAAAAAAGTTGCAGTGTTTAACTAAAAAGCTCACAATCACATTAGACAATAAAAGAACAGATCAGCTGATTTCTGCAGTCAGGCATCGAAGAAGCTCTGACCCAAGTTTCCCAGTTGAGTGAGTGTTCATGTGCATTTCACAACAGGGGAAAACGTTTTCCCCAGTTCCAGAGAAGGACATGAGCGCAGTAGCTATGTCACTTCCTGTCAGTAGCTTAAACATAATAAAAATAACTTTCCTGCCCAACATATCATTAAAATTGCTGCTTCACTGAAATAAAAATGATAACACTTGCAACTAATGTTAGTTATCCATCTAAATAAGTCATAATTTCAAAAGCATTAAAATCTGTCATACGCACTTCAAGACTTTTAGAATGTAAAAAGAAACAAAATCTCAAAATGCGCCAGTAGTTTTAATGGATCTTTTATAGAAAGGGACCCCAACGATTAGGCCCCAATAAATAATTCCCATCACTAGAACAGCCCCAGGTAAAATGGTCACGAGGGGGAAAAGACTGACGCTCGGGCCCTGGTGGAGAGCGCAGAGAAACGCCGCAAAATGACCTTTACTCCAGACATGACTGTGCAGACACGGAGGATCGCTCTCACAACAGGACAATGACCATTCCGACACTCCGAGCCCGTGTGTAGTACGGCTGCATTTGGGGAAAATAACTTAGAACAGCAATGTGAAAGGTACTGCGATAGATGTTTGAAAATCAAGATCAACATCACTGTGTCAGCATTAGAAAAGACAAGACATACATGGGAGGGGACTGCTAAACCCTATGTGCATAAAAGACGTACAGTCTGCGAATAGCTGATTGGGGCTATTCAAATTGCAATTCTGATTCGATTGCGATTAATTGGGCTTCTCTATTCA
Source organism: Neogobius melanostomus (assembly GCA_007210695.1). NCBI lineage: Eukaryota > Metazoa > Chordata > Actinopteri > Gobiiformes > Gobiidae > Neogobius > Neogobius melanostomus. Next base: position 446,427 of record VHKM01000921.1, on the reverse strand, counting down.
GCACTAGCACTCTATGTGGATGAAGTTGGCCAATGTTGCTTCCGAGTCAGAGAAGTTCATCTTAAAAAGAGTGACGCCATAAACATCACTAAGAGGAGAGAAGCTGTGTCACAGTTGTTATCGCGTAGCTGGTTTGTTAAATGGAGCCCAAAGTTAGCTACAGCTCATAGGAGTCTCTTTGTGCTGGGAACAGGCCAGCTGCTCACACTTTAGCTCCATTCAAACTCCACAAACCCGGGACGGAGCGGGTCAGGAGAGCGCATACTCACTCCGCACGCCGTCAGGAGAAGGGCCGCTTCATCTTCAGAGGAAAAGTGGCCCAGATGAGACTTTAGCTGATGAAAAACATCCCCGGTTTGGAGATGTGGTGCCGCTGTAAGGGCTACGGCATTGAAGTAAAAAAAAAAACACACAGGGCAGAAGGACCCTCCGCTCTGCTGCAGGCGTCCGAGAGGAACGCCTGAATGATATTCGATTACAAAGCAGGAAAGAAAAACGTATATATTTCAGATTTTAATGAATTATCTAACAGGATTTTAACCGCTTAACACCCGCCTTAACCGAGTGCATTTTCTCCAGTTCAGTTTTACCCAAATCTAAAGGTTTACAGTGTATAGGCCAACGCCTCATTTGAAAGCTAAGACCTACAAAATTGATCTTAATTTTATTTATTTATTTTTTTTGCTTTTTCTTCCTCGTTTTCGTCTTGACAGGTCATTTGCCATTTTGGATATGGGTAAAAAATAAATTAAAAAAACTGGAGAAAATGTGCTCGGTTAAGGGGTTAAGAGGTTACCCAGGGTGATGCAGCACACTCTGGTGGATAGTTTTTGTACTGCATGCAAAAAGATCAAATAGGAAACATGCACAGAAAAAGCATTTTTGAGGGACGTTGTCCCATGGCTCTGATGCATTTTAGCCTCAAGAACAAGTAAACGATCTTTAATAAAATAACTCAGTCACACTCCTGTCACAACAGTGCTTAATGAATAAACACAGTTGATTTATTTACTTTATATTTATTTCATGTTGCAACAAATAAAGCCACAGAATTACAGGGTATTTTACACCTATGGATGCAATTGTCAATTCCTAACATTTTTAAACATTCCCTGAACAGAGGAATGTTGTTTTGTGCAGAATTTTGTAAAGCTGACACATATTCCCAAATGTTAAAAAAAAAAAAGACAAAAGTACATTAAATGCTTTTTGGACCATTTTATTATTATTATCTTGTAGAGTAAAAAAGAAAAGAAAAGAAATAATAAGAAAAATCCAGTTTGATTTTAATAAAATGTTTTTAATTATTTATGGCCCAAGCTCATACAAACTTGCCTAACTTGTGTCTAACATATCAATATATTGAAGGACAAAGCTCCTCCTCCTCCTCCTCCGCTCCTGGATCGTGTTCGTCCGAGCTGCTGTCCGTCAAACTGACCAAAGTGATCTGGGACTGCTCCAGGATGCCCACCGGCTCCACTGGGCCCTGAGGAGAGTTACTGATGGAGAAAGCCCTTTGAAGCTGATTTTGCATGTTAACATGTTACCTTTACAGTGGGCCAAAGGAGGGCCTCAGGAGGGGACCACTGGGACAGGCCTTCATGGGGGCAGGGTTCGGCTCTCATCTGCTCCGGGGACCACAGCTCATGCCCAGGCTGGTCCAGGGGTTCAGTCGTCTCCGTTTGGTTGTGGGTGACCTCTGCCTGGAGCTGGTGAAACCCTGAGGAAACAAATATTCTTTTATGACGAGAGGGAATAATAAAGTCAAAGGCTTCTGATAAAGAGTGTGAGGACTAACTGTGAGAGCATTTTGAGTCTTTTGGTTTGTTTCATTCTCTGACCGTGGATGCCTCAGTGATTTATTTTTACACCAGGGCCATTTTTATTTTACCTTTACGTATTTTATTTCACCAGGAAAGTCTGATAAAGAATAGTTTTCAAGGGAGTCGTGGCATCAGAGGGGATCCTGTTGTACATATTTTTGGGTCCTCAGTCTACAAACCCATTCCAGGTTTTCCACGGGGCATTAAGAGCATTAGAAGTCATTAAAGGAATCATGCCAAAATTAAGGCCTTACAAGTCATTAAAAGCATCCAATCGGATTCAAGCTGACATTAAACAAAATCAGAAATGTAGATAAATAAACAAGAAGTATATGTCAGTCAGAGCTGCAGCTGAATCATAGTTTTTGATGAATGTCTGCAGTAAAATAGTGGAGCAATGTCATTGAGTGGGTTCTGTCTTGAAGGAAAAATGGGAGTTAATGAATAATAATAATAATAATAAATAAAAAATATTTATTTATACAGTGCTTTTTTGGACACTCAAAGACGCTTTACAATGCATTATTCATTCGCTCCATACTTGGTGGTGGTAAGCTACTATTGTAGCCACAGCTGCCCTGGGGTAGACTGACGGAAGCGAGGCTGCCAGTCTGCGCCATCGGCCCCTCCGACCACCACCAACCACTCCCTCACTACATTCACCAGGCTTCCTGGTGTTTCCCAAACAGTCTCCCATCCAAGTACCGACCAGGCCCTTCCTGCTTAGCTTCTAAGGTCTGACGGGATCAGGGAGAGCAAAGGCGGGATGGACACAATGAATGAATAATCAAGGTACAAAGAACATTGGGCTTTGAATTGAGCTTCAGTCTGGAACACTCATCGTTTTTAATTCTATATGGATCTTTATCAGTGTCTGTACTAAATAAAGAATGAATGAGTTGTGAATACTTTCATGTCAATACATTTTCAAACATAAAACCATTCTGTGTGTTTTATTGTCATTCTCCTTTGCTTTATAACAAAAGGGTTGACATCTTGTAATGTACGTCCTCGTGTACAGATTTAGCTAAAAGTACTTGACTAGGACTAACAATACTGACAATCCTATACGTCCCATTTCAAAAGAGCCTCAAACTAAATAATAAAACACAAAAGTACACAAACATGGTACTGTATGTGCTTATGTTTGGACAGTGAACAGTCCTGTGTTTCTCTCCAAGTCTTACCCGAGCTAGTGGAGGCATCAGCACTGGACTCGCTCCCGGGGCCCTCTAGGGGGCGCTCTGTTGAAACAAACTCCAGCCCTGTGTTCTGCCATGTCCCACCGGGCACATATGAGAGCCCTTCCCTCCAGCGGCTCACAGTGCTGTCCCAGACCATCCGGGGCGAGGAACCGGGCATCTGTCCAATTACCGATGAGTGCGCGGAGGGGTGGCCCCACCAGCAGCTCCAGACCCGGGGCAATATCCTCTGGACCCGGGGCATCCTCTGCACCTGGGCACACGGACTGGTCGGACATCTGAGCCAGCAGAGGCATGAAGGAGTCCTCATTTTCCAACAGTGAGGGCTCGTCTGTGGGGAGGGCTTGGACTGTGTCCACAGGAGCGAACTGTGGACACACCAGAAAACCAATCAGAAAAGGGTCAGCAGTGGATTCACTCCCAACTATGGAATCACTAGGCCCTTGGTCCGACTCCAGAGCAGGATTACTTGCATAGTAACTGAGCCAGACTCTGAGCCTAATAAACTGAGTTCATGGAATAAGCCAGTTTTATGAATTAACCCTCTGGAGTATCTATCTTTATTCATGTAGGTCTGAATAATCCTGTTTTCATTGGTTGTTTCTTCTTCTGCTGAAGCGCTTGGACTTGTATTTCAAACAGAAAGAACCTGGAAGTGACCTACACATATTTTAAATCTCATAAAACATCATCAGCCACTCTGAGCAGTTCTGCTCAAACTGTCGATTTGTAACGTGACTAAAAATGGTGCTTTGGCAAGTCCCTTTTCTGCCATCAGAGGGCGCTTTTTTGCCTATGATTACCACTAATAAAAGCTTCCACAAAAGCCTGACCTCCTGCATCCTATCTGCATTTATTCAATATTTTTGGTGCAGTTCCATATGTTTGCTAGCATTTTGGTTGCATATAGCTTGCATACATGAAGAAAAGATGGACATTTTCAAGATTTGAAGTGGTGTCTAGAAGTGGTTTGGAGAGCTTGGGTGGCTGTTAGCGCTCATGTCACACAGCAAGAAGGTCCCAGGTTCGATTCCCACCTGGACAGAGCCTTTCTGTGTGGAGTTTGTATGTTCTCCCTGTGCCTGCGTAGGTTTCCTCCGGTTTCCGCTACCACTAAAAATATGTACAATAGGTTTCCCTCTGAGGCCAGGAGTCCCCTGTAAATGAGATTCCTAATCTCAGAGAGACTTTCCTTGTTAAATAAAGGTCAAATAAAACAGTTTCCTGGAGGTCTCGGGCGCCAAGGAGGACTCCTTTTAAAGCTATAAATGTATAAGTCTAATGTTTGAACTGTATGACCTTCTGCAAGTCACAGAACAAACATACAGATGTTATGTGTGTATGTAGTCTCAACTTTTAACATTTTCTATATGTTTTATAATTGTACACCTTCCCAGGGACAACAGTTGAAAACTAGCTCTGCATATAATACATTAAAGAATATATGACATAAAGGAGCTTTCTTCACTCAAACACAAACCAAATGATAAGCCTGAATCAGCAGAGTGGGCAGTGGGAGGAGTGCACTGACCTGGGGCGGGTGTGGTGTTGTACCCTGATCTGAAACCCCCTCCTGGTTCTGGCTGCTCTGCCAGGCTGGAGCAGAACCAGGACTCTGCACATGGACACACTCACTGTCTGATGAACAGGAAGAAACAGGCACGTGAGCAGAGGAACTATGCCCCACAGTAAGTGACGAGCAAATGAAAAGTGTGTAGTGCTGACCGGGCTGAGAGTGCAGCTCGGGGTCTGTGCTGACGTAGCTGCCTGTGGAGATGGTGCTGGAGAGGCCGGGCTGAGGTCTGCACTCAGGCTGGAGAAGACACACAATGACAACCAGACAAACGTCATCTTAAGCAACAGTATTCCAATATCCGACAACTTTCTTTAGATGCATTCACAAGCAATAGAAACATTCATTTCACTTTGTGAATAACTAGGTCGATACCAATATGGTATTGAAAAAAAAGTTCAGGCACTACTGGTTTAGAAAAAAAAAAGCAGATACAGAAAAAAATTATACATCTTTAGAGACCAATGCTGCATCTAAAAAGTAGCAAGATAGCTCCTTTCTCCTCTTTCTTACACTTTGAGTCCGATGTCATGAGGTCGACCTTGAGGAACCTTTTGCAGTTAAGAACAGGAGCTTCAACTGCTCCTTCTGCGTCTGGACAATCTGAACCTTCCTAACCCAGCGGAGGAACATCCAGGAAGTGACGTCATACAATATACACTACATATCCTCCTGCAACGAACGCAGCAAAACTGTCCATCATTTCACACTCGTGCGGAGATCGGAGAGGTCAGAAACCTTCAGGAGGCAGCAGTGGATTGTGGGATTGTTCTTAGCTCCTTATGGGCTGATGAGGAACATCCTGAGGTTCCTCTGCTAAAGGAGGTATTAAGGAAACATCACAGCTCCTTTAACTCCCTCCTAACTGCTCTGACACATTTGGATGCTCCTTGTCAAGGCTGAAGAGGACACACGTCTGGGTCAACGATGAGGAGAAGGAGCTTCCTAAGATTACTTACACTTTTTAGATGCAGCACAAGTGTTGATGCTGTTGGTCCAGGGACAGCATTTAAGGAAGTGACTTGGTCGTTTCATCTCAAGTAAATAATACAAATTTGGAATAAATGTGTTTTGAATGGAATAAATTAAAATAACTTATGTTTTCTGGTTTTAGAAGACCAATATTGTAGTATAGGTATCAAAAAAAGTATCGTTCATGTATCGGTATCAAAAAATTTATATATATATATATATATTTATCAGATCTCCTGTCGCAGTAAAAATATTACTAAGCAAACTATTGTGTCTTGTACTCATTTGCAACACTAAGACTGCCAGGTAAGCAGCAGTGTTTACAATTGTTTAGTACGAGAACACACGCGTTCTTGTCATGCAAAAGAGCGTTCCATTTAATTTTATGTGGACATAGGCCTGTCACAATAATTGCTACACTTTTTTTTATTATCAGTACATTTCTTATATATATATATGCTTGTCCTATTTTTGTGATATTTGAACAATTTTACAGAAGTAACATCTATCGGCCGATGTAACGCTAACAGTGATGGAGACTTCTCATTTTTTTGCATTGGAAAATAGGAATAGCGTTTTAGTTTATGAAATAACTGAACATATTTGTATTGATCATGTGAGTGTGGACGTGATAAGTTTTAGGAGCATGTTGAGTTTTATCATACTGTATGTTGTTAAAGCAGTACTAAGTAACTCTTGCCCCTAGAGGCCATAAGCGCAACTGCAGGTGTCGTAGCAAGTTGCGATTTTTTAACTTATTAAATGTCTGTGAGAGTAAATACTACGCTGACAGAAAAGGTGAAGGGAGAGAGGGATAATGTACATCCGATAACACAATAGAAATGTTTTTTTTTCACTCAAGCTTGGCTGTAAATACTGTTTAATGTGGTGCCAGCCTGCAGTTAGCTTTGCCCGTTAGCTTCTTCTTCGGTTCCATTAGTGTGTATTGGTTGCTCCGGTCCGGTGGCAGCAATGGCCGCTGGCTGCTCTGCTTTGCGATGACGACACAGGAGGCCGCCATTGCTGTAGTACTGCCCTATAACCGCTAGGCCCCCATTGGAATCTATTTTACTTTAGACACGTTAAAAACAACTTTAATGCCCGGTGCCTAATTTTTTGGAACTGTCTAGAGCTAGATATTCCTCCTGTGATTACGCTGGGTTAGACACAATCAGAGGCACCGGGCTGGTTATGGTAGGATACATTTTAGAAATCTCCTACTTAACGGGGGTCGGACTGTTAGCATTGGAGCTGCGAGAGCTACACGTCCACGCAAGGGCCGAGTCTACAGTGAAGATCCCGCCCTTATGCCCTTATTAGGAACATGCTTCGTCAGAGCTGGGGAGGAGGAGCCTGTAAATCCGCCATGAATTCCCCCTCGAACGTGGTCATTGTGGTAAACGGGGAGGAGTGAGTATTAACGGTCTATTAATAATATGTCTATGGGTGGCAGTCAAGTTGCAAATGTAGTTTTCTGGCCAGAGACACCAGGGGGAGATGAATGACCCCTCAATCATCCCATTAACACTTGTATTACCCGAGAGGGACTATGAAGGATTTATTAAGGTAAACAAGTTACTTAGTACTGCTTTAAATTACTATCAAGGTTTCATATCGATCAAGAATCCAGCAACACGCTGAATTGGAGACTGTGGACTCAGACAGGGCTGCTCTTCATCCAAACTGGCCTTTGTAAAATACCTCTGCGGGATGTTTCAAACCGGAGACGACAGACGACCCGGAGTAGTCGGCTCCGCTCCCAAAGTCCAGGGACTGTGGTGAATCCATGTATTGGGCAAAGTCTAAGAGGACACACTAGTGTTAGCTGTAGTCTCTTCCTCTGTTTCCACCGTGCGTATGTACGTACCAGACAGGGAGCAGCTCGGTGAGGCTGAGGAGTCCGCCTGTTTGCTCCTCTGGGACTCCTCTGCGGTCACTGCGTCTTCCCCTGCAAATACAGGTGTTTAACTATTCAAATCCGCAACAGGGAATACACTGCATCATACAAAATATGGCAAGTAGTAGCTTTTAAGGATTTTGTGACATATTGTGAGTGTTCTTTACGGTTTTCCTGTAGTTAGGATGTGGTTTTGTGGCGATTCTGCATGTTTGAGGAATCCAGCATTGTTCTGCTTTTGTGTGTTAAATGCTCTGGAAATTTCCATTTGCTGCCATCTTACATCCCCGCCCCCACCTTGAGTACCCAGGAAGAGCACAGAGCTGCTGCAATAAACAACGCTAACCGTTCTCGCTACAGTTGTGCAAACGTTTACAGGGTAATCTTCATTTTCATGCTTTTAAACAGAGACTTATTGGACAGTGGAATAATACCCAGTCGTAGATATTAGATGCTGCTGCTCCAGATCCTACAGCGGTGAGTGAAACTACGAAAATGTGAAATGTGCATTAAGAGGCTCAAAGCTCCAGTAAAACTAGTTCTGGTAATATAAATACGCTAAACCCGTCCGTCTCATAAACAACACCATCAATACAAAACTCTCCTCATGTTGGTGACGACTATAATGACGTTTGCTTAAGGGCAGGTCTGAATCTTTTCCGCTTTGGACCAAAAATTAATGCTTTGTCTCTATTTTGAAGTTGTTTTAGGTCAATATTGCCTCTTACAATGTTCAAAGTGTTGAATAAGTTGTGTGAAAAGCTTTTTAAGTCTTATTTTAAATAGTGATGGAGAGATGGACTGACAAATGTACTGCAGGATTAGTGATGGGAGCATCGTCCACACTGTGATGGCAAAGAAAGAAAGGAGTGGATTATATGTTACTTGAGGTAATGCTTATGTGACGAAGGAGCATGTTATACATAATCGGATCTTTTTATTGCTTTCATTCCAAAACCGGCGATTCTGTTTTTGTGTGAGTATTTCTGCTGCTTTGGAAAATAACACAAAGACATTTTAAAGCCACACCGCGTAGAATTTTACCCAATAAATAAAATTGAAATACAAGCATTTATTTTATGACAGATAGTTTCATAATTGAAAAATACCCCTCCTAAGATATGGGGTACGTCTCCAGCACACACTGCAGTAAAAGTATTTTATGTGTTGAGCTGGTCTTGAGGAGCATGTTTTGTTTTGCCGGCAACAGTATAGTCCAAAATGTTACGTGTACCTTTAAATGAGTTTGAAAAAATATGTTTTTGCATCTTCTATGATTGCAGTAGGTCCCATTAGAGGATAGAGGATAACTGCTATTTAAAAAATAGAAAACAATGTGTGAAAATAGGTGATTATCAGTCGAGTTGTCGACAAATTGTGTGTGGTTTACCTCAAGGTTCCATTCTGGGCCCAAAATTGTTTAATATGTACATCAACGACATTTGTAAAACGTCTCAAGTACTTAAATTTATCTTGTTTGCTGACGATACAAATATTTTTGCATCAGGTGACGACTTACAGCAACTGTGTCGGATTGTTAACTTGGAACTCAAAAGTGTCAATAAGTGGTTCAAACAAAATAAATTATCTCTAAATCTGAGTAAAAGCAAAATGATGATATTTGGCAACTGTAATTCCAATGCTCAGGAAGCAATTCAGATAGAGGGTGTTGTCATAGAGCGAGTGCATGAAATCAAATTCCTTGGTGTTATTATAGATGACAGAATTACTTGGAAAGCTCATATTAAATATATATCTACAAACATTTCTAGAAGCATTTCAGTAATAGCAAAAGCAAAGCACATTTTAAACATCAAAGCTCTACATATCTTATACTGTTCTCTGATTTTGCCATATTTATATTATTGTACTGTGGTTTGGGGTAGTACTTATAAAAACACATTAAAACCAATAGTATTGTTGCAAAAAAGAGCTATCCGAGTAATTCATAAAGTTGGGTTTTTGGACCACACAAACTCATTATTTTTAAAATCAAAGATCATGAAGTTCTGTGACATTGTTGAGTTCCAAACTGTACAGATGTTATACAAAGCAAGATACAAACTGTTGCCAGGCCAAATACAAAGAAGGTTCCAAGAACGTACTGGTTGTTATGAATTACGTGACGAATTAAACTTTAGGACTCAGAAACATAGCTCAACTTTGAAAAGTTTTAGCCCAACAGTTAATGGTGTACAATTGTGGAATAAACTGGAAATGGAGTTGAAACGAAGTCCAAATATCAACCTGTTCAAATATAAATACAAACAAAAGACTTTTGAAATATACAGAGAACAAGAAATGTGTTGCCACTAGGAGGCGCAGTAGGATCAATTATCTATAATCAAGGAAGAGTGTTGCTGCTTGGAACGGTTGTCATTCTATTGCTCAAATTTACAAATTGAGAATTAGGGTAGGCAAGTTATGAATCTGTTGAGAGGGACCCACCAACGGGCTCAAAACCTTGTCTTTTAATGCACCACTCAGCATAGGAACATCATCTACAAAATCAGCTGTTAGGGCAGCTGGGTGGGGGTTTGTTGAGGGGGAGTTACTGCCCTCTTCAACTGGCCCGTTCTACACCCTGGCTTTTTAATGCACCTCATTATGCAGGGCTTACATCGCACTTCTCATATAACTCAATTAAACAAATATAATAATAATGATAAATAAACCCGAATTAAATTATATTAAGGATGGTATTGACAACTGGGAAGTAGCAAGATCTCAGAATATAATATGTATTAATGCACCTTTAATAATGATAATTAATGATAATTAAACCCAAATTAAATTATATTGAGGATAGTAATGACAACTGGGAAGTAGCAAGATCTCAGAGTATAATATGTATGAATGCACCTTTATAACATAAAAGTAGCACATTCTTTTGTTCTTTATTTTGCTGTTGTTTTTGTCTTATTCTTCATTTATTGTTACTTTGCCCTATGTTCCTTTGTTTATGATTTGCTACCTTGTAAATATTAAATGTAATGTTACTATTTTTATTTTGGGGTGGGCGCTTATAAGCCTTTGGCTTCAGCCCACTCCCTTTGAGCAGGTTAACTGCTCAAACAAATAAATAAACTAAACTAAACAAATAAATAAACTAAACATTAAATCATTATTTATCATACTGGGTCAAGCTGTAAAGTCATACTATCCGTGGGTCAAGCTGTACAGTCGTACTATCTCTGTCATAGCCTTGACCCTGGGGCTCAGGCGCCCGCTCTCAGCCACTGAATGTTTTGCTTGCGTATCAGTATGACGCTCTTAGACGGTATTTATCCCTTTTCTGTCGAAGCATAGACTGACTTGAATGGCAGGACTAGCGCAATGTCTCGAGTTCATATCTCCGGGTCCCGTAACGATGGTAAATAAACTTCTCCTGCATAAGACATCCTGACTGCTGCCTATTCTTCATCTATCCTCTCGATCATCATTGTTATTTCTCTAACAGGTCCGACGTAAAATGTGCGGGGAATCCATTGCATTTCACGGTCCCCTATATTTAAAAGGAACGCCTCCAAACCAGCAAACTTACATCAGCAACACACGCCTGGACATACACTGATTACCAGGGCTGGGACAATACACTTTTGTTACAATACATGTCATTATAACGAACCGCAACACTCTGAATGAAGAAAGCACAAGTTGAGTTTTCAAATGTTATATTAAATATAAAGCAGTCTGACATTGAGTCAAACAGTTCGAGAGCTGCAAATGACACATTTTAAAAGTAACCATTTTTGTTGAAACCAATCAGCACCAAAACAGGTTGACTTAAAGGAACAGGCCACCGTTTTTCCACACTGAGATCTGTTCTTACCTGAGCTTAGACGAGTTGATACGTACCTGTCAGGTCTTTGTATAGCTCCAAACGGGGGGGGGGGGGGAGTTGGAAGCTACCACGCTCTTCCACGGGCATGCACAAAGACCAGACAGGTACGCATCAACTCATCTAAGCTCAGGTAAGAACATATCTCAGTATGAAAAAACAGTGGCCTGTTCCTTTAAAGCTGGGGTACCTGACTTTTTGTTGTTGTAAAGTAATTGTATTTTTGCCGCCTCAGAGTATGTTGTAAACACAGTGAAAAACAGATGTTGTTGCATTGTCTTCAACTGAATACTTATATTTTATATACTTTGCCACCACTCAAAGATGTACACAGGCGTGAAATGTGCATATAAATAATTTGCTTGAACTCAGATGTGCAGGAGGGATCAGGTACCCCAGCTAAAACATTTGTTTCATTTTTTTCTAAAACAGAGTTGAGTATCAAAAGTATTGTGATACATGGCTTCTGATACAATACGATACGCGCATCACAACAAACACATATTGCGATATACTGCAAAACGATATTTTGTCCCAGGCCCACTGATTACTTGGAAGCTTGGACACAAAGCGTAACCTGAGTGACTATAAAACAGGAGCTCACCGGTCAGCAGGCTCAGGCTGGCCGGCGTGTTCACCTCTTCGATCATACTGAGCTGATGCAGAGCGATGTCCACAAAGCCCAGCCTGGATCTGGACACTGGAGGCTTTGGAGCTGCTGATGGAGGCACGGAATCCACCGAGGAGCACCCAGAGGACGCAGTCCTGGAGCCTGGGAAGGAACGCATTCATATACATTACTTTTGGTAAGAATTGTGCTCTACATATAAACAAACCTCGCCTGTCAGGCCAAAAGACTTGGACTCTTAAACTTTGCCTTGTTTTTAGGGTTCAAAGTTCGAGAACTCAGACTTTAAATCTGGAATTAGACAGTAAAAATGACTTTCTTACAGTTTTATCCACTAGGCTATCAGGAAGTTGAACTCCCTACCTTCCCTGCCCTCCTTGAGCTTCCACTGCTCACTCCCCACCCCCCGCCCCACACCAAGGACTCGAGAGAAACGAACATTTCGATTCATATGAATTGACAATAAAATCTTTTGATTCTTTGAATCTTTTAAATCTTTGAAACTTTTGTACAATCACAGGACTAGATAGTGTGGTGCTTGTAGCCGATAGATGGAAATGTTATCACTGCACTAGAAAAGGACATTTTGAGAAAATAGCCCTTGCCGTTTGGATTTCCCACATCAATCTACAGAATCAGTGCAAAAATCAAACACCTTACTGTGAAGATTAGGTAATTTCTCAGGTTCCAGGTGAAAGTTCATATGTTAAGAGGAAACTGGCACAAACCTCTCTTTTATAAAGGGTAACAACACTGTAGAGCTTGTGACTATTGACTGTACCCTGCAGTTGGTTGGATGCCTTGTGTTGCCTCACCAGAAGTAGACTGTTGATCAGAATCTTCACGTTGCGAAGTCCCTATATTTGAGCGTTCCAGAGCTCTGATAAGAGTCTGCAGAAGATTGGAGCGTGTCTGTGAAGACATCAAGAAGAAAAATCGGTCAGTGACTGAACCTCTACAGTATCCACATTCTGCTCTACCTGCTCCTGCTCCTCTGGAACATCCTCTTCCTCCTGTGGCTGTGACACCATGCTCTGATTGTCCCACAACTCAAGCCTTTGTCTTCCCACTTCACTCAAACCCGGACCCATCCTCTCCCTCCCCACTCCAACCCCCTGAGACACAGAGGGACCAGGGTGTGAGCCTGGAGAGACTACTGGACCTGGATGCACCCCAGGACCCGCCCTGATGGAGACAAATTTACTCGGACCCGCCACCGTGGAGACAGCTGCATTACGGCCTATCCCGGTGAAGGAAATGGGACTGGGAGCTGCAGCAGTGAAGGCAGACAAACTGGGAAAACTCAGACTAGTTCCTCCAGAGCCTGAAGGGCTAGGCTGAGAGGTTGGAAGTCCCAACAGGTCAGGTTGTGGATTGCTCTCAGTCACACCCAGTCGGTCCTGGAGAAACTTTAAAAACGCTCTGTGTCTCATGACTGTGAGACTGTCCGAGCCTGGGTCTGAGAGAGGAGGAGGAAAAACTGGCTCCAGCTCTCTGGACACCGTCTGTGCGGGAACAGGGGCTCGCTCTTCAGGTCCTGGATGGTGAAGATGATCAGCAGGACGTGTGACGGCAGGAAGACGAATGGCAACAGGAAGAAATGCAGGAGGAGGAACAGTAGACTGGGTAAAAATAGCTCGAGGAACCGAGGCAGGACGACCAACTAACGGAGCAATAGCTGTCAGGGGAACAGCCCTAGGAGGCCCAGCGGAAGACGAAAGAGCTGAAAGGACAGCTGAAGGAGGAGCATCAGAATATGGAAGAGCAGAATGAATGTTGGCACGAGGAACAGCAGAAGATGGAAGAGCTGAAGGAACAGCAGAAGATGGAAGAGAAGAATGAACCTTGGCATGAGGAACAGCAGAAGAGGGAAGAGATGAAGGAAAAGCTGTATGAGGAGCAGCAGACGATGGAAGAGCAGAATGAACGCTGGCACGAGGAACAGCAGAAGATGGAAGAGCTGAAGGAAAAGCTGTAGGAGGAGCAGCAGACGATGGAAGAGCAGAATGAACGTTGGCTGGAGGTACAACAGAGGGAGGAACAACTAAAGGCAGAACAGTGGGCATGTTGTATCGAATTCGTAAAGCTCTCTGGTACTCTTCCAAGCGCTGACGAGCCACTTCCACCGATCTCTGATGGATTCTGAAACAGTTGTAGAATAAAAAAGAAATGAAAAAACTAGAAGATAACAAGGACATCACTGTTTTACTTAGTCAAGAGACGGTAGTAAACTGTAATCATTTACAATGTCAAAGGAAATACAGTAATAATAACAGTGAATGCAAGACAATCATGTAATAACACAATGAATCTGCTCATAATGAAGGCATCCAAACCAAGGGTTTGTTACAGTAATGTGGAATATGTTTATACGTAATGAACAAGTTTTACGTGAGAATTATTGGCTTCTCATGAAACTTTAGTATTACAAAAGGCCCAGATCCTAGATTTGAATGTACTAAAACCAATGGCCGCTAGCTGCTCTGCTTTGTGACCGCATACACTGGAGGCCGCCATTGCTCCTCCATTGCTGTAGTACCTCCATTTGGCCGCTAGGCCCCCATTGAAAAGCATTGGACTTTAGACACGTTAAAAACAACTTTAATGCCTGGTTTCAATTTTTTCAACACTTAATATGGCTACATATTCCTCCTGAGATAACGCTGGGTTAGTTAAAAAAATAGAAACCAGGCTGGTTTTCGAACTAAATTTTTTTTAAATCTCCTACTTAACGGAGGTCGGACTGTTGGCATTGGAGCTGCGCGAGCTACACGTCACGCAAGGGCCGAGTCTACAGTGAGATCCCGCCCTTTTGCCCTTATTAGGAACATGCTTCGTCAGAGCTGGGGAGGAAGAGTCTGTAAATCCGCCATGATTTCCCCCTCGAACGTGGTCATTTTGGTAAACGGGGAGGAGTGAGGAGGAGTTGTCTATTCTTTTTAACAGTCTATGACTAAAACTAAAGGTTTATCATCACCTTTCAGTCTTTTAGTAACCAGCATACTGTTACTTACTCCTTTTGTTGAAGCAGTCGACGTCGCTGCTCTTCCATCTTCATGGTGTGGCTTCCAGCAACTGGCTCTGGCTGTGGAAGTCAAGATTTGAATCTAACAATAAACAAAGCTCAGAAACACTCAGGACTGAAGATGCACACACCTAGTAAATGCCCCGTCTGTGTCTCAATGTCCAAGGAGTCTTATTAAAGTGCAACTAAAGGCAAAAACCAACTTTTTTCTGCTGATAAACTGTATATCTGATGATTTTAGAGTATTATCTGCTGTTACCACCTATTTTTTGTTATTTTAGTGTAAGCCTGTATATAAAAGCAGAACTAAGTAACTCCTAGAGTGCCCCTAGAGGCCATAAGTGCCACTGCAGGTGTCGTAGCATGTTGTGTTTTTTTACTCATTAATTGTCCGTGAGAGTAAATACAAAGAAAAGACAAGGGGAGAGAGGAATATTGTACATCCAATTACACAAAGGAGATCATTTTTTTCCACTCAAACTTGGTTGAAAATACTGTTTAAGTGGCGCTAGCCCGCAGTAGTTAGATTTGCCCGTTAGCCTGTTAGTCAGTGCAGTAGTGAATCAGCAGACCCTTCCCCGATCATGGCCAGCGAAGGGGGAAGTGGAAGTGTGGGTTTTCTGTATTACAACCACAAAGCATCAGGTGTGTGTGTGGTTAGCACTTAGCACACCGTGGAGATGTCAGCTACTCGGGCGTGCAGTGTGTGAATTTTCCGTGTTTATTTGGCGCCGTTTGTGGCGGGTTCTCGTAGCACTGACTGCGCCCCCTCTGCGCCCCTCTCGCTTCCGCCCCTCCCACGGTCCGCCGAGCCAACCCACTTCGGCGGCAATTTCAAACTGAAAAGGTGAGCGAAGTTTGGTGTTTAGTGCCTCTTTAAGGCCTCCTTCAACAGGATTGTGGTTTCATCTGGCAGCCTAAATTGACAATGAGCCATCTATGAACAAAGCATTTAGCCCGATGAAAGCCTAGACAGTGCTCACCATGGAGTCCGTCTGCTCCGTGGAGGTGGGGGTGGTGGATATCTCCAGCAGAGCCCTCTCACTCTGGGCTTCACTCAGTTTCTCCTCCAGCTGCAGCCGCTGATGTTCCAGCTGCTCCAGGATCTCCATCTGCTCCCGTTTCTCCTTCTCCAGCTCCTCCTCCTGTAGCCGGGCCACAGGCAGGTCTCAGGTTAACTTCTATCACTCAGCAATTTAGTCACCCAAGCATAAAAAAAGTTACCTTTCTCCTCTGTTCTTCTAATTCCTCGGTTTTATCTGCAACAGCTGAATGTTCCACGTCTGCAGCAGCTGATGGAGGGAAAAGGTCATCTGTTAAAAGGTCCCACAGTATGCATAATATTAAACTACTTTTGCACACCCTGACATTGATGATTTTGAGGTGTAAAATAGAATAACACATAAGACTTAAGATGTTTTAAATGTAGTCATACAAACAGAGGATATTGCATGGCTAAAAGCTCAATAAAGGCCCTTCAACATTTGCCACAGACACAAACTTGACTTTTTGGAACTTTCTTCAACAAGAGAATGCTGTTCCCTCATGCAAAACTCCCCTGTCATTCCTCACTTACGAAATACGTGCCTGGTCAGTGTTGAGTCGAGTTGCGTATGCCCAAATACAGGAGTGAGACCGGAACTCCGGACATAAACATGAAATATTTCTCAGCATTTTAAGCTCCTTTAAAAACCACAGTATTATACGTGTCGCAGTTACAGACATAAGCTATTGGCATCTGAAGGACTTCCCAATTTATTGTATTACTTTCAAGGCCTGACTAGTACGCACCGGAGAACATATAGTCAACGAAAGCAGTGGTTCTCAACTGGTTGGGCGGGACCCTAAAGTGGGTTGTGGAACCTTATTCAGTGGGTGGTGAGCCTTTCCCTGGGAACATTTCTTTCAATATTTATCTTCTGCAAAAGTATAATAACATGACTGTTGTCAGCTTGTTTTCATTTTGATTTAAGCTTTTTAGGCTTATCTAATGCTTTTCAATAGGAATTTGTGGAGAAAATATATTTTCTATTTTGCATTATATATGGCATAGTGGTTAGCGCTATGCGTCTGTGTGGAGTTTGCATGTTCTCTGCATAGGTTTCCTCCAGGCACTCTGGTTTCCCCTACCACTAAAAACATGTACAATAGGTGAATCCTCCAGCCAGGTGATTCTGACCATCAGCATGGCTCCACATCTGGAGATGTGTCCGTGGGCGTGGCCCTGCCGTCGCCCCCACTGCTCCTTGTGGGTCACCCCAGCGGTGTCGAAGAATGGGTCAAATGCAGAGAACACATTTTCCTATGGATACAATAAAGTATACCTTAACCTATTTATTTATTATGGAACCAAGGTTATGACTCTACTATAGAGATGACATGGCCATACAGCATGACCCACTATGACAAATAGTGATTTAACTGAGTGACACGGTGACTGAGTGATACTGAGTCACAGTGAATTACTGCCAACAAACAGGCCTTAGCTTCTTCTCTGCTTTGTGGGAGTGTTCCCATCTCTTTCCCGCTGCTTCAACTAGGTTTTTTAATTCTACTTTACGAACTTTTAGACTGTGATTCCCCTACATCTCTACAGTTCTGGCTCATTACACTGATGTGTTTACCTGCAGCCCACGGATAAGCTCCTCATTTGTTCATATGTAAAAATGCGCTCACATCGCTTGTCCGCAGTTGTCAGCGAGCCCGTGTCTATGCTGCTGTCCTGCCCACAGGGGGAGCCAGTGCTGACTGCCTCACTCTCACTCCAACGCCGTCTCTGGGTTTGGATGCGGGTCAGCAGTCTCTTCAAACCTCGCCTTGGAGGCGCTGCGTTGCCGTCGTCTGATGCCTTTGTGTACAGAGAATCTAAAGGGAGGAGACACATACGTTTACGCATTTTTCTCAATGCTCAACTTTGAAGCTGAAACATGAGCTCGGGTCCTCTACCAAGGCAAGGCAAGGCAAGTTTATTTGTAGAGCACAATTCATACACGAGGCAATTCAAAGTGCTTCACAGTTGCAGAAAAAATTACAAGAAAACAGTTAAAATCAATCAATAAAACAACAACACAAAGTTAATCAATTACAGTAAAAGGCAAGAGTGCAGATAAAATACTTTCAGTTTTCATATGCACGGGTAAAAAGAGCTGTTTTCAGCCTGGATTTGAACATTGTCAGAGTTGAGGCCTGTCTCACATCCTCATGAAGACTGTTCCAGATTTTAGCTGCATGAAACTGAAACGCAGCCTCACCGTGTTTATTATTGACTCTGGGAACCACCAGGAGACCCCTCCCTGAAGTTCTCAGGGCCCGAGATGGTTCATACGGCTCTAACATGTCAGAGAGGTACTTTGGTGCTAAACCATGAAAAGACTTGTACACAAGCAGAGCTGTTTTAAATTCTATTCTCTGAGTGACAGGAAGCCAGTGCAGAGACCGGAGCACTGGACTAATGTGGTCGATTTCCTGGTTTTTGTCAGGACTCGAGCAGCAGCGTTCTGGATGTACTGCAGCTCTAACAGCTCGTTTAGAAAGGCCAGTGAGCAGGCCGTTACAGTAGTCTAACCTGCTAGAGACAAATGCATGGATGAGTCTCTCTAAGTCTGGTTTTGACACTGTTCCTCTGATCTTAGCAATGTTTTTCAGATGGTAAAAAGCTGATGATGTTATTGCTTTGATGTGGCTGTTTAAGTTCAGGTCTGAGTCCATGATTACTCCTAGATTTCTAACCTGATTTTTGGTTTTAGAGCGAGAGACTCAAGGTGACTGATAACACTTTGTCTTTGTGTCTGTGGGCCAAAGACAATGATCTCAGTTTTGTCTGAGACCCAGAGGCCTGGGAGCTTGAGGGTTCTGCGCAGTATCTTTGCAGTTCCTAGAACTGCACTTTTCTGGACCGAGATGTCTGATGTATTTCCTGGGATCTGCTGGAGCCACTCCTCCAGTTTGGGGGTCACTGCCCCGAGTGCCCCAACGACCACGGGCACCACTGATGCCTTCACTCTCCAGGCCTTCTCTGGCTCTTCTCTGAGCCCCTGGTATTTCTCTAGTTTCTCGTGTTCCTTTTTCCTGATGTTGAAGTCGCTTGATATTGCTATGTCAACCACCACGGCTTTCCTCTGCTCTTTGTCCACCACCACAATGTCCGGTTGGTTCATTACCATTCTGTCCGTCTGTATCTGGAAGCCCCACAGGATCTTGGCTCTGTCATTCTCTACCACCTTTGGAGGTGTTTTCCACTTTGACCTTGGGGTTTCCAGCCACTTGGTTATGGCGCTCCATGTAAGCTTTCCCTGCCAGCATCTTACACCCTGCAGTTATGTGCTGGATTGTCTCATTGGCCTCTTTGCACAGTCTACACCTGGGGTCTTGTCTGGTGTGATAGATCTGGGCCTCTATTGCTCTGGTGCTCAAGGCCCTGCTCCTGTGCAGCCATGATGAGCCTCTGTGCTGTCCTTCAGGCCAGCTCTGTCTAGCCATTGGTAGGATTTCTTGACATCTGCCACTTCAGTTATGTTTCGGTGGTACATCCCGTGTAAGGGCTTGTCCTCCCATGACGGGACCTCCAGCACCTCATCTTCTGTTCCCCATTGTCTCATACATTCACTGAGCACGTCATCTGTTGGAGTCTTGTCCTTGATGTACTTATGGATCTTGGATGTTTCATCCTGGATAGTGGCTCTCACGCTCACTAGTCCTCGGCCTCCTTCCTTGCGGCTAGTGTACAGTCTCAGGGTGCTGGATTTGGGGTGGAACCCTCCATGCATGGTTAGGAGCTTTCGTGTCTTAACATCTGTGGTCTGTATCTCATCCTTTGGCCAGCTTATTATTCCTGCAGTGTATCTGATTACTGGCAGGGCGTAGCTGTTTATTGCTCGGGATTTGTTCTTGCCATTGAGCTGCTTCTTAGGACCTGCCTTACTCGTTGGAGGTATTTGGCCGTAGCCGCTTTCCTTGTCACCTCTTCGAGGTTGCCATTTGCTTGTGGGATTCCGAGGTATTTGTAACTGTCCTCAATGTCTGCTATTGTTCCTTCTGGGAGTGAGACACCTTCTGTGTGGACTACCTTCCCTCTCTTAGTCACCATCCGGCCACACTTCTCTAGTCCGAATGACATCCCAATGTCTCCACTGTATATCCGACTGGTATGGATCAGTGAGTCGATGTCTCGCTCATTCTTAGCGTACAGCTTGATGTCATCCATGTAGCGGAGGTGACTGATGGTGGCCCCGTTCCTGACTCGGTATCCATAGCCAGTCTTGTTGATTATTTGGCTGAGGGGGTTCAGATCTATGCAGCAGTGGGGACAGGGCGTCTCCTTGGTATATGCCACATTTGATGGAGACTTGTGCAAGTGGCTTGCCATTGGCTTCAAGGGTGGTTTTCCACAACCTCATCGACTTTGCAATGAAGGCTCTTAGAGTCCTGTTGATGTTGTATAGTTCCAAGCATGATCCAAGTATGTGGCATTGAGTCGTAGGCTTTCTTGTAATCAATCCAGGCAGTGCTCAGGTTAGTGTGTCGGGTTCTTTACCGATTCCCTTCTGAGCTGTGCTCATGTATTGATTCATATGATATACAGTGTATATATATATATATATATATATATATATATATATAGTAATAGAATTAGCCGTTTTGTTTACATAAGAGTTTATTCAGCTAAAGAGCTCGGAGGTTGTAGCTTGTAATTTTCAAGCAGGAAAAAATCGGAAAGCAGAAAAACACAGACGTCTCCTCTGGTGAACTATGTACATCCTCAGTAAAGTTTTCAATATGTTGTAAATATCCAACAGCAGCTTATTTTCTGCTATGTACTGTTTAAATATAACATTTGCTTATTTTTAGCAAGACACAGTTAATTCTCCATAGGAATAAAACACAGACAGGAAACCCTTGGAAGTTAGCACCATGTTGCTTTTATGGCACAGAGCCTATGGAGTTTTTGGCACATTCATGCTCATTCTCACCTTCCACAGAGTCTGGCGTGATCTCTTCTCGCGCTGCCTGGGACTGGTCAGTGGGAGTCAGTTCATCCTGTGTGACGTCCAGCTCTTGGCAGAGGCTGTCAGTGGAGGGCGGAGGCAGAGGCTCTGGCACCAGGTGACACAGCAGGTCCCCCTTCACCCCTGGCACATCACAGAACAAATAAACTACTGGTATAGGGCCCATGTTTCAGGATATCTCAACTACTTCATTTAGAAAAGGATCAGGAAGTATTTTTACTGCATACATTTTCCGTTATAAAATGTAAAACACCAAAGGTAAGGTGTCCAAAAGGATTTTAAAAGCATAATATATAAAACATTTAGATAACATTGGTCAGGGGCTAGTCTTCAAAAATTTAAAGAAGATACAAAAAAGCACCCTGGATCTGGAACAGTACACCATGGTTACAAGAAGATAAGGAGTTGTCTGAGTGTCCTACTTCTCTCTCCGCTGTACATGTCCTCGAAGGCGAACTCCATGTCTCTCTGCAGGTCCAGCTGTGTGTCCTGTCTCCTGTACAGAGGCTCAAAGATCTGCCGCGGCATGTCCCCCACCTGCTGCCTCCTCCTCAGGAGGTCAGTCTGCTGCATGTGCTCCAGCTCCAACAGGAGACGCCCACGGTCCTGAACACATCACATCAAACTCCATCATACACTCCGATGGGCATTCAAATTAAAATATCACATCTTAAGCATTTGATAAATGTTAGAAGAAAACATAACCGAGTGCCACAGATGTTCTCTGCCTCTATGCTACAGTGAGGCCCAATCCCAACTCTCCTCTTTACCCTTTAAGTGGACATATGCAAAATTAAGTTTTTGCATATGTCCACTTACCATGTTATAACGTTGTTTCATCGTTAAAGACAGGCCTGGAGTAGCATTTCTCTACAATCACACAGCTTTGAGTTAATCATCGGGTAAAGCTGTTAAATGTAGCTTTATTCTTCTTCTACAGTGTCAGTGCTTCGTTCTGTTCTTCCTGGATACAACTGAATCATTGTTAAAAAACCCAAACTGTCCTCCATAGTCATTTAAACCCATAATCAAACATTATATTGGTTCAAAGTGTGTTTATCAGTCCGAGCTGAAGCTCTAAACCTAAACTTAAAGTTGTTTTTTAATAGTTATTCCCACAACTGCCAGCATGAATGAATGAATGGTTTTATTATTGTGTCTTGCAGACACACTGTATGCCCAGCCCCAATAACAACGAAGGACCAGTTGGCACAACAACTTCAACTTGTCGTCATCGCTGATGCAGAACTTTTCAGGCTTTTCAACAAACAATTCACCAAACACATTTCTAAGATCATCGTACCGTTGGCAGTATGCCACATAATATATTTCAGTGTCCACCTGTCCTAACTCACAATCTACAGAGTCGTCTTCTGGAATCTGAGTAAATCTGCTAGTTTTTGAGGCCAGGGGAAGGATTCCAGTTTGCAGCTGAGCATCAAAACTCTTGTTCCTTGTCAGGTTTGCCTTAACATAAAACTTTCAACGTTCAATACATCTTTCAGTTGTAAATATGTCCTTAGCTTTGGCCAGCAGGAGGAGCCCCAGGCAGTCTTTTGCAGTTCATTTTTACTACTTCATTCTTACAGACATCATTTCAAATTATAAATATAAAATACGAAAGCTGAAATAATGTTTAAGTCAATTTATAAGCCTGATATACAGAAGATGTTCACTTTAAGACTTTTCTTTTCAGAATGCCGAATACAATCATTATTGTATCCTGAATACTTCAATACTTTCACTTTGATATGCTTTATATTTATGTATAAAACATGTTGGCCAAGGCTAGGCTTGTGGCAGCGTCTGTTCTAAACTTATTTAGCACTAATTAAACCAGGGCTGCAGATCACAGAACATCACATGACACACTGTGACATGTGCAGTGTTTGCATGAACCGTGGCATACGGGGTTTTTAGTCTTTATTTGGAAGGAAGTTTATTTGTATATAGTGCCTTTCACATGACACAAGTCGCCCAAAGTGCTTTAGTTTGTTCTTCATTCACTCCACACACGGTGGTGGTAAGCTTCAGTTTCCCCTTGGGCAGACTGACAAAAGCGCGGCTGCACACGGTCCCTCTGACCACCATCATTCTCACTCACACTCACACACATGTTTGTAATTCTATCTTAGTGAGGACACTCATAGACATAATGTATTACCCAGATCCTAACCCTGAACCCTAAGCCCTTAACCCGGTGGTGGTCATACCGCCTTTGCTCTGCCCAATCCCGTCAGATCTTGGAAGCTAAGCAGGGAAGGGCCTGGTTAGTACTTGGATGGGAGACCGTTTGGTAACACCAGGAAGCCTAGCGAATGTAGTGAGCGAGTGAGTGGTAGGTGGTGGTCGGAGGGGCCGATGGCGCAGACTGGTTGCCTCGCTTCCGTCAGTCTACCCCAGGGCAGCTGTGGCTACAACAGTAGCTTACCACCACCAAGTATGGAGTGAATGAATAATGACGACAGTGTAGCGCTTTGAGAAACTTGGTAATACAGGCTTGTAAAGCGCAATACAAGTGTAAGGCGTTATTATTATTATTATAACCCTAACCCTAACCTTAATCCTAACCCTAATCTAAACCCAACTCTAACCCTAACCCTAAAACCACATCTTGACCCTCAAACAGTCCTTCAAATAAGGGAGGACCACCCAAAATGTCCTCACTTTCCAAAAATGTCCTCACTCTGTTGGTTAAAAACTCAAACTGGTCCTCACAATGTCGTAATTACAAGAACACGCGCACACACACGATTCCTCCTGGACTTTTGTTCATGTACAGTGGGAGAACATGCAAACGCCACACAGAATCGAACCCGGGACCTTCTTGCTGTGAAGCAAGAGTGCCAACTGCTGCGCAATCGCCCCAGAACGGAACAGAGCTAAACCTTTCCTGGTCGTTTAGATCTTTCCTTTCTTAGTAATATGAAGTTGAATGTAATGATTGAGTTCTGCGATGTACTGCTTTCATTTTAGCAAAGTAACTGTATTCTAACATCTTTGGCCTTAAAGGAGTAGGCCACCGTTTTTACATACTGAGATATGTTCTTACCTTAGCTTTGACGAGTTCATTTGTACATGTCTTGTCTTCATGTGTGCCTTCAGTTACGTAAACACAGCACAGTAAAGTGCGGCGGCACGGTGGCACAGCGGTTAGCGCTCGTGCTTCACAGCTAGAAGGTCCGGGTTCGATTCCCACCAAGGCCGGGGCCTTTCTGTGTGGAGTTTGCATGTTCTCCCCGTGTCTGCGTAAGTTTCCTCCGGGTACTCCGGTTTCCCCTACCACTAAAAACATGTACAATAGGTCAGGATGAATGTGAGTGTGTTTGAGAGTGCACATGGGGGACGACGGATGGAAATTAGCCCAAGGCTACAATCCGGTGTGGCTTGTTCATTAACTTGCACTGTCCCTACCAAATAAACCAATAAATAAATAAAGTGAAGATATCACTGTGCGGATGCCAAATTACTCCTGGTATTATTACGCCTTACAATATAGTTCCCATTTTTATCCGCTTAGAAAATCCACATTGTTTAATTTTGTGTAATTATACTTTATAGTGTAACACTTCACGTAACCATATTTAAATAGGGAAAATGTGGAAGAGTTTGGTAGCTTCTATCTTCACCTCGTTTGGAGCTATAGAGGAGAAGAGAGAGGCTAAATGCTAACGCCGTCTGTGCTGTGTTTACGTTACGGAAGGCACACATGAAGACCAGACAGGTACAAATGAACTCGTCAAAGCTAAGATAAGAACATATCTCAGTATGTAAAAACAGGCGGCACGGTGGCACAGCGGTTAGTGCTTGTGGACGACGGATGGAAATTAGCCCAAGGCTACAATCCGGTGTGGCTTGTTTACATGCATGAGACCCATGTATGTTCATTAACATGCACTGTCCCGACCAAATAAATAAATAAATAAATATTCCTTTAAAGAGCAACTAAACACCAAATCAAGTTTTTTTTACTGATAAACTGTCTCAATGGGTGTCTCATAGTGTTGTCTACTGGTCCCTGACATTATTCTGACATAGCACAAACGTGTGTTAAATCCTAACTTTGGCCTGAAAACGAATGGGTTGCGCCCCCTTCAGGGTAAACTCTGCTACTAAATTAGAATTTCCTGATTGGCTGGAGACGTGTCCACGGCCTCCACAGAACGTCATAAGCCGCACCAGCTCCACACATCGTCATCAGGTGCTGCCCATTGTCCTGCCAATGGAAATGCCCACACACCGCCCACACACTCATCCCCCGAAAAGTCTGAGTAGACTTTAATATCAATTTAGCTTCCAATCCAATATTAAAGAAGAAAGTTTTAGGGACAGGCTGTAGTTCTGGTTGTAACCAGTAGGAGGCACATGTGTCACGTCGCTGACCTGGTGCTCTGTGTGCGGGTCAGCTGCAAGGTACAGACCTGTAGGAGCTGTTCCCTCCTCAGAGCCTCCCTCCCTCTGAGCCGAGCCTTCTCCTGCTGCTCCTCCCTCCTCTGCTGCTCCTGCCTCTGCATCAGGGTCATCCTCTGCACCTCCTGCTCAGCCTCCACACGCGCGCTGGGCTGGGGAGGAGGACAAACAGACAGAGCAATGCAGTGGGGATTCAAAAGGACAGTGGCATTGCTAATTTGTTGTTAGAGTTTCACTGAGCGTAGGGCGGATCAGGCTCACCTGTGAGGTGTCCGTCTCTCGGTCCACCAGCGCCGCAGGCATGTGGTAGTGCGTGGCAGCAAAGGAACTGGCATCGCATTTTTTCACAACATGCTGTGGCTTAGAAACGGCCTCCTACATGAGCACAAGGAAATATTTGGAAGAATACAATGGAAGCTTATGTTTCTCATGTAGAGTAAAGTTTCCCTCTTTGAAATAAATAGTATATAGCAGACATTCATGAAAAAAGGCTGTACAAAGTGTAGCTGTTGCAATCCTTGAGGTCCTGGTGACAACTCTTAGCCAACTAATATATATATATTTTTTATATGTTTATTTGATAGGGACAGAACAAGAAGCATTGCTACAAAATAACCAATGCCATGTTCATAGCCCTTATAGCTAACAGCTAATTCGCAGACCTGGTCCCTAAGACACAAAAACACATAATACACCTACACAAATCATTACAATCACTACAAAACACAAAAGGCAATAAAATATTATACACTTCTGTTGTGTCCACAAGTTTGATTCAGTTTGAGCCATTGTTTAACTTTACTTTTAAATGTGTTCGTTCCATTTATTTTATTTCTATTAAGGTGCAGTGTTGCAGTAGTAAATACTTTTTAAGTAAATGTAATGAGACTATAAATGCTAAACTGGTCATTAGATTATAATGACTTCAAGTATCTATTGATTATTTGTGATATTTCGATCTGAAGATGTCTTAATACTAATGTCAGAAAGAAAAAATACAAAGTCTATAATATTTTCATAGTATTATTCATAGTGTGCTGTCTCCCAAGAACTTTTACAGTTATTTTACAGTGTTGCACTACCCTCTTGTGGTGAGTCTGTTTACGACATGTTTTGTAAAAGGAAGTTGTTCGGCCGCCATCTTTGTTGTGTGAAAAGTAATGAACACATGCAGTAGTTGCTGTGGGTCTGCTCTCTGCTCAGAGTGCAAAATAGCTTCCACGGAGTTTTTAGGAGCATATGCCTTTTTACAACTTTTGAATGGAGCAATAAACATAGCTCGAAGTCATTCAGCATTGTCTTCATGTCAAGTCTGTTCGCTATCTGCCAAACTACACACCAACATCGTCTAGGGAGGGCAGAATAGTAAAAAGGCATCCATCCATAAAGCTCCACCACAAAGATACTACGCTGAAGACAGCAACCGCCATGGCTACTTCGCAAGATAAAGCTTTAGAGGAAACGCTGGAGACCAGATCGAGATGGGCCAGGTCCAGCCAACTCACCACGTCCTCTGCTGCCGCAACCAGGGCACGGGCAAAGGCAGAAGCCGCCATCGCTCAACTCTCTTATGCTCAAAAAGAAGCTGAGTTATTAAAGGAGCAAGCTGAACAGCTCAAGAAGAAGGCTGAACTGGATGCGGATCTGCACCTACTCAAATCAAGAAAAGAGGTAGCAGCAGCGCTAGCTGAGGCTCAAGCTTGGGAATCGTCCATGCAGGAAAATGGAGACCCACAACAGTCCAGACTAGACATTTTGCCACCTATTGATCCAGATAAAAGGACACACGAGTATGTGCAGCAACAAGCAGAGCTACTAAACGGGATGCAGACGCTCCGCATTGCAAATACTGAGCCGCCACAGCTGCCACCCGTCGCAGACAACAAAACAACAATCGATAGAGAGATAAGTGAACACCAGTTTAGTCAAGAGTTCCAACCGCTATCACAAGCAGAGGCAAATACCAGCGCCGTACAACAGCAAAGATTGCCCCACGTTCTCTACAATCCTGATAACGTGCAGTACAGCAGGTATTACACCCCCTATGCAGCAAAACAGAACAATGGTAACCAAACGCGCTATCCTCAGCACACTATGCCTACACCCAGACCTGCAGACAGTAGCCCCGCAGATGCATCAGGTCTAGCTAAGTATCTCATGAGAAGAGAAATGGTTAGCTCAGGATTATTAAAATTTGATGACCAACCAGAAAATTACTGGGCTTGGAAAGCCTCTTTTCAGAGTACAGTACAAGAACTGAACTTGTTACCACAAGAGGAGCTAGACCTGCTTTCCAAATGGCTTGGACCTCAGTCTGCTGCACAGGCCAAACGCATTAGAGCTGCTTATGTAGGCAACCCCATGGTAGGTCTGCACATGGTATGGCAAAGATTAGAGGACTGTTTTGGGGCACCAGAAATCATAGAACATGCCCTGCTAAAGAAAATTGAAGACTTCCCAAGGATATCAAACAGGGAAAACCTTCGTCTGAGAGAACTAGGGACATTTTGACAGAGCTCCAGGCAGCCAAATTAAACGGCTTCCTCCCAGGACTCTCCCATCTGGACACGGCACATGGTGTTAACCCCATTCTAGCCAAACTGCCATACAATCTTCAAGAAAGGTGGGTGACAAATGCCTCTAGATTTAAAAGAGAGAAAAGAGTGGCGTATCCCCATTCTCATTCTTCGTAGACTTTATAAACGAAGAAGCCAAGACGCGCAACGACCCCAGCTTTGCTTGCGTCACAGGAGCATTTGCAATGGGCAACAAAACAGAAAAGACATTCAAACCAAAATATCAAACACCCGTCTCAGTTAGAAAGACCGATGTGTCACATGCAACAGGGACAAACCACAAGACAAATGAAAGAGACAACGCAGATCCAGAAAAGGACTGTCCACTTCACCACAAGCCCCATCCTCTGAAAAAATGTAGGCTGTTCAGAAGTAAGAGTCTAGCAGAAAGGAAAAACATTCTTAAAGAGAAAAATATCTGCTTCAGATGCTGCTCCTCTGCGCGTCACATGGCCAAAGATTGTACCAAGCCGATAAAATGTGCAGAGTGTAATAGTGAGAACCATGCCACAGCTTTACACCCTGAGCCCCTTTCATTCAAATCAGAGAGCCCTGCTGCCACTGAAGATCATGGCGGGGAGCAAATAGAGACCCGTACTATTGACGTGACATCTAAATGCACTGAGGTATGTGGAAATTCATTAGGTCCTAGGTCATGCTCTAAAATATGCTTAGCTAAAGTGTTCCCTGCGGGCCAGCCAAATAGAGCAGTCAAACTGTATGCTGTCCTTGATGAGCAAAGCAATCGCTCATTAGCAAAAACAGACTTTTTCGATATATT
The DNA here is from genome assembly GCA_007210695.1 of Neogobius melanostomus. NCBI lineage: Eukaryota > Metazoa > Chordata > Actinopteri > Gobiiformes > Gobiidae > Neogobius > Neogobius melanostomus. Next base: position 417,694 of record VHKM01000921.1, on the reverse strand, counting down.
TGGCATCAACGGAGTGTTGGAGCCATACACACTAAAAACCTGTGCAGGTGTCATGGATGTCACAGGCAGGCTTGCAAACAACTTTGTTATTGAATCGCTAGACAGCTCAGTACAAATCTCACTTCCTGCCCTCTTAGAGTGTGACATGCTACCTGATGACAGGTCAGAGATTCCATCTCCAGAAGTAGCTAGCCTCTACCCTCACTTAAAACCAGTCGCGGACAAAATACCCGCCGTTGATCCAAATGCAGACATCCTCCTCCTACTTGGCAGAGACATACTTCAGGTGCACAAAGTTCGAGAACAGCACAATGGGCCCCGCAATGAACCATATGCACAGCGTCTTGACCTTGGATGGGTCATTGTAGGAGAGGTTTGTCTGGACAAAAAACACAAGCCAAAAAACATCAATGTTTACAGAACAAACATTCTTCAAGATGGACGTGCTACTCTTCTCAGTCCATGCGAAAACGTCATCCTGGTCAAAGAGAGGCTAAGCAAAACTGACCCAAAACACAACACGTCAGTGCTCCCCCTGGAGTTAGAAACAGACGACATCGGAAGTCAGGTTTTCCAAAGAACAAAGCACGATGACAAACCTGCACTCTCAATTGACGACAAAAGTTTCTTGGAGACTTTAGACCAACAAGTATACAAGGATAGTTCTAACACATGGGTTGCCCCTCTACCATTCCGGATGCCACGTAGTCGCCTCCCAAATAACAAACCACAAGCTATGAAAAGACTAAAATCACTACAATACACACTGAACAAAAAACCTCTCATGAAAAAACATTTTATTGACTTTATGCAAAAGATGTTTGTTGCAGGTCAAGCAGAGCCGGCCCAACCTCTGAGAGAAGACCAGGAGTGCTGGTATTTGCCCATGTTTGGTGTGTATCACCCACAAAAGTTGGATCAGATAAGAGTAGTGTTCGACTCCAGTGCCAAACACGAAGGTGTCTCGCTAAATGACATAGTTCTAAGCGGACCTGACATGAACAATACTCTGCTCGGAGTCCTGATTCGCTTCCGCAAAGAGCCAATCGCTGTCACAACTGACGTGCAGCAGATGTTTTACTGTTTTGCAGTTGATGAGAAACATCGTGACTACTTAAGATTTTTGTGGTTTGAGGACAACGACCCGCAGAAACCCATCAGAGAGTATAGGATGACAGTGCATGTGTTTGGCAACAGTCCATCGCCAGCTATAGCCATATACAGTCTCCGTCGTGCAGCTCTCGAAGCAGTAAATGCCACAGCAGAAGCAACAGAGTTCATCACACGCAACTTTTACGTCGATGATGGCCTTGCGTCTTTCCCCAGCGCAGAAACAGCTATTGAGATCCTGCAGACTTCACAAGAAATGTTTGCAGAGTCAAATGTCCGGCTGCACAAGGTAGCATCGAACAGTAATGATGTCATGCATGCTTTCCCAGCATCGGACAGAGCCAAAGACTTAAAGGACTTGGATCTCAGCGCTGACCCATTACCAGTGCAAAGGAGTTTGGGTCTCGCTTGGAACCTCGAAACAGACTGTTTCACCTTTCGTGTATCCCAAGAAGAAAAACCTGTGTCAAAAAGAGGAATACTTTCGACGGTTAACAGCCTTTTTGACCCCCTCGGGTTCGTGGCACCAGTTACACTAGGGGGAAGGATGATAATGCGAGACCTGTCCACTGAGCAGTATGAGTGGGATACCCAGCTCCCAGCTTTAAAACAGGAGCAATGGAAACTGTGGAGGGACTCCATAAAGGAATTAGATAACTTGCAAATCCCACGACCATACGTTCCTGTTTCTCTCTCTACACAAACACAATACAGAGAACTGTGCGTCTTTTCAGATGCGTCAAACACTGCTATCGCCGCAGTAGCCTACTTAAAGACTGTATCCATCTCTGGTGACTTTCATGTTGGCTTCATTATGGGTAAATCCAAACTTGCTCCACGCCCAGCACATACCATTCCACGTCTTGAGCTGTGCGCTGCAGTCTTAGCAGTTGACATGGCAGACTATATCAAAGATGAAATGGACATTAACTTTAACAAAGTGACATTCTATACAGATAGCAAAATTGTATTAGGCTATATTCATAATGCGTCACGTCGTTTTTATGTCTATGTGTCTAACAGAGTTACAAGAATCCGAAAGTCTTCTCTTCCCAACCAGTGGCACTACATCAACACTGAGCAAAACCCTGCAGATCACGGGACGCGTCCGCTCACTGCTGCTGCTCTCAAGACCACCAACTGGTTCTCAGGGCCTTCGCTACTGGTAAAACCACAGTATGATGACACTGCTCAGACAAGCTTTGAGTTAGTGCAACCAGACACAGACCAGGAGATCCGTCCTGTAGTCACAACATTAAGTACAAACGTCTCAAAGAACACGCTCGGAGCTAACCGATTTGAAATCATTAGTCCGAGGTGTTTCAAGTCTAATCAAAAAAGCAAAGAGCTTGTCAAACAATTGGGAAACTGAAACAAGCACAAGTAATGGCAGTGTACAAGCAACTACTGTAATCATAAAAGCTGTACAACAAGACTGTTTCACAAAAGAACTGAAATGCATCTCAAAAGGTGAACAACTCCCAAAACAAAGTCCACTCAAAAGGTTAACTCCATTCCTTGACAAAGATGGATTAATAAGAGTTCGTGGACGCACATCCTCAGCGGAACTGTGTTTTGAAGAAAAACACCCTCTTATCATCCCAAAGAGTCATGTTGCCACACTGTTAGTACGGCATTATCACGAGCAAGTTGCCCACCAGGGGCGCCACTTCTCTGAAGGAGCTGTAAGGTCAGCAGGACTATGGCTGATTGGAGGAAAGAGACTTGTGTCAAGCATCATTCACAAATGTATCAACTGTAAAAAACTAAGAGGCAAACAAGAAACACAGCAAATGTCAGATTTGCCCTCAGACAGACTAACTCCTGAGCCACCTTTCACAAGAGTAGGGCTAGATGTTTTTGGCCCATGGACTGTGATCTCACGCAAAACCAGAGGAGGTCATGCTGAAAGTAAAAGGTGGGCCATTATCTTCTCGTGTCTCAGCACCAGAGCAGTGCATATTGAAGTAATAGAATCCATGTCAACTTCAAGCTTCATAAACGCATTAAGACGTTTCACTGCACTGAGAGGACCTATCAAAATGCTCAGGTCAGACAGAGGAACAAACTTCATAGGAGCATGTAAAGAGCTCAACTTCAACTCGGATGATCCTGACATACAAACCTACCTGCAGGACAACAAATGCACATGGATGTTCAATCCTCCCCATTCCTCCCATATGGGTGGAGTTTGGGAGAGAATGATTGGCATTGCAAGGCGAATCTTGGGGGCTCTCCTTCTCAAAACAAACATGTCATTGTTAACCCATGAAATGCTTATCACTCTAATGGCAGAGGTCACTGCTATTATGAACTCAAGACCCTTGGTTCCAATATCCTCTGACCCAGAATCACCAGCAGTCCTCACCCCATCAATGCTGTTAACTCAAAAGATGGACTCACTTTCCGCACCCGCAGGAGACATGCAGGACCTTTCAAACAAACAATGGAAAAGAGTACAAGGACTAGCAGACACATTCTGGAAGCGATGGAGGATGGACTATCTAACGACTCTACAACCCAGAAGGAAATGGAATTCTGAAAAGGTCAATCTGCAAGTTGGAGATGTTGTACTACTCAAGGATTCCCAGGCCAAAAGAATAGATTGGCCTCTTGGACTTGTGGTTAAAACTTTGCCTAGTCAGGATAATAAAGTACGTAAGGTTGAAGTTAAGGTGTCTAAGCAAGGTGTACCTAAAGTCTACTTAAGACCAATATCAGATGTAATTTTATTGTTTCATAAAGTAAATGTTTAATGGTTTGGTATTAGTGGTATAATACATTATACCAGGCGGGGAGTGTGCTGTCTCCCAAGAACTTTTACAGTTATTTTACAGTGTTGCACTACCCTCTTGTGGTGAGTCTGTTTACGACATGTTTGTAAAAGGAAGTTGTTCGGCCGCCATCTTTGTTGTGTGAAAAGTAATGAACACATGCAGTAGTTGCTGTGGGTCTGCTCTCTGCTCAGAGTGCAAAATAGCTTCCACGGAGTTTTTAGGAGCATATGCCTGTAAGTTTTGTTTATTGAAGGTATTGTGTACCAACAGGTCTAATGTAACGATGTTATTGTTATGCTAAACGGTCGCGATAGTTATGCTAATTAGCCGCGGCTAAGCTAGCGGACTTTTCCCCATTATTTTTGCATGTTGAAATTAGCTGCTACTGCTATTAGCTGATACTGTTTTGTGTTACAAGCGTTTTATAAGCTATATTTGTCACATACTGTCAGCTGTTTTCTATGCAAATACTGACTGCATTTTTACGTTTGTTTATTTGCAGTTTTACAACTTTTGAATGGAGCAATAAACATAGCTCGAAGTCATTCAGCATTGTCTTCATGTCAAGTCTGTTCGCTATCTGCCAAACTACACACCAACATCGTCTAGGGAGGGCAGAATACATAGTATTTAATAATTTATTATCAATATTATGAAAATGATTTTGAGTTGATATCGTCTAAAGCAGTGACCGCTGTGGTCTGTTGTTGTTCAGTGGGAAACAAGTGAAGCTGAGCTAAACAGCTAAACACATTACATTCATCTATTTATGAACATACCATCAATTAAATATGTAAATGCTTTATTTGGACCTTGAGTCCGTAATAAAGTTCAATTGATTGATTGATTGAATTGTAGAGAAACACATGGAAACTGACATATATGATGTAAAATACTGTACTTGGTTGAATAAGCCATAAATAGTCAGTTTTACCAGACTCAGGGGTTCCTGAACCTATTTAATCCAATTCATATTGAAAAGATTGTATTTTCAAATCATATGAATCGAAATTTTTGTTTGTTAAGTCCTTATTTATTATTATTCAAAAAATGTTTCCTGGGAAAAACTTGTGACTCACTGAAAATTGTTCCACAACCCACTTTTGGGTCATGACCCACCAGTTGAGAACCACTGTTTTAGTCGTAGTGAGGCTTCTGCTAAATGAGGCTAATCGAGTGGAAGCAATAGGCAGCCTTTCAAATATCAGAACAGAAAAGTGTAAAAATTGTGTAGTTCACAGTGTGCACGTACTTTCCATCCTTTCCATCTGAATAAATGCAGAAAGTGAGGCCCAAGAAACAAATCAAAACATAAAGCATTGAAAATCTTTACAAAAAAATAATATTCATCATTAATATCAGGATACATTTTATATATCACTAAAATAGCAATAGAATTCTGATTACTGTATAATGTACGCCTTGGACTTGTATTGGTACTCAGTATCGGTAAGTACTCAAAGGAAAGTACTTGTACTCTGAGCGTGGTATCAATGCATCTCTAAAAGCATCGGTGTGCTTAAGAGAGGGATAACATTGTAAGTTGATAGAAAGCTTTTGCATGTACCCATCACGGATCAAGAGTGATTAATATGAGGGAAATACCCAATAACACAGTCTGTAAGTGACTGAAGGCCACAGTACCTGCAGAGGCTGACAGGGAGGCGCCGGCAGACTGGCCACTTTAGCCGCTCTCGTCTTCTCCACCTCCAGCGCCTTCCTCCGGGCATCAACACACCTGGGAATCACAGCGTTATGTTTACGTCCGATACGTATCAATAACACGTGCATCATTACCGGCTTTGGTTCTCCTGGTTCTTCAGCCGCTGCAGCTTGAGCTCCTTCAGGGCTTTGCGATAACGCTCCTCAGCCCTGCTGTCACTTTCTGCTTTACGCTCTGCAGCATTCGGGTCGGGCTCCTTCAAACAGATAGAAAATAGAAAGATGATGTACCTGCCAAACACACACACTCAGATGTTGGAGCGCCTTATGGGTCGACCCGAAACCATCCTGGTCTCAACTGTATTTACTTCAAAGTTAGTTCAGTCCCTGTTCACATGCGCTCGCTCCAAATGTCGCACCATCAGCTGTTCATGACAACGGACATCAGCCTGTCACGCACGTGCGCATGTCCCTGATGCTACGCTACGGTCATTTCGCTCTCTCGTGGTTAAATACAGTGAGGCACATAAAGTGAGGATCCATTTTCCTCATCAGAGCATTAATTCAATCGTCCTGCAAGGAGCATGTGTTCATTAAAAAGAACACATGCTGTTTAAAATAGTTTAAATTTAATCTTTAAGCGCTCTGACCAGAGACTGTGTGAAAACACCCTCCGGCTACATCCAAATAGCACTAACCAGTGTAAATGTTAAAAAAACTGCTTCTTACCCATGCAAACACATCCCCTTTCTGCATTTACCTCTTTAGATGTTTTTCTACTCAATGCCAATGATTTGACTCTTCTCAAACATTTTTAGTAAAACCACAGGATGTAGTAAAGCTTCTATGTAGTAAAGCTACTCATGACATTAGTTGGGGTTGAACATTGGTTCCCTCGCTGTAATGACTCATGATCTTTCCTGGTTGCTTGGTTAAATCCAGGTGGTGACTTTTCTTTATATTTGTTGACCAGGGAGTGCATATTCTTTGGAACTACCAACATTAGAGCCTTTCTCTGTTTGTCTGCCTGGTTACCTTAATACAGAATCACACTTTGCATCTACAACCCACTTCTTTTGTAGTTTGATGAAATGTGTCATTTCTGGGCGCACAAGGGATCGTTACCATATCCAACTCAACATCTCCGCTGCCTCCGCCCTCTGACAAGTGTTTGCAGAATGGCAGAAGCCGCTCTCCTCCGCACCACGCTCCCTGACATCAGCTGACGGTCCATATGAGGACTGAAGGATGCATAAAGTTGATGACTAGACATTAACACGGCTCCTCAAACCAGCCTCATGATATGATCCACTTGTGATTGACGTGTTAGTTGTTTTTGATTAATTCCATGCATTAAAGTGATCATTTGGGCAGTCCTACACTGTCTACTGTGTTTGATGAAGGAACAACATTGTAATAAGAGAACTAATACATTAGATGTATGGTACAGAGTCAGAATACTCTTTGGTAATCCCCCTGCCGTACGTTTTCCTTGGCGTTGCGGTGGCCCTGTCCCAACAAACTCAGGCTCTCCTGGTACAGCCTCTGCAGATGGTCCACTCTCTCCTTCTGCTGCTGCTCCCACTGGGCCCTCAGCTCCTCTGCCAGAAGCTCCAGCTCCTGCTGCCTCCGCTGCTCCACCTTCTGACGGACACGCTGAGCTATGCTCCTCTGCTGCTCTCGCACCTGGGCAGAGGCGGGGCAGAGGAAGACTGGGATGTCAAACATATGCTGGATTTAAAGTTTTTTTCAAGAATATCTGGACATATTTGCATTGAACATCAATTCATGTACTATTTACAAAAACTACTATCTTTGAGTAGCTGTTAAAAAAACAAAACATTAGTATAAGATTAATGAATATTTTTCATAAATGTAACACATATTACCCTTTGTTTGTGCGATAAAATAAGGATTTCATTTACTTGAATCAAAATGATAGTCCCTTTAGTTTATTTGTCCATGACAGGAGAGAACTCGATACTAGGGCCCAACCGATATATCGGGCCGATATTTGGGTATTTTCAATAGCCGATATCTCCGGAACCGAAGGTGGAGCGGAGAAACATCGCGGTGAAAATTGGTCACAAGTTTGTACAACCATTTGAAATGATTTATGTTACAGACTTTTGCATATAAGAGACAGATACACGCTTTTGTTTTGGAATCTACTGATTTTTGTCTTTCAAGCTCTGAAGAACCGACTAAACATGAATGTCCTGAATAAATCAGCCCTATGCCCCATCCAGCGCCCCCTGCTGTCACAGTTCAACACTGACACATTTATAAGCATCATACACAGGATTACAGACCAGACATTTTTAAAAATTTGACCAAAAATATCGTTGGTGCATATCGTCATCGGCCTCAGAATAACCCACACCAGTCGACCTCTATTAGATATGTTTCTTTATATTTCTCTGATTTAAACTTTTACTATAATAATACATATTTAACTAGAGGCTATTTGAGAGATAAAAAAATAAATAAAAAATGACATCAAACTAAATTACTTTAAAAAAAACCAGGCCCCTTCATATCGGTCGGCCCATACTACAATACTCTGGCCCATTTTGGATTGTTCACTATACTTTACAGGCTTTTGAAAAGCTTGATCTGAATCATGTGCATGTGCATTTTTATAGCAGAATGTGCAAAAGTCCCTCTCTCTGATCCAGAATTCATGCACCCACTGATTATATGGTTCTTTTTAAGAAATATCTGCAAACGATGGTTTCAGAGCCACTTTGACAGATTGGTAAGGCTGTCAGTTGTCCAGGAATTAGCCACTACAATGAGCCACTTTGTTTACTCAAAAAAAAAAAAAAAAAAAATCTTATTCTCAGTCCTCATTTAGACCCAATTCACAGAAAAGATACTAAACTAGGTTTAATCAGGACAAAGCCAGGTTTAAACTAGTACAAAACTGAACCAGGTCTACACCAGCACTAATTAAAGTTTAATCAGGACTGAACAAGGTCTAAACAATAAAATTACTTCTCACATACAGGTATTGACTTTGCATTTTCTGGAAGAATCGTAAAGGTTGCAGAGCCCTGCTGGCCTTTGTCCAGCAGGGCTCTAGCTGACCACACAGCACAAAGCCTTGATTCAATACTATAGGAAATTTGTCAGTCTGAGTGACACTACAGGCCTACAGGATGTTGAGGTGTCATCTGAAGTGTTCCTACAGGATGTTGGGGTGTCATCTGAAGTGTTCCTACAGGATGTTGGGGTGTCATCTGAAGTGTTCCTACAGGATGTTGGGGTGTCATCTGAAGTGTTCCTACAGGATGTTGGGGTGTCATCTGAAGTGTTCCTACGGATGTTGGGGTGTCATCTGAAGTGTTCCTACGGATGTTGGGGTGTCATCTGAAGTGTTCCTACAGGATGTTGGGGTGTCATCTGAAGTGTTCCTACAGGATGTTGGGGTGTCATCTGAAGTGTTCCTACGGATGTTGGGTATCATCTGAAGTGTTCCTACAGGATGTTGGGTGTCATCTGAAGTGTTCCTACGGATGATGGGGTGTCATCTGAAGTGTTCCTACAGGATGTTGGGGTGTCATCTGAAGTGTTCCTACAGGATGTTGGGGTATCATCTGAAGTGTTCCTACAGGATGTTGGGGTGTCATCTGAAGTGTTCCTACGGGATGATGGGGTGTCATCTGAAGTGTTCCTACAGGATGTTGGGGTGTCATCTGAAGTGTTCCACTAACCTGTTGAATCCGCAGAATCCTCCTCCTCTCCTGCTCCTCTCGGATCAGCTGCGCCTCCTCGTTGGGGCTGAGCGTCACTTTAACCTCTTTCCTTTTCATTGCTTTGGCCTTTTATCATCCAAAGGCTACCAAACGCTAACTATCGGAGCGTCCGTGCTGTTTCTCGCTCTGAGTTTGAACAGCCCGCCGCTATCATACCCGCGTCCCCCTCCTGCTGCCTGACACAGGTCCACGGCTGGGTAGTAAACAGGAGCAGTTCAAGCCCGGAGTGAAGACGAGGGGAAGGTATCGCTCGGCCGGGAGTGTGTCCGGTGCGCAGTTAGCCGTAGTGTAACCGGGAGGGTTGTTTTACAGTCAGATACATGGTTCCTATGGTCCAAACAAACAATCAACAACTGAAATTCTTCTATGGTTCTACCTATCTGTGTCAGGGTGTCACCGCGTGCATTATCGCCATCTAGTGGTGAGGAGTGACAGCACCAGCACAGACTTGACTCAATTTACTCCCCTTTTAGACAACACAAAACCTTAAATATATGTAAATATATCCATCTACCCCACTAAATATATTTATTAAATATAGTAATGTGTGTATTTATGTACTTATTGCTTTTTGTATTCTATTTTCCCTGTGGCTGTTTTACTCCGGTACACTATGCGGCGCCTTCCGCATTGCTTAACCGTTCCGTGTAGATTGTTCAAAACCTGCCGCTGATTTTTCTACATTTTGAAGCTTTATAATTGTGCATTTCTTATCGGAATAACCGTCTGGGTGTACCAGGTGAGAAGTGATATTTAAGTACATTCATGGTTGATTAAAGATTGCTTTTAAGTAAAGGTAAAGGGTTAGCAACTGAAAAATCATGTTAGCTTAGCATCATACAATGAACCAAGTCATCAGAATGAAACTTTATTCAAAGGGAATGACTTTAGTGATATGAAGGGGCTGTAAAGTTACTCATTCAGTTTTACTTTATATTTTGCTTTAACACTCGCGTATACAATGGTTCAATCTAGGGCTCCCAACTCTTACCAGAATAAAACAAGGAACATGTTAATGGTAAATGGCTATTGCAATAATTATTAAAATACACAATATTTTTAAGAGGCTTATATACGTTATTTTATTTTTTAAAGAAAAGTGGCAGCTCCAAACACTGTGGCATGAGTTCCATTTCCAATGTTTCCCCAGGGGCCCTGCTCCTGTGGCTGCACTGGCTCCTCAATGACAAACATTTGTCTACACTTTTGAAGTTACTGATTATATAAAGGAACACAAACTGCCTGTACCAACCTCCAAACTGTGTCCAAATGAGTTCAGTCATGTGTGGCTTCTCATGTTTAACGTTGTGAACCAATCACTTTAAGTCAACTTGAGCCTACAGAATACTGTATTTATTTCTCCCAATAAACATGTTTCATTTTATGTCAAGTGATCTGTTTTATTTTGAATATTATTTATTTTCAGTTTTGTGTTGTAATGTTAGTCCATGGGCAATGTTTGCTAGTTTGACCTGCAATGCCAGATTTCTAATGTTACATTTGTAAAGGTCAATCTCAAATCCATGTTCCTGCACCCTGTCCCCTGTGTGCAGCTGTTGGTCAGGATGTCGGGGGGTCCCTCGGTCCACGTGAGCATCGAGTCGTCCTGTGAGAAGCAGGTACAGGAGGTGGCCCTGGACGGGACAGAGACCTATGTCCCGCCTCTGTCCATGTCCCAGAACCTGTCCCGCCTGGCCCAGCGCATCGACTTCACGCAGGGCTCCGGCTCAGAGGACGAGGTGGATGGCGAGCCCAGGGAGCGCGAGTGGACCAAGCACGAGCCAGACGAGGAGGAAGGTATTTGTCTGTCAGCGTCATATGAAAATAAAGTATAAAGAAAGAAAACACCAATGATTTTGTTTGGAAACGGCTTCTTCCATAACTGTCTGACTCGTGCCTGTGTGTGCCTGCTGTCAGTTTGAAGATTCCTCTGTTTGTTCCAGGGACAGTGAAGTTCCAGCCGTCTCTCTGGCCGTGGGACTCAGTGAGGAACAACCTGCGCGGAGCTCTGACTGAGATGTGTGTGCTGTACGACGTTCTGAGCGTGCTCAAAGAGAAGAAATACATGGCCCTCGACCCAGTGTCCCAGGACCCCAGCGCCTCCAAGGTCTGACTACACGCACACAACTGTACACACTAAGGCTGAATGATTAATTGCATTTGCAATTTTATCTCAATATGACACAACGCGATTTCGTAATCGCAGGGCACGCGATTTTGGAAGTGAATGGAGCAGCGAGATATAGCAACAAAGTCCGCTCCGCCGCGTGCTTTTGTTTACGTCTCAGTTTAGTTAAGGTGTGCTGTAGATTGTGGATGTACAGTGAAAATATCAGCGTTTATCATGCAGCCACCGCGAAGGACTGTAGCTTTCTTCTCCGTTAGCATTGCGTTAGCCGCAGCGCTCATCACGCCATTCTCTCGCTGCTACTACACGCTCTGATGATCACAGAAACTACCTCACCTCCGGATTACGCCCCTGCCTCCTCCACAGTCTGTGGAGCACAGGCTCACCTATCTCTGTGGAGCACAGGCTCACCTATCTCTGTGGACCACAGAGATAGGTGAGCCTGTGCTGCTTGTAAAGAGTAAAAAGTAGTTTGTGGCTCAGTTTAGGAGGCTTATGTTTGGGAATGTTGTGGATAAAGAACTTATCTCAAAAGCATAATGACAGTTCATGACCAGTAAAGTATCCGCCGAGGCGATGTGCCATGTGCCTTTATTTACCTTTGCATCTACGCATATGTGCTCCGTAGGTAGTACAGACGCTAGATATAAACACTAAACTGCAGTATGAAAAGTGTTGGAAACTACGATCCGATGCAGGAGTCCGTGCCATGTCTTATTTTACTGAGGAAATGTGCTGTTTAAGCTGAAATGTCACTAAATGGCTGCGAGTCAAAGAGAAAGTAAAGTGTCTGTGTTTGGCACCTCATGTCACTGTTCTTCTCTTTCTTCATATTGTCCAAAGTTACATCCCAAAACCAAAATGCTGCTCCTAATTCCACTGTGTTTTGGCGTGTGCTCCATCTGGCCTCTCCGTGTCCATCAATAACGCGCATCTGAAGCAACTACGAGTCGCAGCTCAGACCGGGATTTGATTGGCCGAAATAATAAATAGTTTATTTTGTATTAATTGGGAGTTTGATTTCCTAAAACTTTTCCAACCAGTTAAAGCAGACGTTTGTTCTTACTTTTCCTGCACTGTAGTTTGTGTGATGTTACTGACTGGATCAGTGAGTTTTATCTTTTTTTAATTTTTTATTATCGATATATATAATTTATCTTTTATTTATAGACTGTACTGTTAAGTTCAGACAGTTTTTAAGAAGTGCAGTCCACATGTTCACACATTTTGAAGCAACAATTTTGTTGCAATTTTCACTTCAAATTAATCTAATATTGTTTGTTATGAAACAGACTGATTTATTGCTTGTGTTAGGTGAAAAATACATGAGAAGAGACCTTGCAACAATAATCGCATATTTAATCGCAATCGCAATATTGAAGAAAAAAAATAGATTATTTTCCATAATCGTTCAGCCCTAGTACACACACACTACATGCACACGACATTCAGCTTTGGCATTAAACACGTACTGAGGGACTGTCACATCGGAAATAGATGTGCCACAATGTTACAATTTACTGACTGATTAATAATACTATCTTAAATGAACCATACTCTGTTTATCATAAACCCAGACGACGATGCTCTTCATTGCAGTTGTAAATCACACACACAGTGGTTAAGGCAGTGTTTCAGACTCCATACCTCCACTGGGGTAAAGCCCCTTCACTCCCATCTCTTACTCCAATACGAGCAATCGCTGTGGTTGGCAATTTAATGTTTTAGACCAGTGTTTCCCAACCAGGGGTGCGGGGACTTGAGCATTTATCAGGGGGTACTTGGAATGACCTCAGATTTATAAAAGAAGATGAAACTTAAAATATAATAAGATTTTGATTGTAATATTGTTTTTCTGTAATATCTTTGAATTTGAGAATATTTCAACTATTTTCAACACAACACTACAAAATACAGAATAATCATAGTTTAGTCGATCACTTTGTAAAAATATTGTCAGGATCCTTGAGGTAGAGGGTACTCGGAGTGTAAATGAACAACTCAAGGGGTACGTGAGACGACCCACTGTTTTAGACAAACCGTAGTAGTTCTTCTATGATCGGCAGAAACAATGTTCATAAACAGAGCATTGCTTCCCATGCACAGATCGGTAATTTGACAAAAGTGGCTGGATGCATCAGCTGTTGCCGAACATTCACCAAAACATCCATCCAAAATCGCAAAAGTAAACAACAGCGATCAGTCGTATGTCTAATCACAGTAATATTGGCTAAATCATCAAATGACATGATTCACTGTGATGAGAAACAACAGGACGTAAATCTAATTTGTCCATCCATCCATCTTCTTCCACTTGTCCGTTGCCGGGTCGTGGGGGCAGCTGTTGGAGCTGCACCAGCCCCTATGGCTCCTCCTGCAGGTGGTGGGTCCACAGAAGGACGGCCTCATGGTTCTAACCGGGCCTGTTGGTCTCTCATAAGGGGCTTCTGAACCGCTCTATGTCTGACCTAGGACCTGTTTGCCATGGGAGACCCTACCAGGGACACCAAGCCCCCGACAACAGAGCTCCAGGATCATTCAGGCTCAAACCCCTCCACTACGTTAAGGTGGCGGTTCCAGGAGGGGAATGTAATTTGTTTTCTCCCAAAATGTAATTTTCTTTTGCAGTCAACAGACACTTTGGGATTTGTGTAAAGCCCTTAGTTGTACTTGAGTTTTCTACTGTAAATAAAGTTTCTTAGGCAATCATCTGTGATCTGTGATTCAAGTATCTTCCAAGAGGCTCCATCAGCCACTAATGACCTGTTTGCAGCAGGCTGAATGTACACCTATCCAGTAGGGAGGCGTTCATCTATTTTCTAAAAAGCTACTCCCATCATGTAACTTATTTTGCATTAGTGACTCACTTCAGACTGCATTGAAATGAAATCTTTTTTCCTACTTGTGAAGAGGTGTGTGTTGTGCAGAGCCCGCAGGTGTTCCAGCTCATCAGTAAGAAGCGCTCCTTGGGCACAGCGGCCCAGCTCCTCCTGAGAGGGGCAGAGAAGCTCAATAAGTCTGTGGCAGAGAACCTGGAGAACCGGCGCCAGAGGGACTTCAACTCGGAGCTGCTGCGGCTACGCTCCCAGTGGAAGCTCCGCAAAGTGGGGGACAAGATCCTGGGAGACCTGAGCTACCGCAGCGCTGGTCAGTCGGCTGCTCTGAAAGGCCATATTGAGTAGCTGCACTGTTCTGGATTGTTCTGGGCTTAATCCAGTCTGTATCTTTGCAGGCTCCCTGTTCCCTCACCACGGCACGTTTGAGGTCATAAAGAACACAGACATCGACCTGGATAAGAAGCTTCCGGAGGACTACTGCCCTCTGAACGTGCAGATCCCCAGTGACCTGGAGGGATCCGCCTACATTAAGGTAAGGACCTCTCGCTCACTTGGGTCGTCCAGCGCTTTTCATCTGCGTCCAGGAGTTTCACAAGCATCTGTGTCTGCAGGTGTCCATCCAGAAACAAGCTCCTGACATCGGCGACCTGGGGACCATCAGCCTGTTCAGGAGGCAGCCCAAGACCAAAGCAGGTAACATTAGCCGCCATACTAAAGCCCTTTACAAACGAGGTAAACTGTAGCTGTTTTAGCCGCCATACTAAAGCCCTTTACAAACGAGGTAAACTGTAGCTGTTTTAGCCGCCATACTAAAGCCCTTTACAAACGAGTTAAACTGTAGCTGTTATAGCCGCTATACTAAAGCCCTTTACAAACGAGGTAAACTGTAGCTGTTATAGCCGCTATACTAAAGCCCTTTACAAACGAGGTAAACTGTAGCTGTTATAGAAGGCGATATCTTGCTTTAAGTCAGGGCTTTTTCAAACGTTTCAGGCTGTGAGTCCCAAAAACATCAGAGCAAACATTCAGGAACCCCCACTATAAAGTGTAATTGGCACATTTAAAATCTGCTTTATTAAAGTTTATTTGTATTTTAGTTTTGTTTGTTGTCAAAAATATTGTATTGAATTCAAACAATATTGTCATTAAATCATTTCTCAGTGTCTCTAACCTTACCCCACTTTGGGAACCCCTGCTCTAAGTAGTACATATACTGTACATGTCAGACTTTAGTATATGGACAAAAGTGAAGCGCCGTGTGGGGAGTGTGAGGAGCAGGGGATGACTATTTATTATTAGCGCAGTGGCTAACGGAGAAAACATAGACCGTTAAAAAGAATAGACATCTCCTCCTCACTCCTCCCCGTTTACCATAATGACCACGTTCGAGGGGGAAATCATGGCAGATTTACAGACTCCTCCTCCCCAGCTCTGACGAAGCATGTTCCTAATAAGGGCATAAGGGCGGGATCTTCACTGTAGACTTGGCCCTTGCGTGACGTGTAGCTCGTGCAGCTCCAATGCTAACAGTCCGACCCTCATTAGTACGAGATTTCAAAAAAGTTTCTTTCAGCCTGGTTTCTTTTTTTGTGACTAACCCAGCGTTATCTCAGGAGGAATATGTAGCCGTAGAAAGTGTTCAAAAAATAGAAACCAAGCGTTAAAGTTGTTTTTAACGTGTCTAAAGTCCAATGCTTTTCAATTGGGGCCTAGCGATGATATGGAGGTACTACAGCAATGGCGGAGCAATGGCGGCCTCCAGTGTTGTGGTCATAAAGCAGAGCAGCTAGCGGCCATTGGGAGAAAAGGGTAAAGAGATTCAGAGACGCAGCAATAGAAACGCTGACATGATTATTAATCATATGTGACCGATCTAGCGCACACTTTAACCACATAAAACAAATCAGAATACTTTATTAATCCACATGGGGAATTCATCAGTTGCTGCTGCTCCAATAAATATCAAAACAACCATCAAATATAGCCGCAAGGCGGCGATTATCGGCCCTCGCCGACCGCCCTGCCCAAAGCAAGGGGGCGCTTCGCGCCATTTTGTCTCCCTCAATCTAAAATTACAGTATTGCTACTGCTTTTGTTAGTTTGTTTTTAACTTTTTTCCCTAGGGTCTTAGTTTTAGGATTTTTGGAATGCGCTAGCGCTCAAATTTGACATTATACAGAGAAAAATTTGTATGAATTTGTATGACACTATGTCTGCAAACTGAAGCATATTTTTACATTTTAGGGTTGCGGCTGTGCCGCAGAACATCCACAAAGGTTATCCAAGTACTTTGGATAACCTTTGGTTCCTCACTTCTCGCTGAATTATGAAGTTTAACATTTGTCCATCAGAATAAAATGGGACGTTCTGGTCATCGCTACGGCAACACTGTGAAAAATATGGCATGGGTGTAATTGACTTTTCTGATCGGAACGATCAAATAGAATTTTGTGCCAAATTATTTTAATTTTCGTAAAACTAAAATTTGTACTCTCCATATAATTCCTATAGGGGGCGCTATCGCACCCAATTTGAATTTTGCCAAATGAAAGTGTTTAGGAGTGAGACTTTAACAACTGATAACAAAATGAGCGAAATCGGGCTTCATATGTGCGAATGGGAGCCATTTTTTGTTTGCAAAAAATCTCAAAATACTTCGTACAGTTTGCGGCTTCGCCGCATAAAAACCGTAAAACTTAGAAAAGTAATTTGGATAACTTTTAAAGTTCTACTTCTCAAGATTATTTTCCACCCTAAATTAGCTCGTTCCGATAAACGCTCTAGGAGATTTTGTACGAAGTGAAAAATAAAGGCGGATTCCCGCTTCGCGGGCTGTCATCCAAAATGGCCGACACCCAATATGGCGGACGGCGTTGCCGTAATAATATTTTTTGCTCAACATGTCATGATGCACGTCTGTACCGATTTTTATGATTCTACGACAAACTTCATTTTTGCCCGCGTCCTATCTCGCAATGTTAAAAAAAAACGCTCTTGCGCCACTATTTTGAAATTCAAAATTTGGAGAAAGAGAAAGAAAGAATGCATGAATGAATGAATGAATGAATAAATAATGTTCCCGCTTCCGCAGGTACCATAAGCTATATATTTTCGGAAAGTGCTCGCGCATTCCTGCTTCATGGTAGTGCCCGTCAGTGACCCAGGGCTCTCAGTCGCCCATTGACTTTTATGGGCTCTGTACAATTACAATGTTGATTTTTGCATTATATATGGATGTGCACGGGACGTGCACGACAAGAAGACTGCGTTAGTGAGTGTTTGAGAGGAGGGGAGTGCATCGCGCTCCAATTGTTCGCATGTAATTGGACGTGCACGTGTATCGTTTTCTGATACACGTGCACGTTTTCTGATACATGTTAGGGCTGAACGATATGGACAAAATTTCATATCTCGATATTCATGCCAGATATCTCTATATCGATATGATACGATATAACTATGGGTTAGGTGAAAACTAAGCATTTTTCAGAAAATAAAATCATAATACAAAAGCGTGCAGTTTTATTGATGAAAATCTATATTGTTTTTTCAATTTTAATATTTTGAATGTTCATATCTCGATATCGATACGATAACGATATATCTTTCAGCCCTAATACATGTCCACGTGCACGGAACGTGCACGACGAGGGGAGTGTGTTAGTGTATGTTTGAGAGGAGGCGAGCGCTCCGTGCACTCTATACGATTACAAGAGCCCCTTTGCCAGCCCTGATGGCGCTCGGGCCTAAATATAAAAGCAATAATAAAGAGGCCATAATTAGGGCTGCCACAGTACTGCATGAGGGAGAAAGCAATACAATGTTAACAGTAGTTATTTATTTTTGTAGGCATTTAGTGACATTTTGAGCATCTATAAGGGAGTGAATAGCAACAGTCGAGGCTGTCATAGCGGAGTGTCTCTTTGCTCACATCGCCCTACGCATTACAAACAGACTTTCACAAAGTTAATGGAACATGTCCTGCATGTGTGGTGTAGTAGTTACTCTCCTGGGCGTCCCCACGGACTGTTGACCTGTCCTCCCTGCAGGTGCCCAGCCGTGGCACGTGAAGCTGGAGGCGGCTCAGAATGTGCTGCTGTGTAAGGAGATCTTCGCGCAGCTGTCCAGGGAGGCCGTGCAGATCAAGTCCCAGATCCCTCACATCGTGGTGAAAAACCAGATCATCTCTCAGCCGTTTCCAGGTCGGCATCAGGCGCTCGGACACACTGCACTTACGCTGTTCCTGACATGATAGTTGCTTATTTTATAGTTGTCGTTCATTTCCAGACAGAATAGTCTCAACTAACAAGTAGCTTTTTCAATCAATAAAAAGAGTCAGTAAATGAGATAATCATGCATCGTCTCCAGAAGGATAGATTGGTCTTGAATTGGAGTTTCAAATAAGTTTAAAATATTCTGCTCTAGTATCCAGTAATAATCCCTTTTATTATCATTTCTTAGTTGAATATAAAACTAATTACAATTGTGAGCGCTAGTGCTTCACAAATAATAACAATAAATAATAACCTTTTTGCTTCAAAAACACAAAATAATTCACACCAATTCACAACTTGTACAGCAACACGACGTGGACAAACCTTGTTGTGAGTCTACAGCATTGACATTACATCAGCACAGCGCCACCTACTGTTCATAGAGAGTGCTTTATTAGGCCTTTAATGTGACCCAAACATATGGACAAAATGACTTTGGAGCCTTTATAGAAATGGAGTGGAGTAGAAAGAGTTATATTTTTCTTTCAAATGGAGTGGAGTAAAAGTAAAAAGTTCTCAACAGAAATACTACTCAGGTAAAGTACAGATCCTCCAAAGGTCTGCTCAAGTAGATTTACTTGGTCACTGTCCTGATTAAAACTATAGACAGGATGAGCCTGAAAGTCATCGATAGTGACTAGGGGTGTCCATGGTTAACCGATTAACTGGTTAACCGTTACAAAATGCGTAACCGAGTAAAAGCATTTTGCTCGGTTAACTGATGTGTATAATTTGCCGTGCCAACTAAAATACCTGTAATACATTTTTGCAACACCAGAGACCGCCAGAGCGCTCCCAAACATTTGTTCAGGAGAAGCCGTCATCGCGTACAGCTAGCTTTTCAATATGAAGTGGGCCATAAACAGCACAGCATGGGAGCGCTTTACAACCGAGAATTACATACCCTGGCAGAATTTTTCTTTTTTTTTTGGTGCCATTTTTCAGAGAATATGTAATTCATATTTGTGTTCACTCATAGTTAGTGGTTGTGTGACGCCATTTATGGTCAAACAACTGAGTTTATTCTTTTTAAATCATAATGAAAAAAGAAACTACCATTTTCCACTTAGAGTTTGAACACTGCTGATTGATACTCTGTTTCTTGGATTTGTTTTTATATCTCTTTTCCATTTTATACAGTTCAACTACCTTTTCTCGCAGATCCTCTGACAATTATTTTGTTTTCCTCATGACTCAGAAACTAGAAACGTCAGTGCAGCACTGGATGAAAG
Organism: Neogobius melanostomus; assembly: GCA_007210695.1. Classification (NCBI taxonomy): domain Eukaryota; kingdom Metazoa; phylum Chordata; class Actinopteri; order Gobiiformes; family Gobiidae; genus Neogobius; species Neogobius melanostomus. The sequence continues at coordinate 397,916 of VHKM01000921.1, read as the reverse complement.
ATGCAAGGGTCTGTCAGGCCCAAAAACTCCCTGACCTGCTTTAATACACACACAGTAATTACAAACACAGGTCACAGGTGAGGATGCTTACCTTTAGCAGCCATTCAAACCTGTTTGGGTCAACATATTTGCATATTGTCAGGCTAAGATCACCAGTTCACCACACATGGCTTCACACAACCACTAAATATCAGTGGAAAAAAAAGTTTTGTGTTATCATTCTTATAGTCAAAAATAATTTTAAAAAATCAAAAACTCTGCCAGGGTATGTAAACTTTTGAGCGCAACTGTACATGTTCTGAAATGTGTGTGATTTTTGGAGCAGCTCTTTTTTTAGTATATCTGAAAAGGGATGAGGATGTTTTTGTGCGTTCAAATTACAACATTTTAGCCCAAACTAATTATCAAGGTCTGTCCATAGATGGGCTCAATGATGCTCCTAGACGTGCTTAAAATATGCACAGTGAATGTAATGTTGAATGTTAGAAATAGAAATGACAGATCCAGTCAAAAAGTCCCTGCTCTCGGAGACTGGGCGTCCCGTGTCCGAGCTCACTGTGATGTCTCTGGTAGGTCTGCAGCTGTCCATCTCCCTGTGCCACTCGTCGGGAGAAAAGAAGAACCAGCGAGCCCCTCCAGAGAGGCCCAAGTCCGACGACCACCTGTACGTGCTGGAACACAACCTGCACCAGATGATCCGGGAGGTCTGTATTCCTTTGCATCTTTGTCATGAAAACTGTTAGTTTTATCTGGGGTACTGCTGTCAAAAAGGAGCACAGAATTCTTAGGGTTTAGCTTCTTTTATTTTAGCTACAAAAAGAATCGATAGCTGCAGCTTTAGTACAATTACTGTGATGTGAAACGATGTATTTTGAAGATGCTGAAATTTGTCTAATCTGAACCTGCCACATTTTGGCTTGTTTCTGATTATTACCACCACTTTTGGACTCCACAACAAGAGGAAAATTGGACCTTTGTTCATATGTGCTGAGAGAGAAAACATTGAACTTTGTGCCACTTTTTGATTATATTAGCCATAATCCAAGTAACAAGTAGTAATATAATAGTGTGCATTTTGACGGTTACCATAGTTGCCACCATAGAAACATCTCTCTTTAGAATGTCGTGAACGTGAACGCAACCTATTGTCCTCAAAAATACCTATTTCATCATTCACTCATGCATGATCTAAAAAAGTGACTTGCATATCGATTATTTATTTGACTTTTGAAATACAGAAACCTTTAAATATGTATTTTTTCTTTTGGGGTTAGTTATATTTTTTTTCTCAAATGGTCGATCTTGATGTAGATAGTATTTTTTCATTATAAAAATAAATACATGTGGCTGCTTGTGGCCTCAAAACTTCAGCTCAAACACATAAACATCTTCCATTGTCTCGACCAAACTCCAAAACTAGGTTCTGTTTCTGCCAAAGAAAGCGCCATGACGCTTATTTGATCAACCAAAGTAGACATTTTGATTCGATGAATTGCCCAACCCTACTTTAAATCCTCTATTTTTCCTCCTTCCAAAGATGCTTCCTCCTTTTGTTTATAGAGTTTATAATGGTGACGAAGTGTTAAATGGAATCTTTCTTTGGAAGTGTGGCTAACGGCTGTGCGTGTCTGTGTCGCTCAGTTCCATAAGCAGCAGCTGAGCTCGGTGATGATGCCCCACCCAGCCACCGCTCCATTCGGACACAAGCGGCTGAGACTGGCCGGTCCGCAGGCCTTCACTAAGAGCCAGATCTCGGCTCTGCAGCAGGGAGAGGGGCTGCTGGAGAAGATCATCAAGCAGGCCAAGCACATCTTCCTCCGCAGCAGGTGACTAGTGCACATTGTAGACGTGTCTACATTAACATTCAAAACCAGAATAAAAACTAGAATGTGCTCAGGGTTTCCACAGGTCTTTAAAACACATTCATGTCATTGTGCTAAAAACAAAGGCCTTAAAAGTCGTCAAAAATGCACCAATTTGATTTCAACCGGCATTTAATCTAAATGTCTTTGGAAATAGTGGCATAGCTCAACTTCTTCTACTCCATAACTTTGTCAACAATACAAAACTTCTGTTCCAAAAGTCATTTAGTTGCAGGTTTTGCTGAAAGCTTCTGTAAATTCGTCAGATTTGCTCCAATGTTGACTCAAATCTGCCATAATGTCTCTGTATTTATTTGTTTATTTGACAACTCGGTGGCCGATGTTATTTACATAAGGCGTCTAGCTATAGGCTAATTTTCAGGCCCTGTCCCTGGTTTGGCTTTTCAATGTGTTTATAAAAGAGTAGACCCCTCCTGGAATCGCCACCTTAACATGGTGGAGGGGTTCGAGCACCTGAATGATCCTGGAGCTCCATGGCAAACAGGTCCTAGGTGACGGGTCAGACAAAGAGCGGTTCAGAAGCCCCTTATGAGAGACCAACAGGCCCGGTTAGAACCATGAGGCCGTCCTTCTGTGGACCCACCACCTGCAGGAGGAGCCATAGGGGCTGGGGCAATGTGATTTGGGCAGCTCCAACAGCTGCCCCCACGACCCGGAAACGGATAAGTGGAAGAAAATGGCTGGATAAAAGAGTAGAAAGATGGAAAATCAGTAAAAAGCATCAGACAACAATCAGAATCAGAATAATTTTTATTGCCATGGTTTGGAATTTTTCTTTTGTGCTGACGTGCAACATAAAACATAACACAGAATTTAGATAAAAATAAGCTATAAAACCTAAACTTAACTATAAGGCTGTAGGGGCATGCATAAGAATATTAAATAAGATTAAAAATAAAAGGTAAAATATGGTAAGACGACAACAATTGGATTATATTCACAGATGTGTGGGTATATAAGTCATATAAAGTGATAGCAGCTGATCTAAGTGTGGACACACCACACAGTGGAACAGGGCAGATTACATCCACGAGTCTGTGCCTAAGTTATGGGTCAATAAAAAGAAAGAAGAGAAGACATATCTGACCACTTCACATCCCAAGTTCATCCATACAGTTCAGTCTCTCACTTTTGTTTGTTCTTTAGCTACAGCGTTTGGGACAAAGAGTTTCATAACTGTGTCCCTGAGCAGTTCTGCACTTCACTCTGTAGTTACCACCGACTTCAGCTCTGGGGCTCACTCCTTCATTGCTTTATTTTTGTACTAACTGACACCTTACAGTAAGACCATTAAGACACTTAAATGTGTTTTTTATTAAAGGGAAACTGATGCTGTCTAAAATACGCCTAAATATATATACATACAAATTCATCAACCCTCTCGAATTTATTTTTTGATCAATATTGATTTACGTTAATTTGGTGAATTTCTCTTTCGAGAAAAACACAGCAACAGTTTTAGTATAATTTAAAGTCGGACAGTTGTCTAAAGCCTGTTTAGGGGAAACATACAGGTAAAACTCGTAAAATTAGAATATCGTGCAAACGTTAATTGATTTCTGTAATTCAACTTAAAATGTGAAACTAATGCATGATATAGACTCACTACATGCAAAGTGACATATGTCAAGCCTTTATCATTTTGATGATTATGGCTTACAGTCCAGTATTCACATTTTTTACAAGTTTTTACAAGCTGAGCCATAATAATCAAAATGATAACAAATAAAGGCTATACATATCTCACTTTGCATGTAATGAGTCTATCATATATTAGTTTCACAGTTTAAGTTGAATTGCAGAAATTAATGCACTTTTTAATGATATTCTAATTTTCCGAGTTTCACCTGTAAATGATTGTCTGTCATCTGCATACAGTTGGCAACTGGTTTCCGGTAAATTGTTTATGTATAGACAGAACAGCAGGGGCCCAAACATCGGCCATTGTGGTACCCCTAAATTACATTTTTGGATTGTTGATTTAACACCATTGTTGTCTTGATGTAAGATATAATTATAACTCATTTCAAGCTTGTTTGGAAATGTTTAGTTTCAACTGGCTTATGCTACAGCTAGCTGCTAAACCGGGTGTTGAGGCTCCACAAACACTACAAACTAACGATCACAATGAAAAGAGCAATGTGAAAAGGCAGCATATTGTATTTGACACTTACAGGCCTCGCTGTGGTTTTTGGACTGGTGTTGGACAAATGAGAACAACCCTGCACAATATGAGACAGAATGCCAATTTACCTTAATTTCTCAGAAAAAATGATCCTGAATCTCAATGGAACATATTGCATTATTTTTCTAAAACATTTAATTGCCGCATATTGTATTGAAATAAACAAATTATCAATGTTTGTCATCAAAAAGACTAAACCAGGACCAAAACAGAACTAAATTTGGAACATTCTGACTAAACCATTAAGGTTCACGCTTGTTTTTGTTTAATTTGTTCTTTATTTAACCAGAATCATTTGTCATATGAATGTTGTGTCACTAAATATAACGTAACGATATTCTCCAAGTCTGAGCGGGTCCTCTCTCTCCAGGACGGCACGCACCATCGACAGTCTGGCCAGCCGGATCGAAGACCCTCAGATCCAGGCGCACTGGTCCAACATCAACGACGTGTACGAGTCCAGCGTCAAGGTCCTCATCACCTCACAGGGCTACGAGCAGATCTGCAAGTATGCTGCAGTCAGGCAGAACACACACACCACGCACCGGGACCTTAATACTCTTCTGAAACGGTTCAGCTTGAATAACAAAAAAACATTCACATCACAAAAGACCATTTCTGTGAGTAAACAGTTTATTTCTCATAGAAGTGGTTTAGCTTCACTGTATCTGCACAGCGCTCGTCTGATACAAATAAATACATATATTTACAGTATGAAGTATGTTTTGTTCATTCAAGCATTGACCATATGACGAGCCAAGTCATTCATCATAGTGATGTTGAGAACCACTGTTCTACAGCACAGTCTCTGGCCACATTTAGCATCAACAGAAAACCATTCTTTTTCAGAACCAAAATGTTACCAGTAACATATTAAAAAGGAAACGTTTCGGTTACTTTTAGTGGTACCAGCCCTACAGTCTCTACTCGGACAGTTCCAACAAACCAGAAAACAGCTACAAACTGAAAGCAAGAGTTAACATTGATTCATTTATATTGGCATTATTAAAAAAGAAAGGATTCACGGATCAGGGCAGACAGCATCCAACTCAGTTCGATAGATGATAAAAACTTTGTGTTCCAACTGTGGCACAGATAGCACCCGGCCGCGCACGCCACGATCTACGTGCACGTATCGACACTACCCCGCAGACCTTTCTGTTTCCACCACACACACACACACACACACATGCAGTTGTTGTGGGTGGAGCCTCACAGAAGCGCACGCTGTACAGGTCGTCAAAGGTTTTTAGAGACGCGATGAGAACAAATGTGGACAAATGCTGCCCTCTGGTGGGAGTTATGGAATCATTCAGAGGAGCCAAGCTGTATTAAAACAGAAAATAAACCACTAAATACTACTAAGCTACATGCAAATGTTATGCGAACACCAGCTAAAGCTGCGCTAACAGCGGCTAAAGGCTAATTAGGCTGATATTAATATCAGCAAAATCCCTTTTACCACAGCGGTATGATGTTGTGAAATATTAAATCCATATGACCTGCGTGTCAATAGTGAGGGCTGTCCACTCTCTCGTTGCCAATCAGAGGCCAGAGTCTGTTCACGTCACATCAGACAGAACATGGGCTAGCGCGCTTTGGCCACAGCCAGAGATCGGCCCCAAAACCTATACCTGGTCAGACCGGTTTGGCCCTGGCCTTTGTTATGGAAAAGCTCAACAAAGCGGGTGAAAGAGCCATTCGGCTGACACGCGCCTGCATGTGGAAAAGAGCCTTAAGAGTCCAAAAATATCCTCCAGTCTGCTTTGTTCGAAAAAGGCCATGTGGTAATCACTGCCCTGGGCAGGTCCATCCAGCTGCAGCTGAACATCGGAGTGGAGCAGATCCGCGTGGTGCACCGGGACGGCCGCGTCATCACCCTGTCCCACCAGGAGCAGGAGCTGCAGGACTTCCTCCTGTCCCAGGTAATGCACTGAGTGACACACAGGGCGAGCGGCTCTGGGCTGACGTGTCTCTGTGTCTATGTGGCAGATGTCCCAGCACCAGGTGCATGCCGTGCAACAGCTGGCCAAAGTCATGGGCTGGCACGTGTTGAGCTTCAGTAACCATGTGGGACTGGGGCCCATCGAGAGTGTGGGCAACGCTTCAGCCATCACTGTGGCCTCTCCCAACGGGGACTACGCCATCTCCGGTCAGGATCAGCTCCTCCTCTGTAGCACACCACCAGGGTCTTATTCTGACAGGTTTGTGCTTCTCCCACAGTGCGCAACGGCCCGGAGAGTGGCTGTAAAGTGTTGGTCCAGTTCCCCAGGAACCAGAGCAAAGAGCTGCAGAAGAATGACGTGATCCTGGAATCTAAGTGGAGCCACCTGAGAGGGCCCTACAGAGAGGTGCAGTGGAGCCGCATGGAGGGCAGGAACTTTGTGTACAAGATGGAGCTGCTGATGGCCGCGCTCACTCCTGCGCCCTGAGGGAGCTCCTGCGCAAAAACTCATACTGCTGCTAACTCCGATGCCCACATTACTGTTAAAAAGGCATAAACAATAATCCAGTGAATAATATACAACTCTACATTTACATAAAAACAATGAAGCCTAAGCTCCCACTTTCCTTCATATGTACAGAGGTTTTTGTAAATACCCACAAAGTCAAGTTTCAATAAATATCTTATTCTGTCCACATAGTCTGTATCTGAGAGCCCAGTCCCATGGCCCCTGGCTCGTCCCGTGGCCCTTGGCTCGTCCCATGGCCCCAGGCTCATCTGGCTGAGGCTGTGGTTTCAGAGCGGCTGCAGCTCTGTAACATCAGCTTCTGTAAAAACAATCGCACAAAAAGAGTGAGAGTGGAATTAAACAAACCTTTGGACTGTGGCCCCGCCCTGGCACTCAGTCATCTCTGTGTTCAGGCGTCGGCCTTTTTCACTTGACAGGCAGGGGCTAAAACAGAATCGGGCCTAGTTCTACCCACTTCAAATGTACAGTATCTTCCTTAGGACAATTGAATTGATGGATTTATCAATGGAGCCGTTTGGATATATCACTATAGCTCGGAAGCAGGGCTGGGTGATATTTCTCTAGTTTTAGAACTTTCTCAATAATGCAAAGTGAAGTGATATTTTTTACAAACCATCAGAAAAATGCTAAAATGTGCTGTTCTTGGTGTCCTCATATTGGAATTCATTCTCTCACTGTAATGTCTGGGTTTGGGTCGCTTTGACCTATAAATAAATACTTGTTTTTTACCAAAAAAGGAACAGCGTCTTGATATTGTGTGAAGTAAAGATTTTCTCCTTGATTTATTGAGTTAGCGTTCTGGAATTAAGTGATGATCAGACTGTCAGAGGACCAGGGCTGAAATAACTTATTGAGAGAGAGGCACTAATTTCCTTTTCCACAATCATTGTACCAGCGATTTGCTTCACAAACCTGCTAATCCATGATTGGAAAATGGCAACACTTTTGGATTCTATTCTGTGAAAATAACATGAGCACAGTTGTTAAAAATTGTTAAATATCGTGCCGATAATGGTAATTCTTTGGACATGTGATCGCATGAATATGTATTGTAGGAATATCCCAAAAATGAATACTCTGAATGAAGTAATGTGCCATATATTTGAAGTCCTGGTTGGTTGTACAGAAATGACCGGTACATACCTGGCATGCGTCTCCGGTGTATGCAGCCCCACACTCGGCGGTACAGTTTGTTCAGGAGCCACATGAAGAGCATGAGCAGAGCTGCCACACAGCCCAGAGCCAGGGCAGACACCGACAGGTACTGCAGGTCCTCGTACAGCACCTCTGATGGGACAAAACACAAAACATCAGCCAAAACTACATACACACTGCCCAGATTTCACAACAATCTGCTTTATATTTTTGGTTTTATTGATTCATTTAGGATGCATAATGAAGAGAAAGGCGATAAAACACAAAATGTTTCCTCTGATCTGATGCCCTGAATATGCCCAGTTTAAAAGCAACAAAAAAAGTCAGGAATCCAGGCTAAGGTTGAGTCTTTAGACTCATCTGGAGCCTGTGTCGTCTCCTCACAGCTCAGCGTGAGGTGCAGCTACAGACGGAGGAGGAACAGGGGCAGAGCTGACACAGGCAGCAGAGGGACTGGGAAACAATTCTACAGGATTTTGACAGTATATTAAAAAAAACATAATAAAAATAGTTAAGTAGCAACACCAACAATCAGTGTTGCTTTGCTTTTTTTTTTTATTAAGTAATCATAATTTAGACAGTTCTGATTTTCATCACTGTAGAAGGCTGATTTAAACGGCATATTCTTGCCTAAAATACACAAGATTTAATTACATTTTATCTGATTCATTAGAAATTTCATGGGGAGAGAGTGAGTATCTCAAGAGTGCAGCAATAAAGAAATGTTATTCTGTAAATGGTATAAAACTTATTTTTTTAAATACATCAATTAAAAAGTAATATAAAACACTTTCTGTTACATGTAATCTATACACAGCCTTTCATATATCGATCTAATGTAGCGTTCTGAGTCTTTTAGATTATAGTTCCACCACCTCCCAAAGTCCACTTTAACCACTGTCCAAATAATCTAAAGTGTTACCGAATTTTCATATAGAAAGACGAATCCCTGTGGGGGATGTATCACATGTTGGAAAATGTTCTCTATGGTGGACAAGAGCGAAGTCACAAATGAAAATAACAAGGACCTGAATTACAGACTGATGACCAAAGTAAAAAGGAAGCCTACGGTGTGATAGAACCAGTCGTAACAATGACTTCAGTCAGTTCCTTCGCTCCATGTACTCGAGTGACCGTCCCCTCCCCACAGTCTCACCTGTGACCTTGAGGACGAAGCCTGCGTCCTTGCTGCTGCCCCCGCCTCTGTCACCGTGACGACATAGAAGCCGGCGTCCTGGAGCCGCAGGTTGGACAGGGCCATGGAGCCATTGCTGAAGGGGCGCACTCTGTCGCTGTAATCCGCTGTGATGTTGAAGCTCCCCTCGCGCCACGCCCCGATGGAGCGGCTGACCGCGGCCGACATGAAGCTCCAGTGGAACGTGGGGACTCCATCGCAGACCACGTCCACCGAGAAGCTGACGTCCTCCTGCACCGCGCGGATCAGCGAGCGCTCGGGGACAGGATGGAGATGGCTCCTGCTTCAGAACAGACGGGCAAAGATCCAGTTAATGTGTCCTCAGGTAAACATGCTACAGCAAAAACTATGTCATGACAATTATCCAAGCAGAATGCAGCGCACTCAGCTCTATGAACCTCAGACGTTCTTAGCTTTCAAATGAGGAAAAGCATGTTCACATATGGTGAAACAGCGCAAACTCATTTAGGTGGATACATTAGATTTGCATCACTAATGTTTTCTAAAGGTGAAACTCAGCCCCGAGGACACAGATGATGTTTATGAAATCATTGGTACAATTCTTACTGTGGCCATATGCACCAGACTATTTCAGACCGGGGCTGGTCACAGAGCGCTTTTAGAAACTGTGTAACAATGTTAAACTTTATTCACTCTGAACAATCATCCGCTCCTTCTGTAGCCACTGCCTTGGAGTCGTGACGTTTTTTTGCTCCGACCACCACATTATCTCCCTGTGGCTCACAATATGGGAACAAGTGTGATATTCCACCACTGACTTATTATTGTGAATGTGATATTTCACTAAACGGCTTCAACAAAGTGATGTTATTCAATTGAAATATAAATTGTAAGCATTTTTTTTTCCATCATGAAAAAAATTAGGCAAAGCATGAACTTTTGCACATTTGTAAGTTCTTATTTTTGTTTTAGGCTGACAGGACACTATGTATCCCAAGTGAATTATTGAAATAGTTATTCACAATGGCATCTCCATACTCAATGCATTAAATGTAGTCTATAATATCGGGTTCCCTAACTTTCTGGCTTGGAATAGTACTTAAGTTATCAGGTGCTTTTTAGACTAAACGACAACAAAATGTTGTTTTTTAATCAAATCTATGCTTTTAGGCTACACTCAACCCCTGTCCCACTCTGACGCCTTTTTAAGATGGTCCTCTTTAAAGAAAACAACATTGAGGCTAAAAGTATCTCAGCCATGTGTCATAAACTTGTCCTGGACCAAAAGCATTTCTAAAGAAAGACTAAAGCGAGACGAAACTAAACCGGGATTACAAGTATAACATGATGAACATTTCCCAGGCCGTGCAGCGTCTTCTGTTTACTCACTGCGAATCAAACCTGCCAAACGAGCCCTGAGCCATGGAAAACATTAACTCCCCACTTTAAAGGTTTTAGAGCTCGTTGAAGGATAGGCAGGACTCGTCAAAATGGGAAATAAAATCACCACCACTCGATACAAACGGATGCGACCGCGGATCACGTTTACACACGAGTAAAACTGATTCGTTATACTTGTAACTGGTCGCGTTTACTCTCCGGGGCTCGGTTACTGCTTACCTACGTGACACACGGAGAGAGCCAATCCGACAAAAAGCTCCCAAAGCCGCCACATCGAGACGCTCCGCCGCTCGCTCCCGCGTCAACTACTTGTCCTCACATTTTGGTCCGTGCCTGACTCGTGGGAGCTCTGTGGGGTTCCCCCTCGCCTCTTGCGAAGGTCAGTTTGCTCAAAAGGAACGAGCCGGATATTACTGCGTTTTACCTGCAGCCACACCGTAGATCCACGGGACACACCCACCGGGCACTGCGCACAGCCGTGGAACGTGTCCGACAGGAAGTGCCCGCAGTGTTGTCTGCGCCTCGGCTGCAGCAGCAGAGTCTGGACCTGATCAGAGCCACACAGAGGGCTGCTGAAGGGGGTGAGCCGCGCACAAACCCGGGCTGTAATCATACTCTGTAATCATTAATCATGTGCAATATCCTGGAATGTTGCTAAAAGACGCTTTAATCTGTATCGTGCGTAAAGGTCCTGTTGTCGCTCCGTTCATTTCCTCATGTAACTACAGGAGACTGGTCAGAAGTGTGGTAAAGGCTAATGTCTGTGTACATGTAGCCTACAATGAGCAGCTCTGGTTCGCCTGCTGCTGTTAGCACTAGCTGTAGCCACATCAACTGTTCGATCACGCTTTAGTCGCGTGGAGTGGTTAGAGCTGACATGTTCACTACAAGGATTTTGATTGTTTACTTGTGACAACACACCCATGTTGTTCCTAGCCTGGCTAACGCCAGACTGCTGTGTGCGCTCGAATCCTTTCGAACTTCACAACAGCCTGGGGACCATGGCCGACATTTTTCCATGGATTTGGGACAGAACGAGGAGGGACGGTAAGACGATGACGCGCTATTTGACATACGGAAGCTTGTAGTTTGTTTAGGGATAAAAAAAATAAAAAAATATTTGCGGATCCAACATGACAGCAGCAGACGCGATGCCATCTTTCGATCAAGCTTTAGAACGTGTTCTAAATAGTTTAGCTCAAAAGTTTACAGCAGGTACGTCATACGTCATCTGATACCATGATACGATTGGCTATGGCTACGTGCAGACGCATGAGAGACATTCGTAGCGCCCAATAAACGGCTATGCACAATCGTAAACCACACCTCTCCTACGAGAAAATGAATTGGTGGTCCCCAGACTAAGGCCTAGTCCACACGTAGCAGGGCATTTATAAATCCGCCCTCCGCCTAAAAAAAAACTTGAGTCCACACAGCCTCGGTTTTTTAAAAACCGGCATCCACACGTAACCGCGCATATGCGTTGTCAAGTACATTGATTGTTCAAATCTCTCCACAAGTTTCTGTACAGCACATTCATTATTTTCTATGCAGCTGTATAAACTGTGGTCCCAAATGCACCGTTATAGCTTTACAGACCAATGCAATTGCGAGGCCACATAGGCTATACCTTGATAAACAAACGCATTTCTTCCGTCAGATTAACAGTACAACGTGCAAACAACTTTCTTGAACAGACTGACCAGTGATCGCATGACAATAGACTGACCTGGCACGTAATGACTCCGACAACGACAGCAGCGAGGACAGTAACATTCGTTTCACCGTTTCCTCCGGGAGGACGACTTCATCCTAAAGTCTGCATCAGCAACCCTCCTGTCTGGTGTAAAATAGTTGTTTCATCTGTGCGCGGTAAGAGGGGGTGCATTTCTCGGCAGTCATGCCGTTTTGGGCGTAACACCTGTCTGAACCAAACCCGCTGTTACTATCTTCGAGGAACATGTCGGATGTGGGACGGTTATTTGCCGTAAAATAACTAACTGTAAAGTGCTCCTTCGTCTGCGCGCTTCAACGTGAAGCAGTACTTGAGCTTTAGCAAAAAGTGTCTGAACAATCAACACAGTTCTAAAGGGAACCATGCTGTTTCTGATGTAAACACAGGTCGCGCGTGTGACGTCAGAGCATGCACGCTGGCAGTGACGTACGGCCGAATACTCCGGTTATTTATGTCCACACTCAAACGCATAACCGGAGAATTCCCAAATCTTCACTTTGGCCGGAGTTTTCAGTAACCTTCGTTTTTATGACAGAAAACTCCGGTTTTGTGTGGATGATAGGCCAGATCGTAGGAAAATATCTTCGGTTTGTGAGATACCCTGCTACGTGTAGACGGGGCCTAAATATCACTTGTGATTTTAGTCTGGCGTTAGCCAGGCTATGTTGTTCCCCCACTTTTCTTTAAATTCATGGACACACGGCCAATAACGTAATGACCAAACTGGCATTCCCCCTGAAGGAGCACAGTAAACAAAAGCCCCTTTTCCAGCTCTGTGTAGCAAATGGAACCGCGAAAAACAAAAGATCATTTTAACGCAAACAGTGAGTCAACACTTCTCCGTGTGATAGTTACAGATGTAGGAGGGCAGGAGTCAAAGTATGGCCTATAAAATAATAAATACATAAAAGTGTACAATATCCCAGCCTCCCACTCGACAGTATAGCTCACAATGATGGGTCAAGACAGGAATGATAAACCATATTTTGAGCTTATGAAATTGAGCTGAGGCATTCATGTATAACAGTGTAATAACACGTAATACAATAATAAGTTATTCCGTTATTAGCTGGTTTTCACATTGGCGAAACAAGATGAATATTAATTCATCTTGCCAATAACCCACCTCTCCTATGTTTGAATGTGGTACATGAGTGAGTGAGTTATGTAATAACTTATTAGATTATGGGCTGTAAATTGTTATTATGTTATCGGCTGTTAAATGATTGGTTCCTACAGCTCTCCAGGCCGTCTCTTAGTATTTCCTGTTCCTTATTCCTGATGCTGCAGTCACCACAATGGCTTTCCTCTGCTCTTCTTCGTCCACCATCACAGTGTCCGGTTGGTTCATTACCATTCTGCATTCTCGGTCATTCTCTACCACCTTTGGAGGCCCATACTCTGATGTCCCTGATGTCCCAGATGTTCCCGTCCTTGGTTATGGCGCTTTTCCTGCAGCATCTTTTTTCACAACCTTTTGAAGGGAGATAAGTGGCTTACAAACTCTCAGCAGTGGAGCCCTATAAGCATGGTTGTATTGGGTATTATACAGTATGTGCGCAGGCCCGACTCTACAGAGGAGCAAAAGCCTCATTTTATAATGCACGCTCCTCAGTTTTGGTCGCCTCTCAATATATTTGAATAGAAAGAATATCTATTTGCACTCATTTCAAACTCCGAAGCCCCCTCGGTCAGTGTGTTCTGGAGCAGGTGAAACATGAGTCTGTGACCAGAAATAACTCTGAGCTCAGGAGCAGATCCCGTTCTGCAGCTCCGCCGGAGAGAAGCCACTGAAAGCGCTCTTGTTTTGCAGGGCTGCAGACATGTCGTCCCCAGAGATCGCCTCTCTGTCCTGGGGCCACATGAAGGTGAAGGGCTGCTCCAGCTCCTACAAGGACTGTAAGGTGTGGCCTGGAGGAAGCCGCGCCTGGGACTGGAGGGAGACGGGTACTGACGTGAGTTCCCCACCAGCCATCTGACAACTGATGAGCAATGTCACCATTTTCAAAACATTTTGATTTATTGCCAGTTGGAATCTAATTGAATGCTTTTTAATGACTATTCCTTTAATAACTTCTATTGTCCTGTGAAAATTCTCACTTACTACACCGTTTTCATTGTTCGTTCATCGTCTGGCTCACGTGTCTCTCTGGTGCAGCATCACCCCGGGGTGCAGCCGGCTGACCTGGACGAGCTGCTGACCAAGGGCATAGATCTGCTGGTGATCGGCCGGGGCATGTCCGAGGCGCTGCAGGTAACAGAGCCCCAACATCTGTGTAGGACCTGTGGGAAACCAAATTATATTTGGGTTTTAAAAACGATACAAGGCTGCCCTCTTTTGGGCCATTATGGTAATTCCCACTTTTCCAGTAGAGAATTACACATGATCTTGTAACTGCCACTGGAAAACTGGGAAATCATTTTGAAATGCAAGTTTGGAGACGACAGAGAACAGAGAGCAGCGATAATACACTTTCATACTTTTAATCTGATTGCTATAAACACTTATTTTACTACACCATTTTAATGTCATAAAATTATGTAACTACTATATGTCAAATAAAATGCTGAACGTGATACGTTTATGGAGCAAAGCCAATGAGCCGAAAAATAATCACAGGCACAATTTTTGTTAAAATCCTCCAATACATGAGAATAAACCTCACAATTTAAGAAAACTCACTACAATCACATCATTGTTTGTGTAAAAGCGTTCTCTCGCGTTTCCTGCTCAACACTTTTTCTCTTTGTGCACTGAATTTGGAGAAATATAGTGAGGAAACTACATTTATTTCCCTTTTGAGTTGAAATATAGTATAGTCAGACACTAGGATTACAGATGGTGAAATCTTTGACCTTTTACATGTTTCAGCTGCCATCTGCAGGCCGTCCTTAGAAGTATCACTGACACACAACTGACAGCTATTACTGCATCCAAAAGATAGAATACACAGGAGCAAAAATGCAACGCAATATATGAAATTCCATGGAAATAATGCAATAAATCCTACACAGGTGAAACAGGGCGAGCTTTCCACATAAGAAAAAAGGAGCAACGAACTGAATGAGAGAAAGAAACAACAGGACGACTCACAAACAAACAAAAGGCAGAACAGGAGAATTTAAAATGGGCTATTTCCAGTGGTGGAAAGTAACAACGTAAAAAGTACAAATTATAGGTACTTTTACTTTACTTAAGTACATATTATGATGAATAGTTTTTGCTTTTAATTCACTACATTGTAAAGCCTGTATCTGTACTTTCTACTCCACTACATTTTTAAATTGTGTTAAAGTAAAAGTATTTTATATATTTTCAAAGTGACCTCTTTACGATGAACTGGTTTAGTTCCAATTTAGACTTGGTTTAGTGGTTTACCCGTTTAGACCTGGTTTGATTCAAATAATAAAAGAAAATCATGCACATTAAACTCTTACAAGTATACTTTTACTTACATACATGGTCCTGTATCTGCACTTTTACTTAAAGCTGGGGTACCTGACTTTTTGTTGTAAAGTGAATGTGTTTTTAATGCCACAGAGTATGTTGTAAAAACAGACCTTGTTGCATGGTCTTCACCAAGATTGTTATTGCGTGATAGAAGATCGATGTAGAGTCTAAATTAGTGTGGGGGTGGTCCCCCCTTCACCTTGCCACCGCTCAAAGCTGTACACATATAAACAATTTGCTTGAACAATTTGGACATGCTGGAGGGATTGTGAAAGCTAGAAACGAGTGTGGGCCAAATAAAAAAAAAAAATCACAGTTTGTGCAGGAAAAATCAGGTACCCCAGCTTTAAGTAAGAATATTGAGTACTTCTTCCACCACTGGAAATAACCACATTATGGACTGGGACGAGGCACGGGTCGTCGGGTCTGAAAGCAACAAATTCAAGCTCTGAATAAAAGAAGCCGTCGAAATCAGGAACCACACACCAGTGATCCTTCTGAGGACGGCCTGAAGAACGCTGAAATTCTGAAAGTCTAGTTTTAGTCGACTAAATTTAACACAGAATTTAGTCAACTTTGCATTTATAATATGTATTATTGTGGTATAGTAGGTGTAAGAAAAATGACACCTTCACGGTCATTTTGTGTCATACCGAAACGGCAGCAGCGAGCAACAGGGGGCGCCAGTTCAATGGGGGAAACTTGTTCCTAAAAGTTTGGAGACCGTGTCAAATATCATAAACCCGTCTGTGCAGGTGCCTGGCCCCACGCTGGACTTTGTGACGGGCCGGGGCGTGGAGGTCACTGTGCTGCAGACGGAGAAGGCGGTGGATGAGTACAACCGGCTGGCGGCGCAGGGCCGGAAGGTGGCCGGGATCTTCCACTCTACCTGCTGACAGACCCTGAGCAGAAAAGGACTTTTCAGGAATATTCCTGAAATCAGCCGCGTGTCTTTTTCACCCTTCTGGCTGTCAAACCTTTGAGGATTTGTTTTTGTTGGTTTGTACTCACTCAAAACACATCTACAATACCCCGCACAAGGGAAACGTCCTGAGTCCACACCAGGGCATAAAGGACTGTACATTCCAAACAAAACAACACAACACATGTAAACCGATTCAACTCAATAAAATGCACTTTGAAAATGAAGAAAAGGTCATTTTATTCAGGACTGTACATCATTATGAGCAGAGTGAAGCCCGCGTTAAAGGTACGCGTCATTGTCTCTAGAGGGAGCCGAGCCGGAGGAGCGTGGTTCTACCGGCGTGCGGGTTTGGGCATGATGAACACTTTGACTGGTTTGCTGAACGGGATGGTCCCCTCGATGTCTGCCTGCGGGCCCTCGGCGTCGGCCCCTCCCAATGCAGTGCTGCTGTAGGCCAGCAGGAGGCGCACGGAGATCTGACAGGGCTCTGCACATCAACACAGGATCAGGGATTAGTTTAACAGTTCAAATTTTTTTTTTTTTTTTAAGTTCCGTTTTAGTCATGATTTCTCTAATTAGGTTCCATTTTAGCCTAATTTTGGGGCTTGGTATAAGAGTTTTTAGATGAAAAACAAATTGCTTCCAAAGATTAAATGAAGGAAACAGAATGGTAGCTGTGCTGGGTCCTATTACAGAAACACAATCTAATAGGGCTGGAAAGCGGAAGTGCGAGAATTCCGTCCACGGATACAAACAAACAACACACGCTGGTTGTCCTGTACTGATATCGTGGACTTCATTCGCTCTGATGGCTTTTTCAGTGTTATTTTGGACACATTTTGTCACTGGGACGAAAATCTTCGTATACGGCCATGCTAGTCGCTGAGTGGATCGGCAAATGCCCTGCGCAGGTTTGTGGCACGGTCCCATTTAGTGATAATATTCAAGTAAGTTAAACTCATAGTAATGCGCCTTTTTATATCTGTAGACGCCTTGGTCAAGTAGGGTTGACACGCCCGCCTGCCTTTTCCTCTGCCTTTGATTCGCCTTTTTTTTTTTTTTTATTCCCCTGTCACTGGACATGTGGAGCTCCGTGTGTGAGGGCAACACCTCTACGGACGGACTGTGGTCATTTACGGTGACTGAAGCCACTAAGTACTCAACAACAGAACTGTGAAACAAACCACGACCTAAATATGGTCATAACCTCTTAACCCCCACTTTAACTAAGTACAGTTACATCACTTTGGCTTTTGTTGCTTTTTTGTCGCTTTTTTTTATCAAGTTTTTATAACTTTTTTGTCACGTTCTTGTCGCTTTTTTGTTGTGTGTTATGCTTGTTGCTGAACTGGTGAAAATGTGCTCGGTTAAGGTGGGGGTTAAGAGGTTTTAACTAAAAGAAAAAGTAAAATAAACTCAAGTCTTTGGTATAAATTGCCTCTGTAAACTATTTTATCAACAACGGACCTACGTGCCTTAATGTGCTGGTGTTGGCCGTCTCCAGCTGGCGTTGATTGGCATTTTGTGTTGAACTGCTAAGGTGAACCGCCCGCTATGTCATGAAAGCATTTTGCACTATTCAATTCAGCCGCCTCCTCCAACAGCTGGTTGTTTGTTTGTATCCGAGCGAAGAACCGGAAGTGCTTCTGGTACGAGACTTTCCAGCCCTATAGGAAAGGGTTTTGTTCAGGACTCGCCGATATGCCTGCGAGCGTCGTGTGACTCTGAGTGGATACTCAGGAGGAGCTGCTCTTCCTCCCGTTCATTCCCTTTGAGTTTGTAGCAGTGTCTTGTCCAAATAAATAAATGTCTCAGATTCAAGGCAGACAGTGAGTTCCTGACAGTCACAGCATCAGGTTTAAAACATCGCGTCAGGAGCAAAGACTTTACTGGAGGAAGCGTCCTGCTCATCACTGTAGGCGTTTATGTCTTGAAGCTAAGGACTAACACTAAATAGGAATTAGCAGCAAGTCGCTCATGAAATAATGGGCCAGACTTTAGTATAAATACTTTTTAGTCATTTAATTTTTGTGGTGTTGTTTTTTGATACTTGTTAAAAACTGCAAGTATCACTAATCCTTAATAAGGAAAATAGTGAGAGAGGAAGAACAGCGACCTCCGGAGATCGCCCTCGGGCATGGCCGGATTTATGCAGGGGCTTACAGGGGCTACGCCCAGAGGCCCAGCTGGTTGAAGGGCCCATGGGCATAAGAAAAACGTTTGTACCCAAGACTAAACCTGGTCTTAATCAGTTCAAAACAAGGTCTGAGCTATTTTCATTGAGTTGACACTGGGAAAAAAAATATGTACCTATTAGTCTGTTAAAATGCATGAGAATGCACTAAATTGCACCATTAAAATAAAAAAAATAAAAACTCAGGAGGATCTCCAGACCCCCCTTTTAAATGTGTCCCCCCACCAGTCTGACAGTAGTAAAGGTTCTTCCATGAAGGCCACAGACCTCAAATTGGGGTTATTATGTTAAACTGTTCACAAATTTGTTGTTTCTTAAACTAGTACTATGTTTAAGAAGTTACTTCTGCATGTTCAAATAAAAATGTTTTATTCATTTATCCTTTCATTGTAGAGAGTGAGAAATCCGACAGACAGACATACAGTATATGGGGGGCCCTGAAAAAACTTTAGCCCCGGGGCCCATTTTACTTAAATCCGGCCCTGCCCTCGGGTGTATAGAGCCTATACATGAAATATCTATGGTGTAGAAATAACATTGGACACATCTCACCTGTCCAGGCGCTGTGGGACAGGTACACCTGTGTGATGAGCCTGTGGCGTGTGGGACCAGGCCTCCTGAAGTCTGCAGGTTTGGGGTGGATCAGGTGACTCTGGCCATCAGGGTACTGCACCTACAGCCGCAGCACACACAACACTCTTACTGGGGATTTTACTCCTGGAACCATAAAAAGCACACCCACCATATCTGTGGTGCGAAGCTCAAACAGCTCTATGCTGCCTATGTTCCCCTAATGACTACCCACAAGTAGTAAAAATAACTGCATCCAATAATATCCAATCATATATAGAACGCGTACACGGGCTGTGGGAACATTCTAGGTCTTCTGTGTCTGGTGTTGTGGCTGCGGTGAGGAGACATGGAGACGAACCTGTACTTTGACCGTGCTCTGGGGGTCCTGGACGTGCTCGAGGGTTGCGTCTATGTCAAGCGCCACCACCAGGCCGGATGTGAAGCGCAGGGGATTGTCCGATTCCCCTGTGGGCTCGATGATGGTTGCTGTTGCCTTCTGAATCTGAGAGAGAGGGTCAAATGATGCCGTCATGCTGTGCTGCCGACTTTCTGCTGGAGTTAAACTGTAACATCCACACTGGTTCTTTACCTGAGGAGGCAGCGTGGGCAGGAGAAGGCTGCTCTGTCTCAGTGTGCTCTGCAGAAGCTTCACAAACTCCGCGGGACTACAGCTGGACAGACGAGGCTTCAGCTCCAGAACCTTGTCCACAAACGAGTCCTTCAGATGGGGCAGCTCGATCAGGAAGAGCCTGGCAGCAGGAGGAACACCGTCAGATCGACACGACTCAGAGGGTCTTACGGATTCAAAATACCTTTGGTAATTGTCAATGTCCATCAGGAACTTGTCACAGCTGCTGCTCAGTGAGTCCAGGCTGAGGAGATATCAGGACAATATTAGGGCTTGTGCCTATTAGGATAGTCAGAAGTTAAAAAAAATCTATATTTCCGGGAGTGTTACTGAATCAATTAATAAATTAGGAAAAGGTATTCAACTTCTTTTGGTCATCGTGTCAACAATTGTGGCACTTGCAATTCTGGGGCTTTGGTAGGCAACGTGAATGATTAAATATTAGGGACTTTTTTAAATGAATTCCAATTAATTAATTACATAAGGTTTAGTGCGATTAAAAATATGAATCAAAATGAATCACAGTTTACTTTAGCAGCAGACACTTTTTCATTTTCCTTTTTCCTGCAGACGTTGCTTGGGATGAACACGGCATAAAGATCATTCTCCACAATAAATCAAACTGCATCTGTGTTTGAAGTGTTTGAAATGACCAAAAATAAGTTCAAATGGAGGAAAATACAAAGAATCATCGAAAATATAAATACAAGCCCGAAATAAGTAATACGTCAATGAAATTAATTGTGATTAATTAACAAAGGCCATAATTAACTCGATTAAAATGTTTTATCGAGTCCCATCAATAATAAATATATAATAATATTTCTGTTGAGTAAATTTGTTTTTGCCCATCATACTAAGCTTTCTCTGCTGTAACAGATGCATCATTTGCACGCCTGGGTGGATCAGCTGTTTGCTAACCCTTCACCAAAACATCCTGTGGTGGTTTCCCGCTGACTACGAGAGAAGCAGAACTTTCCCTAAAGTAAGCCTGTGCTCATATACTGACCCGTGGCTGGTGCGTGCGAACAGCAGCAGCTGCAGAGCGCGGGCCTGCAGACGCACATGATGTAGCGCTGCAGTCTGTCTGCTCTCCAGGCCACTGTACAGGAACTCCAGCCGGTACGTCTCCTCCACCATCTGCACACACAGAGCCCGTCAGGGGAAACAAACCTATGACAGGAGGTGTGGGTCGTGTTGACAAGCACTAGCTAAGTCTAGGATGGTATGGACCATGTTTGTGAATTAATGGGAGTCATGACTGTTGCATTGAAGGCAGCTCCAGGGATTGTTTCCGATTTCCTGTGAGGTCGGTAGTGTCACCTTCGTTGCATAAAGAGTTACCAAGACATGTGCTATGACGTGTGTTGAACTCTACTTCTTGACAGAGCTCGTAACAGTAACTAAACGGGGGGCACGACTTCAACTACTGAGTACAGAAGATGACTCAAGTACCTTCATTGAAGATGGACAACTCCTGTACGACTGAGAGCTTACACAGACATAAAGGGGGGGCATGTTTATGACCTTATAGGGAAGTATTGGACGTCCTGTTTATGGTCTCTCTCGATAAATTTAGTTTAGTTTAGTTTATTTATTTGTTTGAGCAGTTAACCTGCCCAAAGGGAGTGGGCTGAAGCCAAAGGCTTATAAGCGCCCACCCCATGACTTGATAGCTTTCATAGTATGACTTATACAAATGCTTGATTCATTGGAACTCAGAGGAAATACAGCATTTTGATATTATAAACTATAAGGGATTGAGACTTGTCCTACTCTGACGATGGGTCAAAAAGCTACAGCCCTGATTGAAGCCGTGGTTTCCAGTGGAAGGTGTGTTTCTGCATGTGAACAGGTGATGCTCTGACCTGCTGTGCGGCTGCTGTGGCTGTGTTGTTCTGTTTGAGGCACAGGGGCACAGCGGTCCTCCACAGCTTCTCCTGCAGGGCCTACAGCAGACAGGGCATGAGAGAAGCCTACAATAACCACAGATCCTGATGCTGTACACTGTACCTGGCTGAGCAGCAGCTGGCAGTGCAGGTATGTGGCACAGAAGTCTGCTGCTCCAGCCAGCTCAGTCTGAAGCTCCCCCACACGCTGCAGGTCTCTGGGCACAGCACACCACAGCGCTCATACAGCTACAACTCTTTACATTCATTTCTTAGTCTTACTGGGTCTTATCAAAGTGCTTAGAATGATTTGATTTGTCACATATTTGTGACAAATCAAATCATTCTAGTCGAATTGGAGCTAGCGTCTAGAAGACTCAGTCCTGCCATGTGCTGTGTACCGTATGGTGAAGTTGAGCAGGTCCTGGGCTCCTGGAGCCTCCAGGTTCTGGATGTTCTCCACTCTGTGTAGACTCTGCTGTAGGAACATCTGCGCAGACTCCACTGAAGATGGGGCTGAGGACGAGCCCACCGTGTCCAGAGAGTACGGCTGCTTCCTGCCCGGGAGCTACCACACAGAGAGGTGAGGGAAGAGGAGTTGTGTGTCAGTCAAGGTCCTGCGATGTTATGCTTTATTCAAGGCTGCTTAAACTACTTTGGACACCTTTGTGGTAGAACTTTAGGTTATCTACAGTATGTGTCTAGACAAAACCCTACATGAAATGTTCAAAAATAAAGTGACACAAAGGGCAGCAAAGGGCAGACATCCTCCCCTTCTGCTGCAGAGGGAAGAGATTTAATCTGAAAGTAAAGGCACTTATGGTAATCTGCACAGGTCTGACCACAAACAGGATTGGAGCAAGTTTGGTGAAAGTGTCAGGACTTTAAAACACCCAGTGTGGAAGAGGGAGGAGGATTACTGAAACAGTCACAAATGGTTTACTTTGTCTATCTCATTTCACCCTATCAGCAAAAAAACACCTTCATCTGTTTTAATATTTGAAATGAACAGGAACTGAAAATTGAGATCAATAAATATGAGGGCCCTTACGGTGAGCAGAGGCACCAGGTGGGACAGGCTGTCCCGCAGGTAGGCGTAGTGTCTGAAGGTGTGGTCGGAGAAGAGAGCAGGCATGGTGGGACAGGTCTGGGCCGCGTTAAACACCAGAACCAGCACCGCTATGTCTGTAACACATCAGCAGCAGACACTATGAGCATGGCCAACTGGCAATGTGGAAATAAATATGCAATCACACTGGACATTTACTGTGTGTTAATGGGCAGTGCCTGGAGGAGCACAATAAAACCTTTAGAATGGGGAATAGACTTTTCCATGAGAGCTTCGTCTGCAGCCTATTCCGATGAATCAAATACGAAGTGCTAACAGCTATTATCTATTGTTAAAGTGTGTGATGAGAGTGAGTCACGCACAGGCCGGGTCATCCATGTCCGGCTCTGGGGTGTCGAAGTATGGGTGTGTGCTGAGCAGCTCGGGCACCAGCGGCAGCACGAGGGTGGGGTGGCGCTGGCCCATGAACTTCAGGCACCTGAGCACACAGACACATTTCAACCCCGAGTCTCACTGTTTCAGTCAATACACCCAGCACTGAGGATACAGCCCCATCATCGAGGCCAAATATCATACAATAACAGCCACAACTAGGACAACCACCTGTCCGCCTTTCAGTCGCACTGCCCAGCCATTTAGACCTTTGTACCCGTCCCACCAATTTAGACAATAACCCTCCAGTTTTCTGGCTCATTAAAGGAATTGTGCCAAAATTAAGGCCTTAAATGTTATTGAAAAGCATTACAGTTGTTTCAAGTTGGCATTTAATCTACATTTCTTCATCTTTTATGCCACAAATTCATTTAAAAAGTCCAAAAGTATGACCCAAAGCACATGTTCTACATGTTCTGATAAATGTCAGCATTTATTATGCCCAATTTGTTAAATATCTAAATGTTACTCCATTCCTCGGCTTAATCTAATGTTTAGTAACTTTGCGATTAAAATATTTCATGACCCGTTTCTATCTGTGTGTGTGATTTTGGCTCAAAAGTGCTAATAATTGTCTGTCCCTTCATGTCCCACTGCATCAGACACTTGTCCCACTTTTCCTACGATTTGAGGCGGTCACCCTCTCCACAACAGTTACAGCTCTGGTCCGTGTGGTCAGTGATCGTGGTCTTACTTCCAGACTGAGTTGCGGTCAGTGGGGTATTTGTTGAGGTTCTTGAGCAGCTCCAGCAGAGCCAGCTGGATACACTCTTTGGTGGACACATTTGTGTAGCAGAGTAACTCGTGCAGAGCCTCTCTGATGTCCCGCGATGAGTCCTGCACACAGGGGTACACCACAGGGGTCATGTGACTGATTACTGACTAAACCGTCTGAATGCAGGTCTGAGCACCTCCAGCACAGCCAGCACTGTGTCCAGCTGGTCCTCCCGCAGAGTGATGTGTGTGGAGATCTCCCTCAGAACATGGATGGACTGGAGCCGCACCTCCTCAATCTCATCATTAAACATGTCCACCAGAAAGTCCAGGCACTTCTCTGCAAAGCTGGGAGAGGAGCGGGCCAGCTGGCACAAAGCCTCTACAGCTGCAATACGCACCTCTGCAAGAACAGATAGTTAGCCTTGTTCAAAATGCTGGCTTCAGCTTAGAGCTGCTCGTGGCTCTCACCAAACATCTCATCCTCCAGCCCGTGGACAAAGGCCCCACAGGCTCCTGATGCCATCAGGTTGACTGTGTTAGTGTCAAGCCTCTCTTTAGGAGCATCATCCGCCCACTTCCTCCCTGAAGAGAACTCTCCTGAGGTAAACAGCTCTTTGGCCCTCTCATGAGCGGTGCGCTTACGCTGCACAGACACAAGACACGTCACTATAATGAACAATAAAGGAGTCAAAGAGGACACTGGAGCCGGCTGACACTCACCCGGAGGTCTGACATCAGCTTCTTGTCCAGTGTCTGCTCCAGGAAGTGTGGGCTGACCTGCAGTATGTTCCCCTGAGAGACAGGACGCACAGTCACACATAGAAACATTTCCATCTCCGACAGATGAGTCATGTCTTTTACATACCAGGGTTTTAGCCGCTTGGACCCGCACCATCCAGGAGCCATCGCTCACCATGTGGCTGATTTTCCCAAAGGCATCGTCCACCAGGCGGATCTCCTCATTCGAAGAGGGAATTGGCACAATGCTGAGAGAAATCAGGTCAATAGAGTAAGCCAGAGTCCGTGACCGCGTCTCTACATCTAGAACAGTACGGCAGCTTTTAGCGGTTAGAAGAAATATGAAAACACTGCACCTTTCTGGGTAGAGCTGGCTGAGCACCCACACCATCTGCACCGCGGCTGAGCGGACCTGCTCATAGTCATCTGAGAGCAGCCTGCAGGCCTAACACACACATTTGCATTTCAGCACAGACATACAAACTAGGGCCCGACCCATATGGATTTTCGGGGTCCGATACCAATACCGCTATGAAGGGGGTTGGCCGATAACCGATATATAGGCCGATATTTTAAGTAATGTACTTTGATGTAATTTTATTGTTTAAAATCTTTCAAATAGCCTATAGTTAAACCTTTATTAATATAGTAAAGGTTTCCATCATAGAAATATATCTAGGAGGTTAACCAATAAAGTTTTTTTTCTAAGGCCGATGTCTCTGATATATATATATATATATTTTTTTTTATGTCTTGTCTATAATCTTGTGTATGAAGGTTCTAATCGTGTCAGTGTTAAACTCTGACAGCAGGGGGCGCTGTATATTCATGTTTAGAGGGAGCTTGTTTGAAAGACAAAAATCAGTAGATTCCAACACAAAAAACGCTAAGTCTCTTTCTCCTATGGTTCCGAAATTATAAGCAAAAGTCAAAAACAACAAACTTGTGACCGATTTTCACTGCTATGTTTCTCCGCTTCCCTGAGGCCCAGGAAGTTGTGGCGGGTTTACTTTAAAGCTCTGGCTGGGCTCTTTCCAATGCAAGTTTTTAGCATTTTTGGTTCCGGAGATATCAGCCCTATATATCCTCACATCGGCCCTATATAATCGGCCGGCCAAAATAATGGTTGGGCTAATACACACCTAAAGGTGCGTTCAGACCAAACGTGCGTCCACGCTCCTTCAGCCTCTAGTTGGACGCCAAACATTGCCGCTTCACACTCGCGAGAAACGCCTGTTTGCTGGCGCGTGAAGTTTTGCAAGCGTCATAATTAGGAGGCGTGTCATACAACTCAGGCCGAGCGCAAACCGCTAGGGATGGGCGATACCAGTCATTTTGGATTCGATCCGATACCAAGTAATACCTGGGCCAAAATAGTCGATATCGATCCGATACAGATACCGATATTTTTTTGTTTTGTTATTCATGATCCATCAACAGCTGAACAAAACAGTCTTCTATGTTGGCTTACATGAACAACAAAAAGAGCCATTTAACAAGACAGGTGCTTTATAGCAAGTGCAAAAAGAAAAATAAATATGCAATTTTCTGGGTATAACGTATAAAGGTCAATATAAAGGGAGTAATGGGTTAGGAAAAAAGACACAACTGACTCTGCTGCTAATCCACTTTTGCATGTATGACTTATTTTGCACTTGAGCAAACACTTTGTAAATGACTCCCATACTCATGATTATACACTCACCATGGAGCTGCCTTCACCTGATGAATGGTCTATTTTCACTTGTTGCAAATGACATGCCATGTTTAATCCAGTGGAGTCCCTACCTGACTGCTATTACAGTAGAGGTCTGATTCTATGAAAACTTCTGCAAAAAAAAAAAAACTAGGCTAGCAGACTCCCTACTCATCTGTTAATAAATCTAGCTGGACCCGATATTGTAAATTTGCAGATCTTCCACATGTTACTGTTCTGTTTTCTGGTTGTAGTTGATAATTATTTGAGTTATAGGTATTGGAAAAAGTATTGTTCAGGTATACGGAGCATGTACAGTGAGGAAAATAAGTATTTGAACACCCTGCTATTTTGCAAGTTCTCCCACTTAGAAATCATGGAGGGGTCTGAAATTGTCATCGTAGGTGCATGTCCACTGTGAGACATAATCTAAAAAAAAAAAATCCACAAAAAGGCAATGTATGATTTTTTAACTATTTATTTGTATGATACAGCTGCAAATAAGTATTTGAACACCTGTCTATCAGCTAGAATTCTGACCCTCAAAGACCTGTTAGTCTGCCTTTAAAATGTCCACCTCCACTCCATTTATTATCCTACATTTAGATGCACCTGTTTGAGGTCTTTAGCTGCATAAAGACACCTGTCCACCCCATACAATCAGTAAGAATCCAACTACTAACATGGCCAAGACCAAATGTCCAGAGGAGTCATGGGAGAAAGTCATGTGGTCAGATGAGACCAAAATGGAACGTTTTGGTCATAATTCCACTAAACGTGTTTGGAGGAAGAAGAATGATGAGTACCATCCCAAGAACACCATCCCTACTGTGAAGCATGGGGGTGGTAGCATCATGCTTTGGGGGTGTTTTTCTGCACATGGGACAGGGCGACTGCACTGTATTAAGGAGAGGATGACCGGGGCCATGTATTGTGAGATTTTGGGGAACAACCTCCTTCCCTCAGTTAGAGCATTGAAGATGGGTCGAGGCTGGGTCTTCCAACATGACAATGACCCGAAGCACACAGCCAGGATAACCAAGGAGTGGCTCTGTAAGAAGCATATCAAGGTTCTGGCGTGGCCTAGCCAGTCTCCAGACCTAAACCCAATAGAGAATCTTTGGAGGGAGCTCAAACTCCGTGTTTCTCAGCGACAGCCCAGAAACCTGACTGATCTAGAGAAGATCTGTGTGGAGGAGTGGGCCAAAATCCCTCCTGCAGTGTGTGCAAACCTGGTGAAAAACTACAGGAAACGTTTGACCTCTGTAATTGCAAACAAAGGCTACTGTACCAAATATTAACATTGATTTTCTCAGGTGTTCAAATACTTATTTGCAGCTGTATCATACAAATAAATAGTTACAAAATCATACATTGCGATTTCTGGCTTTTTTTTTTAGATTATGTCTCTCACAGTGGACATGCACCTACGATGACAATTTCAGACCCCTCCATGATTTCTAAGTGGGAGAACTTGCAAAATAGCAGGGTGTTCAAATACTTATTTTCCTCACTGTAGTTGCAGACTGGCTTGCATGTACCTGGTCATAGATGTCCTGCTGAATGGTCATGCCTCTGCCGTGTAGCTGCAGCTGAACACACACACGTGATTTAGTGAGCATGTACATGTCAGGACAGCCGATCTGAAGGAAAACTGACCCCTCCACAGCACCTACCATGGCTTTGAGAGCAGCCGTCCGCACTCGGGGGTCCTGGTCTCCAAAGTAGTCACTGATGATGCTCTGGACGTCCCTCTGTCCGCCTGAACTTGGCAGGACAAAACAGATGTTAGAGCTGCCGGTGTAGTTCATAAAGCAGAGACACTAATGTAAGGGGGCTATGCTTGAGAGTAGGAGAAAGTGGTAGGAGAAACATTAGCAGAAAGTGGCTTCAGTTTTGGCCAGTGTTGGCAGTCGTAGGGAAGTTACAGTCGGACAAAAATTAAGATTAAGACATTAAATTAAGATTTACACTGTGTCTGACCAAAAAAAGCGACCCGGATGTAACTAACTGTTCTGATCTGGGACTGCTGCAGTCGGTCAGGTCTAGGTTCAGCAATACTATGTGACGACCTGAACATACAAATGACATGGTTATTGGAGCGACGGATTTCTCCTTCCTTGATGGTACAGGCATATTCCAAGATGACAATGCCAGGACTCATGGGGCTCGCGTTGTGAAAGAGTGGATCAGGGAGCATGAGATGGATCGGCCGCCACAGAGTCCAGATCCTAACCTCCTTGAGGATCTTTGGGATGTGCTGGATAAGGCTTTGCGCAGTGGTCACACTCTCCCATCATCAATACAAGATGCAGAAGGCTATTGGAACAAAGCCCCAGCGAATGGGCTGGAATCAAAGCTAAATGCTACAACCAAGCGTCGGAACTTTTTTTGTGGCAATTTTTTTTTGGGGTCAGTGTACAAACTAATTTGTAGTTGAATGCTGTAACTCTGGATTGAAGGATTGTTGTACATGTTCCCTGGATGCATCTAAATATTCAATCTGGGATATCTTTTATATCTCTGACTAGGCCTGCCACGATACAATTTTTTGAGGACGATATATCGTCTCAGAAAATATCGCGATAAACGATAATATTGAGTATAATGCAAATACTGTAGGCAATAAAAAGAAAACTGTAAGCAACTATTTTAATTGAAATGTATTGACCTTTTGGCATTCAATATTAACACCTCATACCAAACAAAGTGCCAACTAGAAGGGTCGATATATTCTAGGACACGGTTTCCATCTGTGCTTCTCAACCTTTTAACATACAGTGAGGAAAATAAGTATTTGAACACCCTGCTATTTTGCAAGTTCTCCCACTTAGAAATCATGGAGGGGTCTGAAATTGTCATCGTAGGTGCATGTCCACTGTGAGAGACATAATCTAAAAAAAAAAAAATCCAGAAATCACAATGTATGATTTTGTAACTATTTATTTGTATGATACAGCTGCAAATAAGTATTTGAACACCTGAGAAAATCAATGTTAATATTTGGTACAGTAGCCTTTGTTTGCAATTACAGAGGTCAAACGTTTCCTGTAGTTTTTCACCAGGTTTGCACACACTGCAGGAGGGATTTTGGCCCACTCCTCCACACAGATCTTCTCTAGATCAGTCAGGTTTCTGGGCTGTCGCTGAGAAACACGGAGTTTGAGCTCCCTCCAAAGATTCTCTATTGGGTTTAGGTCTGGAGACTGGCTAGGCCACGCCAGAACCTTGATATGCTTCTTACAGAGCCACTCCTTGGTCATCCTGGCTGTGTGCTTCGGGTCATTGTCATGTTGGAAGACCCAGCCTCGACCCATCTTCAATGCTCTAACTGAGGGAAGGAGGTTGTTCCCCAAAATCTCGCAATACATGGCCCCGGTCATCCTCTCCTTAATACAGTGCAGTCGCCCTGTCCCATGTGCAGAAAAACACCCCCAAAGCATGATGCTACCACCCCATGCTTCACGGTAGGGATGGTGTTCTTGGGATGGTACTCATCATTCTTCTTCCTCCAAACACGTTTAGTGGAATGATGACCAAAACGTTCCATTTTGGTCTCATCTGACCACATGACTTTCTCCCATGACTCCTCTGGATCATCCAAATGGTCATTGGCAAACTTAAGACGGGCCTTGACATGTGCTGGTTTAAGCAGGGGAACCTTCCGTGCCATGCATGATTTCAAACCATGACGTCTTAGTGTATTACCAACAGTAACCTTGGAAACGGTGGTCCCAGCTCTTTTCAGGTCATTGACCAGCTCCCCCCGTGTAGTTCTGGGCTGATTTCTCACCTTTCTTAGGATCATTGAGACCCCACGAGGTGAGATCTTGCATGGAGCCCCAGTCCGAGGGAGATTGACAGTCATGTTTAGCTTCTTCCATTTTCTAATGATTGCTCCAACAGTGGACCTTTTTTCACCAAGCTGCTTGGCAATTTCCCCGTAGCCCTTTCCAACCTTGTGGAGGTGTACAATTTTGTCTCTAGTGTCTTTGGACAGCTCTTTGGTATTGGCCATGTTAGTAGTTGGATTCTTACTGATTGTATGGGGTGGACAGGTGTCTTTATGCAGCTAGCGACCTCAAACAGGTGCATCTAAATTTAGGATAATAAATGGAGTGGAGGTGGACATTTTAAAGGCAGACTAACAGGTCTTTGAGGGTCAGAATTCTAGCTGATAGACAGGTGTTCAAATACTTATTTGCAGCTGTATCATACAAATAAATAGTTAAAAAATCATACATTGTGATTTCTGGATTTTTTTTTTTTTAGATTATGTCTCTCACAGTGGACATGCACCTACGATGACAATTTCAGACCCCTCCATGATTTCTAAGTGGGAGAACTTGCAAAATAGCAGGGTGTTCAGATACTTATTTTCCTCACTGTAACTTACTCTCTCACCAGGTTCTTTGTTTGAACTAGGTCTGTCATCATGACATTTTTTTTTAAATAGCCAATATACAGTGTCCTCTTTAAAAAATATCCCAATAACAATATTGATATTTCATCTACATTAGTCTGGTTAAATATTCCCCGACAAAAACTCACTTCTATGTTGAATTAAACCTGGTTAGAATAAAATGTATATTAAATGTATGGGTTCAGATAATACTGTATTACTGCAAAAATAGAGTAGCTATATGTTTTGTTTTTTCCTTTTCTTTTCAAATCTCACCTCCTGTACACACGGCTGTCGGAGTAAAGCAGCTTTTTTGTGGGGTGGGGGAACTTAGTGACTGTTTGTCAAACTGCTGCAGCGTTTCTCTGGCTTTTGAAAAGTGTGGACCAGTAATATGTTCTCAGGACTATCACGCTTGTATTTGGATAGTGGCTAAAGCGCTCGGGTTCCTCTCGCTAACAGTAGCGCTGATTAGCTTTGATACACTGACTGGGCGGGGGTTTCGTTTCGTTCTCAGTTGGACAAACCTGCAGTGGCATTAATGTTGTTATTCTCTCTGTGATGAGTTCTTTTGGCTGGAACTCAAAGTGTTTTCACACGAGCCCCTCTTGCTCCGCGATAAAGTTCACAGAAAGTGTCGGAATCAGCTTCTCCAGAAGCTGATTCCGACACGGCACTTTGTTTACACCCCGCCTCTTTCCAAAAGCAGCGCTGATCTATAAATGATCTGGATACATGCAGGGATACGGCTGATGTGCTTCAGTGTTGTCTTTACGCACATGGAGACGGGTAGGCTGGACGCTCCGCTCAGTCAGCGCTGTGATAGCGTTCATTCTTCTGTATTTATTTTAAGCACACGCAGCACGTGCATTTATCGAGTCTAAAAATGTTATCGTCCTTCATTTTACTTATCGAGCGATAAGTCGATATAGTAATTATCGGCAGGCCTATCTCTGACTTTAGTTTAGTTTATTTATTTGAGCAGTGTTCTGCTCAAAAGGAGTGGGGTGAAGCCAAAGGCTTATAAAACGCCCACCCCAAAATTAAAAACAATAACATTTACATTTAACAAATCATAAACAAATCGTAAACAAGGGAACATAGGGCAAGGTAACAGCAAATAATAAAGAACAGCAATAAATAAAAAAACAACAGCAAAGAATATACAACACTTACAATGTTTGTTCGTATGTGCAGAATATGGACTCTTGTAAAGCTTTTTAAAGTGTGCAAGGTTTTTACAGATTTTGATGCTTTCATCTAGATTTTTCCAAATTTCTACACCACGTCTCGTGGGACACATGCTTTTCAAGGTTGTTCGGGAGTACTGTTTATCAAAACTCATTTTACCTCTCAGGTTGTATTTGACTTCTCGTTTGCGGAACATATTTTGTATACTTTCAGGAAGGACTTTACTGTCATTTGTACCTCCACAGCAATAGCCTTGTTATCAGAGTAACTAAACACATACAGGTGCTGCGCCCTATATAGTGCCATGAAGTTTTTATTGAGTTTTTATAGTGAATGCCACTGTTTACATGCAGAGTAGGAATAAATAAAGTTGTATTCCGATGAAATCCGGGTTCATATGCAGTTTATAAATTCTGATGGTCAGTACTTGAGTTTTGTAACCAGTGATTGTGAGCCTAACCTGTGGCAGCTGCGTCCTTGTCGTGGGGGAGTGGGCAGTCAGTGACCCCCACACAGCCCAGCAGCTGCAGACACTTGTTCCTCACTCCAAAGTACGTGTCAGACAAGTGCTGGAGAAGAGCCACAAAGACACTGGCGTTAGCGGAGAGGAGAGAGTGGTCAGAGGGTGTGGTCTGGGTTTACCTGGCAGGACACCTGGACAAGGCGGTGCCGCACAGACGGCACGTCGGTCAGCTCTGAGCCGATCAGCAGCAGGGTGTGGAGCAGCTGGGCCAACACCTGGTGAGACTCTGCACAAGCACAATGCAACAGTGCAGTCAGGAGTTACCACATTTCAGACCCTGGGGCCATCACTGACCCACTGGGGAGACCAAAGAGTTTACTCTACTCATCAAAAATGGGAAGGACGCACACCATTTTTTAAACACTTTTTTTTTGGACAAATTTCTAATATGGTAGAAAGATATAACATTGGAAAGTGTGTGAATAACAGCTTAGCCCTAAGAGCATAGTTAGCATAGCTACTTCCTCGTGCCTCGCTCGTTCAGCTTCTGTTGCTGCAGCAGCGTCAGCGACATACGTCAAGTTTTTGTTGAGTTTTTCAACAGTTTCATGGACAGTTTCAAGGATTTCAACTAGAGGCTGACCGATATGGATTTTTCTAAGGCCGATGCAGATATTTTGGGATGTTAATTGGCCAATGCCAAAATGCTCGGCCGATATTTTTGACCGATATTTATAAATGTCTGGTCCTGTAAAAACAAATACTTGGCCACTCCAGCAGAGGCCAATTTAATTTTATTCACTTTCGGTGATCCAATCATAGTTTCTGTCCCAGCTTTGATTAGTTGTCGTTAGCATTAGCATATTGTTACTAGCTGCGGCATTTTGCACGGCGATCAAAAACACAATAGTTGAGGTTAAAACTAACTCAGTGATTGAATTCTCCAGCATGCCCATATTGACGGAGGTTTAGTGAAACTTGTGTTTAACAAACTTGAAGCTAATCAATTTTCATTGCAATGTTTCTCTCCTCCCCTGAGGCCTAGGGAGTTGTGGGAGGACTCGTTTTAAAGCCCTGACTTTGCTCTTTCCAATACAAAAAACGGGAAGTCTCTATCATTTTCCCTCCCAGAAATATCGCTCGGCCTCTAAATTCAACAGTTTGAAGGACAGTCAATCTCAAAATTCTATTGAACATTTTCAGCGACTTGTGCTTTTATTGTGAAAATTCCATACTCCTAAAGCACAGCACATGGCTTTTGTAATGTAGCATAGAGTTGCAGGTGAAACTGGGCCTCGAAATGCTGGAACCAAGGTTTGTGAAGCTGCTGACAGTAGTCTGGGAGTCAATGGTAGCCACAAAAATGGTCACAGCGGCTGCTGACATCAATGTGGAGAATCATAAAAAGGAGACCTTATACGTTTTATACCGCTCCAGCCACTAAGGAGTCTAGTATTTCCTAGTCATTGTCAGATGATTAGTTCCTGTGATCTGTTTCTCTTGTAAGTTTAACCATACTTCAGGTCCAACTGTAATTTTGAGTCAATGCTTTGTTTCCCTGCTACAAGTCCACGACCCTTACATTGTTGCCAACAGCTTTTAAATGTGTGTATTTTCTATATTTAATGTACAGTGTGGACATTGCCCCTATAATCCACTGCTAAATATGTAAATGGGAAGCCACAGGCAAAACGTGCCCTTACGTTGTGCTCCCGCCTCAGTTGCCGCTGGTGCTGTACATTTTGTTTGCCACTAGATGGCACCATTGTCCTTGGACCCAGAAGTACTGTTTAGGCAGATTTGTGTTCATTATTATTCTGTCAGGGAATGACAATATTACAGTGGATTTATGTATTTTATGTCATTTCTATTGTGTGATTGTCCTGCCGACACGTTAGACCGAATACACCATATTGTTCTGTTGTAATAGACTGCTTATGAAATATTTCATGTCATCTACATTTAACCTGCTGGTACGCGATCCCAATCTCCAGTCTCTTCAACCCTCCAGCGTTCTGACCTATGCACCATCCTGTCACACTGTTTTAACCCTCTAGAGTTAGCCCTATACAGTCCGCCCTCCCTTACATACTAAGTTACATACTCACTTAGCGTGAGGCAGCATCACTAACTCATATTTGGAGTAAATAGAGTCTCTTACTCTCATTGTTGAGGGTGTTGATGGCGTCCTCCACGATGCAGTCAGGCCTGAACCCTGCTGTTTTAGACAGGTGTCCGATCAGAGAGGCAATCTTCAGACGCACCGAGTTATCAGACTCCTGTGACAAAGAGAATGAAAAGAGGGTCAAGTAACGATAGCTGTACATCAAAGGTCTACAGTCACAACAAGAAATATGTCCATAGATAAGCAGTGCCTGTTTTGAATCCTGATTCTTCCCCACCTTGCCTGTGTTTGAATTGGGGCTGAATGATATGGATAAAATTTCATATCTTGATATTCATGCCTGATATCTCAATATCGATACAATACGATACAACTATGGGTTCAGTGAAAACAGCATTTTTCAAAAAGATAAAAACGTCATAATACAAAAGAGTGCAGTTTTATTGATGAGAATTAGAGATGTAACGATTCACTCAAGCCCCGATTCGATTCGGTTTACGATTTTAAGTTCCCGATATCGATTTTTTCCGATTTTTTTAAACCTTTTTTAAGAAAAGAATATGACCCATTCATACCAATGTTTCTTTTGTTTTAACATCTGCATTTTTGTCCTTGTAACAAACTCCAACTGTCTCAGTAAGAGAACTTTACATTACAAAAATTACAAGACATGAAAATGAACTATAATCATTTTGACATGTGTGCTTGTAAATTTACATGTTTTCAGCATAAATAAAATGTGTAGCAAAGCAAACATTTTGAGATTATATTTATTTTACCAAACGTTTTTTTTTTTTTTTTTGCAGTTTGAACATAATACTACCATTTAGAACTGATTTTACAGTGCAGTTTTTTTCACCCTCGAACCCCTCACTGCCTCCCGGTGCAGCCTTTGTAAACATCCATCCATCCATCCATCCATTTTCTTCCGCTTTATCCGGGGCCGGGTCGCGGAGGCAGCAGTCTCAGCAGAGATGCCCAGACTTCCCGATCCACGCACACCTCCTCCAGCTGTTCTGGGGGACCCCGAGGCGACACCAGGCCAGCTCGGAGACATAGTCCCACCAGCGTGTCCTGGGCCTTCCACGAGGCCTCCTCCCAATAGGACATGCCTGGAACACCTCCCGAGGGAGGCGACCAGGAGGCATCCGGAACAGATGCCCTAGCCACCTCAGCTGGCTCCTTTCGACGTGAAGGAGTAGCGACTCTACCTCGAGCTCCTCCCGGGTAACTGAGCTCCTCACCCGATCTCGGAGGGTGCACCCAGCCACCCTGCGAAGGAAACTCATTTCGGCCGCTTGTATTCGCGATCTTGTCCTTTCGGTCATTACCCAGATCTCATGACCATAGGTGAGGGTGGGAACGTAGATCGATCGGTAAATCGAGAGCTTTGCCCCCTGACTCAGCTCTCTCTTCACCACAACAGTCCGATACAGCGACCGCATCACTGCTGACGCTGCACCGATCCGTCTATCGATCTCACGCTCCATCCGTCCCTCACTCGTGAACAAGACCCCGAGATACTTGAACTCCTCCACTTGAGGTAAGGACTCCCCACCGACCTGAAGCGGGGAAGCCACCTTTTTCCGGTGGAGAACCATGGCCTCAGATTTGGAGGTGCTGATCCTCATCCCGGCCGCTTCACACTCGGCTGCAAACCGCCCCAGTGCGCGCTGGAGGTCCTGATTTGATGAAGCCAACAGAACAACATCATCTGCAAACAGCAGAGATGAGATCCTGAGGTTCCCAAACCGGACACCCTCCGGCCCCTGGCTGCGCCTAGAAATTCTGTCCATAAAGGTAATGAACAGAACCGGTGACATAGGGCAGCCCTGGCGGAGACCAACACGCACCGGAAACAAGTCTGACTTACTGCCGGCAATGCGAACCAAGCTCCTGCTGCGGTCATACAGGGAACGGACAGCCCTTAGCAGAGGGCCCCGCACCCCATACTCCCGGAGCACCCCCCACAGGGCACCACGAGGGACACGGTCGAACGCTTTCTCCAAATCCACAAAGCACATGTGGACTGGTTGGGCGAACTCCCACGAACCCTCGAACACCCGATGTAGGGTATAGAGCTGGTCCAGTGTGCCACGACCGGGACGAAAACCGCATTGTTCCTCCTGAATCCGAGGTTCGACTATCGGCCGGATCCTCCTCTCCAGCACCCTGGAATAGACCTTACCGGGGAGGCTGAGAAGTGTGATCCCTCTGTAATTGGAGCACACCCTCCGATCCCCCTTCTTAAAGAGAGGGACCACCACCCCGGTCTGCCAATCCAGAGGCACTGTCCCCAACTGCCACGCGATGTTGCAGAGACGTGTCAACCAAGACAGCCCTACAACATCCAGAGACTTAAGGTACTCGGGACGAATCTCATCCACCCCCGGGGCCTTGCCACCGAGGAGCTTTCTAACCACCCCAGTGACTTCAGCCTGGGTGATGGACGAACCCCCCTCCGAGTCCCCAGCCTCTGCCTCCTCATCGGAAGACGTGACAGTGGGATTGAGGAGATCCTCGAAGTACTCCTTCCACCGCCCGACCACATCCCCAGTCGAGGTCAACAGCTCCCCGCCCGCACTGTAAACAGTGTTGGTGAAGCACTGCTTCCCCCTCCTGAGGCGCCGGATGGTTTGCCAGAATCTCTTCGAGGCCGACCGATAGTCCTCCTCCATGGCTTCTCCGAACTCCTCCCAGACCCGAGTTTTTGCCTCTGTGACAGCACGAGCTGCAGCACGCTTGGCCTGCCGGTACCTCTCAGCTGCCTCCGGAGTCCCACAAGCCAACAAGGCCAGGTAGGACTCTTTCTTCAGCTTGACGGCATCTCTTACTTCCGGGCGCCACCACCGGGTTCGGGGATTGCCGCCGCGACAGGCACCAGAGACCTTACGGCCACAACTGCGAGCAGCCGCATCAACAATGGAGGAGGAGAACATGGTCCACTCGGACTCCATGTCTCCAACCTCCCTCGGAATCTGGGTGAAGCTCTTCCGGAGGTGGGAGTTGAAGACCCTACTGACAGAGGGATCCACCAAACGTTCCCAACAGACCCTCACAACACGTTTGGGCCTGCCAGGTCTGACCGGCTTCCTCCCCCCTGCCAGCGGATCCAGCTCACCACCAGGTGGTGATCGGTTGACAGCTCAGCCCCTCTCTTCACCCGAGTGTCCGAGACACGCGGCCGGAGATCAGATGACACAACTACAAAGTCGATCATCGACCTCCTGCCTAGGGTATCCTGGTGCCACGTGCACTTATGGACACCCTTGTGCTCGAACATGGTGTTCGTTATGGACAAACTGTAACTAGCACAGAAGTCCAATAACAGAACACCACTCGGGTTCAGATCGGGGAGGCCGTTCTTCCCCATCACCCCCGTCCAGGTCTCACTGTCGTTACCCACGTGGGCGTTGAAGTCCCCCAGTAGAACAATGGAGTCCCCAGTCGGAGCACTATCTAGTACCCCTCCCAGGGACTCCAAGAAGGCCGGGTACTCTGCACCGATGTTGGGCCCGTAGGCCGAGACAACGGTGAGAGACCTGTCCCCAACCCGAAGGCGTAGGGACGCGACCCTCTCGTTCACCGGGGTGAACTCCAACACGTGGCGGCTGAGCTGGGGGGCTATAAGCAAACCCACCCCAGCCCGCCGTCTCTCCCCGCGGGCAACTCCAGAAAAATGGAGAGTCCAGCCTCTCTCCAGGAGTTGGGATCCGGAACCCAGGCTGTGCGTGGAGGTGAGCCCGACTATATCTAGCCGGTATCTCTCAACCTCCCGCACA
This sequence comes from Neogobius melanostomus, assembly GCA_007210695.1. NCBI lineage: Eukaryota > Metazoa > Chordata > Actinopteri > Gobiiformes > Gobiidae > Neogobius > Neogobius melanostomus. The sequence continues at coordinate 359,652 of VHKM01000921.1, read as the reverse complement.
AGCTCAGGCTCCTTCCCCCCAGCGAAGTGACGTTCCATGTCCCGAACGCCAGAAGCTGCGCACGCGGACCAGGTCGTCGAGGCACCCGCCTTCGACTGCCACCTAGTCCTCTCTGCACCCGACCCCTACGGATCCCTCTGCGGGTGGTGAGTCCACAGGAGGGCGGGCCCACGTCATCCCTTCGGGCTGTGCCCGGCCGGGCCCCGTGGGCAGAGGCCCGACCACCAGGCGCTCGCATTCGAGCCCCAACCCCAGGCCTGGCTCCAGGGTGGGGCCCCGGCTGCGCCATACCGGGCGACGTCACGGTCCTTGCTGTAGTACTATCCATGGAAGTCTTTGAACTGCATTTCGTCTGACCCGTCACCTAAGACCTGTTTGCCATGGGAGACCCTACCAGGGGCATGAAGCCCCAGACAACATAGCTCCTCGGATCATTCGGGCACTCAAACAACCCCACCACGTTAAGGTAGCAGTTCACGGGGTTGTAAACTTCCTCCTTTGTAAACATAAGGAGGAAAAAGACATGACAGCTCCTGTAGGTATTGGATTATTTGACAAGCAGACATTTGATGAGGATTTCAGCAGAATCAGAGCAGGTTGGTCAGATGTTTGTCAGTTTACGATCTTTGGTAAACTTCTGTCAAAATGCTAAACTCTGCGTTAGCCGCTAACGCTAATCTCGTAGCGGCTAACTTTAGCTGCGTCTGCTGCTTCGATGCCTACACGTGTATGTGTTTACATGGTGTGGCGTGTGTTGGAGGTGAGGCGGGGGAGGTGTGGAGCTTGTCTTGAGAAAAAGTTAACGTCGTTAGAAACAACGAGCTATGTTCCGGTCTATTTCGGTCGCGCAAAATGGAGCAGCTGAGGGTGGCTTTAAAATCGATTCTTTTATTTTTTACATCGATTCACATTTTATGAATATTAAATCGATTTTAAATCGATTTTCGATGAATCGTTACATCCCTAATGAGAATCTATATCCTTTATATCTAGCTTTTTCGATTTTATTATCTTAAATGTTCGTATCTTGATATTGATACAATAACGATATATCTTTCAGCCCTAGTTTTGAATGTAGTGAGTGAGCAGCTACAATACAATAGTAGCCCACCACCACAGAGTATGGAGCGAATCCATACAGACTACAGTGTAGCACTTTGAGCAGTCACTGTGGACTGGAGCCAGGCTGATGGTCAGAATCACCTGGCTGGAGGACTCACCTATTATACATGTTTCTTACTTACAACTTTCTCCCCAAGTTAAGAAGAGCTAGAGTCCCAGCCTCCGTTATGTGCAACATCTACAGAGGGACTATAGAGAGCATCCTGACCAGCTCCATCACTGTGTGGCTCTTCTACAGAGGGACTATAGAGAGCATCCTGACCAGCTCCATCACTGTGTGGTTCTTCTACAGAGGAACTATAGAGAGCGTCCTGACCAGCTCCATCACTGTGAGGTTCTTCTACAGAGGGACTATAGAGAGCATCCTGACCAGCTCCATCACTGTGTGGTTCTTCTACAGAGGGACTATAGAGAGCATCCTGACCAGCTCCATCACTGTGTGGTTCTTCTACAGAGGAACTATAGAGAGCGTCCTGACCAGCTCCATCACTGTGAGGTTCTTCTACAGAGGAACTATAGAGAGCGTCCTGACCAGCTCCATCACTGTGAGGTTCTTCTACAGAGGAACTATAGAGAGCATCCTGACCAGCTCCATCACTGTGTGGTTCTTCTACAGTGGGACTATAGAGAGCATCCTGACCAGCTCCATCACTGTGTAACACGGCGCCAGCACTGCCTCCTGCCGAAGGAGCCTCCAGCGCATCGTGAGAGCAGCGGAGAAGATCTGCGGAGCCCCTCTCGCCTCCATTAAGGACACCATCACACAGTCTCTTCAAGGTAATGCCTTCAGGGAGGAGACTGCGGAATCTACGAGCCAGGTCCAGTCGACTGAAGAACAGTTTCATACACAAGGCCATCGGGAAGCTGAACTCCCTGTCAGTCTCTTCTGTTCACCTGATTTTGACCTGGTTCATGCCACCACAACTTCTCAAGATAACTTTCATACCATTTGTTTGATCTTATTGAAGTATTTAAGTAGAATTTTGAACACCTGATAAAACTTTTTAAGTGACATGGCAAAAGAGGGTGCACAAGAATCTCGAGGCGCAATTCAGACGCAGTGCCTTGGAGGAAACTACATGTGCGGGCACTTCTGCAGTGCATACACTGCCTGATGACACGCTCTATTATTTAGTTGTAGCCTTTAGCTTTGATTCACTGTGCCATTGTTTTAATAGGCTTCTGTAATGTCAAAAGATCTAGTGTCTCATTCATTTCCCACCAAGATCTTGTATTGATGATCGGAGAGTGTGACTACTGCAAAAGGATTTCCCCAGCACTCTGTGGCGGCCGATTGATCTCCACATGAACCACTCTTTCACAATGTGAGCCCCATGAATCCTGGCATTGTCATCTTGGGACCTGACAAACTGCAGCAGCCACAAATCATAAGAGTTAATAATAATAATAATAATAATAATAATAATAATTGTGGCCATACCGCCTTTGCTATGCCCAATCCCGTCAGATCTTGGAAGCTAAGCAGGGAAGGGCCTGGTTAGTACTTGGATGGGAGACCATTTGGTAACACCAGGAAGCCTAGCGAATGTAGTGAGTGAGTGAGTGGTTGGTGGTGGTCGGAGGGGCCGATGGCGCAAACTGGTAGCCTTGCTTCTGTCAGTCTACCCCAGGGCAGCTGTGGCTACAATAGTAGCTTACCACCATCAAGTATGGAGTGAATGAATAGTGCAATGTAAAGCGTCTTTGAGTGTCCAGAAAAGCGCTATATAAAACCGATGCATTATAAGAGTTAACCAGGTAACGGACACTTTTTATGTGATCAGGCTGCACTCTGTGCTGTAAACTTTGATGGGAGAACGAGAGTTGCAGCGGAGGAAGAGAAAGGATCGCCAGAACTCCTGCCTGCAGTGTGTTCAGATAAACTCCTCACTAACTCACTGTTAACATTTTAAAAAAAGAGACACCATGGCCATCTTTACAAATCTCCGTCTACCAAGCCCTGACAATGCCACTCCTAACATAAGGCAAGAAGTGAGGGCTGTACCTTATAGTAGTGCTCCAGTAGGATGCGGATGACCCCCTCCACACTCTCTGCCTCGACGGAGCGGCGGGAGAACAGCAGCAGGTACTGGAGCGCGTCTGTGGAGCTCGTGGCCTTACACAGGTCGATGTGCAGAGCTGCAGACTTACTGGGTTTGGACAGACGCAGCCTCTTCGCAGGGGCATCCTCAGGAGCTACCTGTCAACAACAAGCCGACATGTCAAACTGCACGTCCCCTGCCTTAAGCTCCAACAGCAGGACAGAGAAATGATGGCTACATGCAGGAGAAACGGAAGCAGCAGTAGTAGCATTAGTGGTAGCATTAACTACGTAAGAAAATTAGGGCTGAAACAACTAATCAATTAATCGATGACTAATCGATTATTGAAATAGTCGACAACTATTTTAGTAATCAATTAATCGTTTTCTGGTTCACACAGACTCAAATAGATCAAAAATGACATGAAAATTTAGTATTTTTGATGAAAACTTACTTTGTTTTTAAAGCTAGGGTCTGTAGTGTTTTGTACATTGAAAATGTCATAAATATCTGTCTTGTGTCCCATCCAATCAGAAATCAGAATTAACGCTAAGAGCCTCCAACAAATATTTACTTTAAGTTTACTCCATCAACATGTCCGGAAGCGGCGGCACTTCAGTGTTATGTAATAAAAATAAAAATAAATCCTACACCATTCAGTCTTTCACCATCTTTTATTCCTCCGTTAGTAGTAATAGGAGCCACTGTCATAGTAGTAGTACTAGTAGCAGTAATAGTAGTACTAGAAACCCAAGTATTTGTCATGGAATCAGTCATAGTAGTTGCAAGTAAAAGGGTAGGGATCACACTGTGCTTTAGAATAGAAGAAAAACAATTATATTGCAGTAAATGCATGAGACAGATCAAATGAACTGGAAATGTTGTGTTGATGGGGGCAGACATAAGTTTTTACTTCTTTCAGCTCCTTCCCATTCATGTTAAATGCTGTTGTTGCATTTGTTTTAAATGAATGAAATATATAAAATGGAAATGGCTTTGAAAAGCCTTTGTAAAACCAAAGTACTAGCTGTACGTGTTAGTATTGTATTGTGTATGTATTTAATAGTATCAAATACATTTTATGTTATTTCAAACTGCGTTACTGTCCCCACAGCAGAGTAGGTCGACACTTAAATATTCAGCACATAGAGAATGACTATGATGCTACAACTGGCCAAAACACAAGGCGAGCGTCATTAGCATTGTTAGCACAGGGTTTGCCCGTAGTGTTTCTACTTTATAGAACCTGACAGAACCAAAACCAAATGACAGATTGAATCTAACAGTAGTTTAGGGTCTAACAGTTAATCTGCGTACCTGCACAACTTTGGAAAACTCCTCATAAACTCGTTTTTTCAGGTGAGCTGCCATTTTCACAGCGCAAACACCGCTGCCCGCAGCAACATTTGTCCACCGTTACTTTCCGTAGGTAGGTTGGTTTCCTTAACCGCTACTGCCGCCCATCGGCAGCTTCGGAGTCCATTCAATGACATGTCCCCATCACCACCTTTAGGAGTTAACCTCTTAACCCCCACTTTAACAAAGCACGTTTTCTCCAGTTCGACCCAAATCTAAAACCTTCTTGAAAAAAAGTGTACAAATAGTTACAAACACAGCAAAAACAAACACAGTCGACAAAAAGTCATGAAAAAACAAAAACGCAACAAAATAGTTACAAAAAAAGTATCATGAGACCTAAGTGAGGATGTAAACGCAGCAAAAAAAAAGCAAATCAAAATGGGTGTTAAAAAAACGTAACAAAAAAGTGATGACAATGCAACAAAAACGTGACCCAAAAAAAAGACGAAAAAGTGACATGACGAAAAATCTTAGTTTTGTGGGCCTTAGCTTTCAAATGAGGCATTACACTGGTGTAAGCTCCAGTCGAGAAGCTTTAGATTTGGATCAAACTGAACGGGAGAAAATGCCCTCAGTTCAGGTGGGAGTTAAGGGGTTAAGAAAGCGGGCTATACAGGTAAAGCGGAATAAAAACAGTGTGACAATGTCATCGTTTACAGCTCTGTAGCGAAAAGGTAGGAGGAAGCAAAGCTACTACTACTCGTCAGCTCTGGTCAACTGGTCTTTTTCCTGCATTAGTCTCAGTTCATGTCTGACCGAATAGCCATGAAGCCAAAGTCATGGCATCACCATACAGACTGATGGAGACTCCTAGAGTAGTTACAAGTCAGGCCTGAGGAGGCGAGTTGCCCTGACATGTTTTTGATCTAGCATTCAATGAAACCTCTCGGGTCAAATATACTGCATTGCAGCGTGAAATAATTATTGTAGCTAATAAACTCACTTTAAGCTCAAGACCTATGAAGAGTTTGTCATTTGCATGATTTAAATTTACGCATGTGACATGTGACGGAATAGTGAATATTCTGCTGAGATGGAGATTGATATATCTCTATTAGTTACAGCACATCCATGGAAAATGTTAGCCTGGCTAACGCCAGACTAAAATCACAAGTGATATTTAGTCTGGGGACCACCAATTCATTTTCTCGTAGGAGAGGTGTGGTTTACGATTGTCCATAGCCGTTTATTGGGCGCTACGAATGTCGCTCATGCGTCTGCACGTAGCCATAGCCAATCGTATCATGGTATCAGATGACGTATGACGTACCTGCTGTAAACTTTTGAGCTAAACTATTTAGAACACGTTCTAAAGCTTGATCGAAAGATGGCATCGCGTCTGCTGCTGTCATGTTGGATCCGTAAATATATATATATTTTTTTTTTTTATCCCTAAACAAAACTACAAGCTTCTGTATGTCAAATAGCGCGTCATCGTCTTACTGTCCCTCCTCGTTCTGTGATTGGTGCCCAAATCCATGGAAAAATGTCGGCCATGGTCCCCAGGCTGTTGTGAAGTTCGAAAAGATTCGAGTGCACACAGCAGTCTGGCGTTAGCCAGGCTAGGAAAATGTAACAGGTTTTCCAAACATGGTGCCATCTTTAAGCTTTTCAAATCTGGAAATTTCAGGCCTATGAAGTATAACATAAGGGCACATTTTGAATGCATTTGACAGTTGCTAGAATATATATACATGTAGAATTATGCTAAACTATGTGCTAAACTTCGTATTAACAAAAATCAATGAGTGACAAAGGCTTTTCAGATTTTATTGTTTTGTACACAAAAACAGCTGGTCCTGGTTCATAGGACGAAGCCTGCGACCTGGAAAAGACAACACAATATTCAGAAAAAGACTACACACACATACAAAACACTGACAGTCATGCATGTACTGTGATAAAAACCTTTTCCTATCAGCTTTGTGGTATTCATATCCTTGATACATATCTAATAGTGATGCGCGGGTTGACCCGACACCCGCGGTCAACCTGCGGATTCGGTCGGATCGGGTACCTCAAAATACAGCAAACTTCAGGTGCGGGTGGGTCGGGTTACAAGCACACTTTTTGTTGTCCTTACATTGTTGGCTTACAACATACAGTGCATTCTTATCCATAAATGCCACACAGTCGGCTGTGTTTTGTTGAATGTTTAGTTTCATGGGGTAAACGTATCATTACCATGTTTTGTTTGTTGTTTTCGCCTGGACTGTCGCCCTATACTCACCGCTACAAATGCGGCACAACAGCAATGCCCAAGCACATGTACGACACACATCTAACTAACCTGAGGAGAGCAACTTCTTGTAGCGCCAGGTTAAGGCTGCTCCACTTTAGTCCAAACTCCGTTTAGTTTGACAGAAAAAGTAAAGCCTCATGATAGTTTCTGCTCCTTCTGCTCCATAAGCGATTTCAAAGGTTCCTCAGCAGCGCAGTAGCAAAACAAAGCATCAAGTGCTAATTCTACACTGTAAACTCAGTCACGTGACACGCTCCCGTTTGAGTGACAGCCAGCTGCAGCCTGATTCATGACGCTGTTTTTTAATGTGTGCGGGTCGGGTCGCAAACCGAGACACTTTTCTGCGGATCGGGTGGTTCGGGTTTGATTTACAGCGGGTCAGGTTGGTGCGGGTCAGAAAAAAAGCCGCATCTCTAATATCTAATATTGAACATTTGGTAATTAAGAGTTAATTAAAAGTTTTTCATTTAAAAAACAAACAAATACCGAATTGTATCATGTTTTTAGTGTGGGAACCTCCTCAGACAAATGCCTCAGAGTCTTCATGTGTCGGAACCCGTTCTGAGGGGAGGGGCCACAGAACGTGACCCCGCCCTCAGAGTGTGGGGCCCAGTCTGACTCGTCATCGCATCATCACCGAAGGGACACAAGGCATTTCCACCAAAAAAGGACGCGCTTGATTTAGTGACACCTCTACATTTGTACGCAGGTCATACAGTCATGGGCAAACGCCACAGATCATGTTACTCACTTTTACATCAAAATTGCAGGCCCAGAAGGACAATTATTACATTTGGAATATATTTAGACTTGGACTCCCTTTAACACCGGATTCATTGCCAAGGCAGAAATGAAATCACCTCTAAATAACGCCTAAACTTGCGGTTGACCCAAAGAAGTTCAGTTAACCAGCTGAAGTACCACCGTCGTGGACAACACCATGCACTGTCACCTTTTATGCGGTGGGGACAGGGGCCTGGGGCATGACTGGCACCTCTGGCTTGGCACCCTTCTGCTCAGAGATGGGGGTGGTGGGTAGCGTCTCCTCCTTGGGCTCTACGATGCTCACGTGGTCAGGCAGGGGCTTCTTGGGGCCAATTTTACCGCTGGGGTCCCAGGGCAGCATGATCTTCACCTTGATGCCCAGAACACCTGAAAGGAGGACACTAGTAAGACTCCTGAGGTTTGAGAGCAGCCGTTTATCTTAAAGATTTCAAGTAAAGTTAGAACAATTACATTACGTCTACTCCATTACCAATTTTCTCAAACCAATTGTTCAGCGGTCACTAAAGAGCACCAGCCTACGAGTACTACGGCTCACATCCGTGAATATAAAAAAAAACAACAGTATGGGATTGATAAACTGCTTCAGCTACATTTTTATAAACCTGTTCAGAAGGAAGGACCATTTGTAGAAAACCTTTCAGACATGGCCACAAAGCACTTAACATGGGACAATTTACATCCATGCCACACACAGTGGCGGGACCGGCCGCTTGACTATAAACGGGCCTTTACACAAAACATTTTGGCACATACGACCTAAAGCAGGGGGACAGCGGCCTACAGCAGTGTCTGTAAAGGCCCTTAGGTACACGTATATCAATGACGTGAAAGCAGCCTCTCAGATGAAATGTTTTTCCAAATGCCTCTGCTTGTTTCATCAGAGGATGGGGCAAACAGATGCCCTCGTCTGACTCGTCATCGCATCATCACAGAGGGGGGGGTAGAATCCTGCATCAGTGTGTGAGTGTACCTTGCCGCAGCAGGACGTGGCGCACGGCTGTATCAACGTAGTAGTTGACTGGGTCTCCGCTGTGGATCATCAGACCGTCCACAAACTTCATGGACTTAGCCCTCTGTCCACGCAGTTTCCCTGAGACCACCACCTCGCAGCCCTTGGCCCCGCTCTCCATGATGAACCTCAGCACACCATAGCACGCCCTAGAACACAACACACCAGGTTAATGTTGTCAGAAAGGTCTTCGAGTCAATACAATACACTTAAAGCAGAACTAAGTAACTCATGTCCCAAGAGGCCATAAGCACCACTGCAGGGGTCGTAGCATGTTGCAGTTATTTACTCATTAATTGTCCGTGAGAGTAAATACTACACTGACAGAAAAGAAAGGGAGAGAGAGATGTTGTACATTAGAGTGCGGATCGGGGTGTTTTTTTCTGTCCGAGCCCCGCCCTCGTCTGACTGAGCAGTGATCAAAGCAGAGCCAAGCCCGATGGCATTAAGATATTTGTGTCCGAGTCCGACAATTATAATGTGAGGGGGAGGGGGAAAGGGGGGCTCGTAAACCCGCTGTTACCTCATAGCGCAGGTAAATTCAATACTTGTCTAAACTTCACTCAGTCCATGCGCTTTGGATAAGCCGTTAAAGCGAACGCACACCTTTGAAACACTTTCACCACATTTCTGTGAAGAACTTATTAACCTTTTAAAAAGTAGAGCTGAACGCAGAGGTTACATTAACCGAAAATTCTCCGTCATTTACGGAATATTTTAAGCTTTGACGGAACATTTCAAAGGCCGTCTGTCATTTTGACAGATTGAAAATCAAGCCGTGATTAAAATAAAAACGCAGGGCTGCTTTTTTTCAGAGCGCGCGGGGCTCTCTCTCTAAACGCAGCTTCACTCTTTCACTTGTATCACTGCCTAGCTAGCTAACTTTCTGGGCGCTAACAACAACACGGGGAAGAAAACCACGATCCAAACGCGGTTAAATATCCTTCTCATCTGGAGCCGCTCTTTAACTTTAACCGTAAATCTCAGGACGAGCTCATCTATTTCTCTCCCCTCTCTCTCTCTCTCTTTCCCTCCCGTGTGTGTTTCTGTGCGCGGCGCGCTGTGCAGTGATGCCAACTGGTAAATATTGTCCGCTATTTCTTAAACATTAACGTTAAAAGAGAAAGTGCAAATAGTGTAATATGAGCCCTGACATGAGGAGCAGATGACGCTCTGAATAAGCCTCTGAGAATTTTACGCACGAGTTCATACACATTTCTGTAGCAAAATGTGTGTTCCATGATTGTTCAAATGTTTAGTTAAACTCCATTTATCCAGCGATCTCACATTTTTCCTAACATACACAATATGCAGCTTATATATAGCCTATGTAAATGTCTTTAAAACTTGCTTATAATGTGAGATTAATTCATGAAGGATAAAAATAGCCCATGACGGATTATATTTTTTTATAAACCTGCCCGTCAAAATGAAGGAGAGAAATTATCCCTAGTGAAACCACTGGCTGAACGATTTTGGAAAATAAACTAATTTTTTTTCTTTAATATTGTGATTAAATATGCGATTATTGTTGCACGGCCCACTTATGTATTTTTCACCTAACACAAGCAATAAATCAGTCCGTTTCATAATAATATTTGAAAATTGCAACAATAAAAAAATTGTTGCCTGACCTATTCAAAATTTGTCAACAACACTTCTTAAAAACTGTCGGAACAGTAGTCTATAAATAAACGAAAAAGATATATAAATAAATAAATATAAATGATAAAACTCACTGATCCAGTCAGTAACATCACCTATACTAAAGTGCAAGCAAAGTAATAACGCCTGCTTTAACTAGTTGGAAAGGTTTTAGGAAATCAAACTCGCATTTAATACAAAATAAACTTTATTATTTATTATTTCGGCCAATCAAATTCCGGTGTGAGCTGCGACTCGTAGTTGCTTCAGATGCGCGTTATTGATGGACACGGAGAGGCCAGATGGAGCACACGCCACAGTGGAATTAGGAGCAGCTGTAAATACTGTTCAAGTGGGGCTAGCCCGCAGTTAGTTTTGCCTGTTAGCTTCTTCTTCGTGATTTCATTAGTGTGTATTGGTGCTCCGGGTCGGTGCAGGGAAAGTTGCAAAATGTGGTTTTCTGGCTAGAGACACCAGGGGGAGATGAAAGACCCCCAATCATCCCATTAACACTTTTATTACCCCCAGAGGGACTACGGAAAGGATTTATTAAAGTAAACAAGTTACTGTACAAGTACTGCTTTAACATGGCAGTTCAATATTCAGTTTCCGTAATGTTTTCAAACTGCTCCTTTAAAAACACTTGTAGAAATCAATGCCAAAAAGTGAGAGCAGAGACCTGAAACTGACAGTATTTTTTGTGGCACACTCAGGTCTGGACAAGGACACAAGCCATTATCTAGACAGCAAGTTTGATTGGTGGTGGACCGGGAGGGCAGCCTCTCAGACAAATGCCTCAGAGGTCTTCAGAGGACGGGAGGCCCTGACCAGCCTGGAGCCCTCGCTGAGCCACAGAACGCAGCTCAGAGCGGGACAGGCACAGGCAGAGCACCCCCTTCTGACTCGTCATCGTATCATCACAGAGGTTTAAGTTATGCCCAGCCTTTACCGAACGATCAAGCCAAACAAAAAAAGAGCTCCTTAAAAGAACATCCAGGAGCATTAACATTTGACAGGAATCAAATATGAACTGCTAAGAGTCACATCCGTTTCAAGACCAGTTTGGTGAGCTCCAAGTCTAAAGTACATTATTAGTGGGTTTTATACATATGGCCCCATACAGACAGGTTATTTTAATATTCAAATATTTTTTAATTCAGCAGACTGGTGCCGAATTGTACTACATACTACTTCCAAATTTACTTGTGTTGACCTGGGTAGTCAAATTTGGACTGACGCAGTCCTAAACCAAGCTTCAAATGGGATTAACCAAGAATAAAACTATGATTTCAAAGGGCTTAAAGAGTACCTAAACGGGCGTGCCAAAGCCTTTCCCCACCCACAAACAAAAGTCAAAAATTGCTGTGAAAGAGGCGGTCTCTGAAGTTTGGGGGTGACATGCGGGGGGTGAGTGTGTGGGCCTTTGCATTGGCACAATCACAGCAGACTGATTACGTGGGAGGGACTTGGTTATAAACCACAGGTACAGGGGCAGGACAATGGGCAGCACCTGATGACGATGTGTGGAGCTGATGTGGCTTATGACGTTCTGTGGAGGCCGTGGACACGTCTCCAGCCAATCAGGAAATTCTAATTTAGTAGCAGAGTTTACCCTGAAGGGGGCGCAACACATTCGTTTTCAGGCCAAAGTTAGGATTTGACACATGTTTGCGCTATAATGTCAGAATAATGTCAGGGACCAGTGGACAACACTATGAGACACCCATTGAGACAGTTTATCAGTAAAAAAAAAAACTTGATTTGGTGTTTAGTTACTCTTTAAAAAAGGACAAAACTATGTCTCCATAATCGTAATGGCTTAGACTTGAATTGCTTTTTACAAATCGGAGTTGAGAAGCTTCTTAAAGTGCTACACTCCAGTCAATATTCTTTTACTCCTTGCTCCGTGTTGCTAAGCCATTACTGTAGCCACAGCTGTCCTGGGGCAGACTGACGAAGCGGGTAAAGCGCTTTGACTAACGACACTACCATCTTAGCCAATGTTGCTCTACTATAATAAATCAAACCTAGACCAGCAGAAGAGCTGGATCCTTACCTCCTGACGGCCAGGCCTCCCAGCAGCTTGTAGCGCAGGGACTCTGCCTGGGCGATGGCACACAGTCCACGGGTGGCCACCTTCTCCGCGTACAGCTGTGGACAGGACAGGACACATGAGGAGCACTGAACTACCATCCCACATGTGGATGTGTGACCAGCAGGGCAGCCTCTCAGACAAATGCCTCAGAGGTCTTCAGAGGACGGGAGGCCCTGACCAGCCTGGAGCCCTCGCTGAGCCACAGAACGTAGCTCAGAGCGGGACAGGCATAGGCAGAGCGCCCCCTTCTGACTCGTCATCGTATCATCACAGAGGTTTAAGCTATGCCCAGCCTTTACGGCACAACCAAGCCAAACCAAAAAAAGAGCTCCTTAAAAGAACATCCAGGAGCATTAACATTTGACAGGCATAAAATATGAACTGCTAAACAAACAAGAGTCACATCCGTTTCAAAACAGGGTCAGTGTGAAGTCTGTAAGCTCTGTCATACAGGAGTTGAGTTTTATACATTAGGCCCCATGTAGACATGTTATTTAGCCATCATCAGCTATGAAATAATTTTTGATTTTCCCTTAATACGTGCAGCCTTTGCAATTTCGATTCATTTGGAAGGTTTTGTTAATTCCTAAAGTGCACCAATAGATTTACTGTAAACTGCGTCACGTCATCATTAGCCATAGATAAATAAGGCTGCGATTGATTTTGTAAAGTAAAAATTATACGTTAATAAAAACTGCACATTCCAATTACCAATATAATGCAGGGACAAAACAGGCACATGCAGCTGGAAAAAACACATACAAACAGTCCTCCCTAACAAAGGGCCAGCAGCACATTTAACAAAGAGGATACAGGCTGTGCCTCACCTCCACACTGCCCTCTGGGAACCCAAACCTCTTCTGGACCACTGCGGTCAGCTCTCGGATTCTGCGCCCCTTCTCCCCCAAAACGTTCTGGGTCCTGAAAATCATCAACGTTTACAGGAGAACACAACACAACTCACTTTGAGCTTTTCTAAGCCACAGGTGTGTCAAGTCCAGACCATTTTCCCCAATGATTCTGATTTCAGAGCTTAAACATCATGTATGTTTAAGCTCTGAAATCAGAATCATTGAGTATATTAGGGCCGAAACAACTAAATCGATTAATCGATGACTAATCGATTATTGAAATAGTCAACAACTATTTTAGTAATCGATTAATCGTTTTCTGGTTCACACAGACTCGGATCAAAAATGACATGAAAATGTAGTATTTTTGATGAAAACTTACTTTGTTTTTAAAGTTAGGGTCTGTAGTGTTTTGTACATTGAAAATGTCATAAATATCTGTCTTGTGTCCCATCGAATCAGAAATCAGAATTAACGCTAAGAGCCTCCAACAAACATTTACTTTAAGTTTACTCCATCATCATGTCCGGAAGCGGCGGCACTTCAGTGTTACGTAATAAAATAAAATTTCCTACACCATTCACCGCCAAGCGATTAATCGTAAAATAATCGATAGATTAATCGATTACAAACTAATCGTTAGTTGCAGCCTTAGAGTATATGTAGCACATTGAGTATATACTCAATGTGCTACCAATAAATATGACTTACCATTTGAACAATTACAAAAACAATTATTAATGTCCAGCACTCTCTACATGAGCCGTTTGTCATTTCATTTTAAGTCTTATTCATGTCATTCAATTGCATTACAGTTGTTTGCACATAACAGAGGGGTCTGTCTCTGACATTTGGTCAGGTGAAGTACCAAACTGAGGTCAGGAAAGTGTCTGTAGCGCTCACCTCGTGGCCAGAATGATTATCTCAGTCCTGGTTGGAGTCACCCGCACCTCGACCCCCGAGTAGCCATCCTCAGCCAGCTCCCGGGTCAGGAACTCGTTCAACTCGGCCTTGAAGATGCCGTCCGATACGAACTGCACACATGAGGCACACATGAGCAATAAGCATCCATGCTCTGTACTTAATGTGTTATAGTCTAAGACACGCGCTGCTGGTGACTCTACGGTGACTCTACAGGACCTACACAGTCACGGAATAGACTTGGCTCAAAGCTTACGAAGTAACCAAACTTTCGGACATTAGTAGTTCGGGATTCCGCAGTTTATTAGCCCAATGTGCAGTTACATTACAGGGCACGTCGGGACGAGGCTAGCTGCCGGGCCCACACTGGCCGCCGCTCAGAACCATGAGCCGACTAAGAGTATCCACAGTAATCCAGGCCGGGGCATAGGAGTCCAGCCCCGGGGACGCTCGAGCACTCAGCGGACACCCAGCGGACAGCTCCTCATTAGTTATTTGTACAGTATCAGCGGTCTCAGGCGATAGATTAGGATGAATATTGCTAACCTTCCTCTTCTTCGAAATCTGCACCGCCATCTTCCTTTGGGCCGCGGACAGGAAAGGACGTACCAAGGATGCGGAAGTGAACTTATACCAAGCACGTCACTTCCGGTGACGTTCTATAGAAATTAAAATAATGCAAAATTGGCCAAATGGTTTATTCATCCATATGGCAAGCTAATTTATTAAGAACTATGTGCACTAGGGCACTTTTATTAAACCATCAAACGTTGTAACCTGTCTTTTTCTGTGCACTGTTTGTTATGATCTATGTCTTTATGTGGTTGCACATTTTGTTTACTTTTGTTTGTGCAAGAGCTAAAGTTCAACTCAGTCTATCCATTGTGAGATCAATCAATTACGTTTTTTTTTAAAGGTGAAATTAAAACTTCATGATCTGTGATGTCGTTTTAACAACACGATATTGATTCAA
The DNA here is from genome assembly GCA_007210695.1 of Neogobius melanostomus. Taxonomy (NCBI): domain Eukaryota; kingdom Metazoa; phylum Chordata; class Actinopteri; order Gobiiformes; family Gobiidae; genus Neogobius; species Neogobius melanostomus. The sequence goes on along the minus strand of VHKM01000921.1, from coordinate 344,608 downwards.
TGTTTTCTTGCGATCTTGTGTAATCTTTAGGTTAGTCCACTAGATGGTGCACTTCAATCGACGTTAGATTAGGCCTTGACGCATGCCCACCAATTTGCCAGATTTTTCAATAATAAAGTAGAGTTGTGCTAGTACTAGCTCTTACAGTAGAGTAGACGGCACTGCAGTGGTTCTCAGACTTTGTTAGTCGTGACCCTGTTAAAGAGGGGGTATTATGCTTTTTCAATCACATAGCACCAGTCTATAGCATACTACAATGATGACATAACCTTCTGTTGGTCTGTATATGCAGTAAATTAAAATAACTGCCTTGAATAAAATTGCTCTCTCAAAATGGCTGTACTGAACGTGTAGTGATTATTTGTCAACAAAAAAGGCAACTCAAACTGCGACATAGGCAAACTTAGAACTTAACTCAAATAAACACTTAGACGCACCATGGATCTTGGTTTTACGCAGCAGCAAAAATAAGTGCAAAGTCCAAACAACTTAAAGTTTAAAAAAAAAGGTTTATTTCCAAATAACAAAGGCAAACAGCAAGATAACGTATGCCAGGCCTACTTGCTGCCTCTCCTAATTTACTGGTAAAAAACCATTAGCCCACCCAGGTGCGTGCTGAACTGTGTGCGGTACTCCCTTATATCCCCTAGGTGCGCAATGATAGAAGAACCAAACAAAATTAAACAAAGAGTAAACTAATTAGAATTAACTTAGCACATTAAAGAATATGTTATAAAAGGAAAACCAAAAATAGTGTACTAGAAAATACACAACTCAAAATGTGTAACTTAATTTTAACTTTAAACCAAAACTGACAAAATAGCTCCTACACTCCGGCCCCTAATTGTGCATTATATCACAATTACTAGCTCAATAAAACAAAAGGAGCTATTCTAACAGCCATGTCAGTCATATTCTATGTGAGATGCATTATCCTTAGGTGATTTTTTTTTTCTTCTTACTGCGAAAATATACATTGGTAACAGGATAGAGAGCAAGATAGAGCAGTGGGAGGTGAGACAGATAGAGTTTTAGTCCATAGCTGCTTCCAGCAGCAGGCAGAGCTTGGTCACAGGCCTGTCCAGTACACTGGTTTTAGTCTTCAGCTGCACAGAGCGGACCAGGCCACGAGCATCAGTGTTAACGGCCAAGACTCTCCCCATCTGCCAACATCCTCTGGGGGCAGTGGCGTCTGCAAGCAGCACTATATCTCCAGGACGGATGTTTCTTCTCGGCCTCATCCACTTCTGTCTCTCTTGCATGATGGGCAAGTATTCTTCGATCCATCTTTTCCAAAATATTCCAGCCATGTATTGTACCTGTCTCCACCTTTTCCTCAGGTATAAATCATGTTTTCAAAGAGTCCAGGTAGCATGACAGGTTTGCCCTTTAACGTTAGGATGTGATTTGGCGTGAGGGCTTCAAAATCATCTGGGTCATTAGAGACTGACGTGAGAGGTCTGTCATTTAAAATGGCCTCAGCTTCACAAAGCACAGTTTGGAGACACTCATCATCCACAATCTGGAGCTTGAGGACAGAGGTGAGTATACTCCTGACTGAACGAATCAGGCGCTCCCAGATGCCACCTTGATGTGAGGCTGAAGGGGTGTTAAAATGCCAGTTAATGCCATCCCTGGCCATAGCGCCTTGAATTTTTTCCTGATTTAAAGCAGTAATGCTTTCTTTGAGCTCTCTATTGGCTCCCACAAAATTTGTGCCATTGTCTGATCTGATGGAGGAGACTGGGCCACGTCTGCATACAAATCTTCTAATTGCATTGATGCAAGAATCAGCATCCAGTGTGTACGCAACTTCCAAATGGATCGCACGACTGGTCAAACAAGTGAAAATGACCCCATATCTTTTCAGCAGGCTCAGACCTTTTTTAACATCAATCGGGCCAAAATAGTCTACTCCAACATCAGTGAAAGGAGCATTATCTGGTCTCACTCTCTCCATAGGCAAATCAGCCATCATTTGTTCGATTAGCTTTCCTCTGTTTCTCCGACAGGTCACACATTCAAACAGAATTTTTCTGGCAGCAGAGTTAGCACTGATTATCCAGTATTTTCGTCTCAGCCTGGACACCATGTGGTTTCTTCCTGCATGGCCTAATTGATGGTGAATATGGCGCAGAATTAATGTAGCCACATGCATGTCTTTACACAGGATAGCAGGATGTTTAATTTCAAAGCAGCTTTCTTCAGACGGCCACCAACTCTGTGTACTCCATTGTCCAGTGATGGATCCAATTTATAGAGCTTGCTCTCCTTTGAGATGTTCTTTGTGGCTCTGAGTAGAGAAATCTCAGATTTAAACATGTGATGCTGCTCAAACTGAATAATGCCCTGCTCTGCTTTAGCCAAATCTTCAGCTGTCAGATATTGTTTATTTAGTGTCGTTTTGAAATATTTCATTTTCTGTGCCACATTTTGCTCTTTGGTGTTGTCATATTCTTCTGTCAGATGTGTTGTGGCTGAGAACTCTTTTCTCTTCTGAGACAGCACTTTAAGTAGCTCTTTCACTTTCAAAAACCAAGACACAGAACGTTTCAACTTCTCCCATGATGAAAAGTGTAAGATGAAGGAAATGGTAGGGTCTTTCTTTTCCTTTACAACAACATTGACCATCACATCTTTCTTTATTTCAGGGTCATCAGCAGAAATGGGATCGTGTGTTACATTGAGCTTAGGCCATTTGTCTTCACGCTCCAACAGAAACTGAGGGCCATAAATCCATCTGCTGTGCCCCAAGAAGTCTTCTGCCCTCATTCCTCTAGATGCCTCATCTGCTGGGTTGTCTTTAGAGCTCACATATCTCCATTGATCTCCATGTGTAGCTTCTCGAATAACAGAGACTCTGTTTGCAACAAAGGTCTGAAATCTCTTTGTTTCATTGCTGATGTATTTCAGGACGGTGGTGCTATCAGTCCAAAAAATAGATGTCTCCAAATTTAGATGCAGCTCTCTTTGCAACAGTTGGTCAATATGGACAGCAAGGACAGCGGCAGTGAGCTCCAAACGAGGAATGGTGGTCTGCTTGAGAGGAGCGACTCTGGCCTTTCCCAAAAGAAATGTGAGGTGGATGTTGTTGCCATTTTGAAATCTTAAATATGACACTGTGCCATAGCCCACTTGGCTTGCATCAGAGAAGTGGTGGAGCTGCGCTGTTACAGGAGAGAACTTATAAGGCTTCATGCACCTTTCCACTTTAAACTCTGACATCTTCTTTAGGTCTTCTAACCAGCCAAACCAATGCTTGGAGAAATGAGAGTGTACAGCATCATCCCAGCCCAAGTTTATCCTACAGAGCTCTTGGAGTAGCTGCTTTGCAGTAATTGTAAACGGGGCAAGAAAACCCAGAGGATCATACAGCGAGCTCACTACAGTATCCTCTTCTTGTGTGTGACTGCTCTTGAAGCGAGATTTTGAACTTAAATGTGTCACTTTCAGTGCACCACTGGAGCCCCAGTGCTCGCTCCACTGGGTGCTCATCTCCATCCAAATCCATTTCCAATATTTCTTTTGATTTGTTGTCATCCGAAATTGTATGCAGCACTGCACGGCTGTTGCTGAGCCACTTTGAAAGTGTAAATCCACCTTTACTGCAGAGAGCTGTCAAATCATGCACCATCTTTATTGCTTCTTCTTCTGTAGGCAGAGACTTAAGACAATCATCCACATAAAAATTAGATTTGATTGTTTGTACCACTTCAGTTGAGAAATGAGGAGCATTGTCTTGGCTGTTCTTCTTAGAGCATAATTTGCACAGCTCGGTGAGGACACAGCCCCAAATAGATGCACTTTCATGCGATATTCTTTAGGAGTATGTGAGGTGTCACCTTTAGGCCACCAGAGGAAGCGGAGGAAGTTTCTGTGCTTCTCTGGGACATGAACTTGGTGATACATAGCTTGTATGTCAGCCATTATTGCTATGGGCTCCTGTCTGAAGCGCAAAAGGACTCCAACAACAGAGTTGGTTAAGTCAGGACCTTGCAATAACTGACAGTTGAGTGACGTCCCCTTGTACATTGCAGGACAATCAAAAACAACTCTCAGCTTGTTTTTCCTTGGGTGATAAACACCATGGTGTGGAATAAACCACACATTTTCAACACTGTCCATCAGCTGGTCCCCAGGAACCAATTCTGCATACTCATTCTGTATCATGTCCTCTAGAAATGCGACGTAATCTGCTTTAAAGGAGCCGTTTTTGTCAAACTTTCTTTTTAGGCTCTGAAGACGTTGTTCAGCCACACAGCGATTCAGTGGCAAAGTAGGATTTTCAACTTTGAACGGTAGGTCTATACAATAATGTCCATCAATTAATGATACTGTATTTTTCATAATGTTCATAAACTTGATGTCTTTTCTGGACATTTCCATTTGTTCATACGATGTTTCTCATTGAAGTCGTGATTGTATTGTTGAATTAGCATGTTTTCCAGATGTTCGACAGAGATTCTGTTTGCAGTGACAACAGAGCAGCCAATCTTACTCTTGCTCTCACCACGAAGTGGACCATTAATGACCCATCCAACTCGGGTCCGAACAGCATAGGGCCCTTCATCCTGGCTGTTGATCAGCTCCCACGGCTCCATTACTTTGGCAGCGTCTGTGCCTATAAGTAATTCAACTTCAGCATCAATGTCGTGGAGCTTAACACTTTGCAAATATGGCCACTTTTCTATGTCCTCTTGATGTGGAACATTACATTTGGAAACAGGCATAGTCTTTTGTGTCATGACATCTGGAAGCTCAATATAATCGTCATTATCAAGTGCTGCAACTTCAAGTCCAGAGATTATGTTTGTATTCACAATGTTTTGTGTCCCATTGTCCGCAGCAGGACACTTGCTCTTTTGCCTTTGACGTTCAATTTTCTTGACAAACTTTCAGTACAAAAGGTGCCAGTGCTGCCAGGATCTAAAAATGCATATGTATTTACAGGTGAACTGCACTTTTGACTCCTGACTTGAACAGCTATAATAGACAGCACCGGCCCCAATGTGGCCACAGGTTTGAGTCATGGTGGATGTAGTTGAGGCGCTGGCTGGTTGTTGACTGCGTTTAGTGAACACTGTATTGCCATGTTCAATATGCAGGACAGTGGGGTGCTTTTGGTGACATATAGCACAGTCCATTCGATTTCTGCATTGTTTGCTTATGTGACCAGCTTTGAGACATCCAAAACAAATTCCTTTTTCTTTAATAAAGTTTACTTTGTCCTTGTGTGGCTTTTCTTTGAAATGAAAACATTTTTCCAATGCATGATTTGTCATTGAACAATACAAAGAGAATTTGTTTGTATTTCCTGTTGCATTTTTGTTTACTTCAATTACATTTGTGGCAAAACTCCCTTTTTTTCTTTGCTTTGTGTAGTTGCTGTTGGAGCTCTTGGGGGTGGAGTACTGTGGATCTTGGATGTTCCCAAAAAGCGGATCCGATGCAATTTTAACTTGTTTTTCAATGAATGCAACTAGATCAGTGAATAATGCTCTTTGACCATTTTTTTCCCTGAAGTTCACAAGGCACAGTTCTCCATCGTTCCCGCAATTTGTAAGGAAGCTTTAAAATGATGTTTCTCATATTTGTTGGTAAATCAAGTTCTCTCATATAAGCAATGTGTTCTGTTAAGTTTGAACAACCTCTGAGAAACAATGAGAATGCCTGGAGTGCTTGTATATCTTCACTTTTTATTGGTGACCAGTTATGAATTTTTCCATATATGCATGTGCAATTTTATGTTCATTCCCAAAATGCTCAGCAAGAAGATCGTTGGCTCTTTGATAACCTTGTTCAACAGGTAATTTTTTTTTTTTTTTTTTTTTTTTTTTTTTTTTATTTGAATTGGGACAGTGCACATTAATCAACATGTGTTTTTTTAACATGTAAATGTGCCGGAGTTAGCCATATAGGCTAATTTTCATCCGTAGTCCCATGGCAGGTTGATGTCAAGAGAGGTAGAATAGGACATACAACAGGCACAAACATACAGCAAAACACTATCACAGAAACATAAAAAGACAGTGAATGAAGAATAACAACATATAGTTAAAAATGCAAGAAATAGGTAAATTTTTTAAAATAAAAAATCAGAAAGGGACAATACACACAACACCACAATCTTCCACACAGCAAGACATGTATCAGTGGTTTGTGACTTTAGACCATGTTGTGTTCACATGTTTGATTGTCCAAAAGCCACTTCTTTACAGAGTTCCTAAAAATGTGAAATGAGGTCAGGTTCCTCAATTCTGTTGGAACCAAGTTCCAGGAGTGTGCTGCGCGTACTGAGTAGGCAGATTGTCCAAATGAAGTCTTTCTAAATGGGATTCTACAGTCTCCTCTACTGGATGAGCGTGTGTTTGTATTTACATTCAGCTGTATAAACTCCTGTAATGGAGGCGGTGCAAGTCCATTTAGGGTTTTATAGACCATAATTACATCAGAGTACATTATCAAATGTTCCCACTTTAAAACTTATGTTTGGTAAAAACCTTACAATAGTGATATGAATTGTTCTTTTTGTCTAATGTTTTTACTGTCTGCTTATAAAGTCTTTCTATGGGCAACAGTGTAGTCTTGTTGGCCTGAGACCAACTCGTCATACAGTAATTAATATGCGAGAGAATTGTGGCGTTTAGGTATAATTTTGAAGCATCAGTTGTTAAGTTATTTCTAATGTGTTTAAAATTCACTAAATTGAATTTAATTTTGTTCCTCAATTTCTTAACATGTTTTTTAAATGATAATTGAGAATCCATCGTGACACCTAAATACTTGTACTCTTGCACCACTTGTAGTGCTTGCCCATTCACCAAAACTATTGGATCGCTCTCTTTGGTTGCCGACTTAGAGAAGAACATACACATAGTTTTACTAGTATTTAAGTGTAATTTGAATTTTTAACCAATCACAGACTGACACCATTACAGATGACAGCTTCTCTGCCGCCAGCTGTTTCGTTTTGCGTGAACATAAATGATGGTGTCGTCAGCATATAACTGACATGATGCTTCAGAACACACATCAGGTAAATCATTGATAAATAAACTGAAGAGTAAAGGGCCAAGGGTTGAACCCTGGGGCACACCTATAAAATTATACACTACTTCAGATGTTTCGTTATTAACCCTGACGCACTGTTTCCTGTCTTTTAAGTATGATGCCACCCATTGTAGCACTGTGAACCAGGTCTCTCGGCTGCCCCCTGGTGTATTGTTCGAGAAAGTTCAGACAATCGCTCCAATTGGATACTTTCATCTCTGATGAAAGATTTACATTGAAGTGGGTCTCCATCAAAGACTGGAATGGTTCGAGAAGGCAGGACAGAGCTCATATTTTGCTTGACCAACATAGAAGTGATGTCATTTTGTCTTTGCATTATGTCAATCATGCTGGTCTGATTTATTTGTGATTGCAAATGAGCACTTTCAACTGAGACAGGCGGAGCAGTTTGAGTTATGACAGGAACATTTTTATTTTGAGACATGTCATAAATTTTTTCTTTGGGACGAACAACGGGTGGTTGCAGTGTTGTGACATAACTGGCAACAGTGTCCCTTTGGTCCGGGACAAACACTTGGGCACATGGATTTAACGTTGGTGTAGCACAATTTTTATTAAGATAAGAGTTCATGCCATCAGAATGCTTGGAGCAACGAGAAACTTTGGAGCCACACTGAGATGAATTAATGTCCAGTACACGAATCTTAGCGTTTGCAACAGCAAGTTGAGTTTCAAGTTCAAGTTGTTCCTTTTTCCTTTTTAGTTTTTCACTTTCAATTCTGATTCTTTCTTCCTCTGCTTCAATGTCATATTTTTTATTAAGAGCAGCAACCCGTTCCAACAGTGCAGCTTTATCGGCTTCTGCTTTAAGGCGCACTGACGTTGTGGAAGAAACACGTGATGCTTGAGTGCGTGTCTTTGAAACATTTGACTTATTAGTACACCATACATTGGAGGCACTGTCTTCTGGATTTAAATCATCAACAGGTTTGCCGTCGTCATCGTTTGGCGACACAGTTGAATGACCCACATCACGCAGCCAACATTTGACACGATCCGTGAATTCACAGTACATTGTCATTTTATTTGCAATGTGTTCGTTTTGCCTTTTCAGTTCATCTGGAGGTAATGGCAATTTGGTGAAAGCGTTGTGCGCATCCTTTGCGTCTTGGTGACACTGAATGAACACGTCCAAAAGAGAAGCGACATTTTAGAATTTTCCTTTGAAGCCATTAATATGTTCAAATCCTCCATCAGCCTTTTGGCTTGTTTGTTCTTTGCATTCCGTTTTTCTTGACATGTTTGTAATTGCAAGCTCAATCCTTTATACGTGAATTTCTGAGTCCTTTTGGGTGAAGCGTGTACATTTTCAACATTTGATTGTGCTTTCGTAACATCCGACATTTTTAACCAAACACTTTTAAAGGTGGTCTTTTATGACACAATTTCCAGAGATGCAAAAGAGTTCAGGAGGAGCAAATTCAATCTTCCATTTCAAAGTTGTATACGTCAGTTTGGTGCGGTTCAGCTGGTGGTGCCTAAAGGTACTGCAGCATTAATCCAACTTTTGATTCCTCTTCGACAAATGTGTATTTTATTGATCGCTATCATCAAACTCCAATCGTTTGGCCGTTTTCCTTTACAGCATTAGCAATCATTACGTACCATTGTCTTTGAAGAGCAGAGTGTTTGTTAGTTTGTTGTGGGCGAGGCAACTTCCCGCTGTAGACTCCACAAACAAAGGCGTTGGATTAAACAATCTTTACGATGCCATCCGCGCATGAATCCATAATAATCCTTGAGATCTTGATCCGATGAATCCTCCTTTAGGTCCACGGGCAGGTTTTTTACTTGTGTAGTGATTATTTGTCAACAAAAAAAGGGAACTCAAACTGCGACATAGGCAAACTTAGAACTTAACTCAAATAAACACTTAGACGCACCATGGATCTTGGTTTTACGCAGCAGCAAAAATAAGTGCAAAGTCCAAACAACTTAAAGTTTCAAAAAAAAGGTTTATTTCCAAATAACAAAGGCAAACAGCAAGATAACGTATGCCAGGCCTACTTGCTGCCTCTCCTAATTTACTGGTAAAAAACCATTAGCCCACCCAGGTGCGTGCTGAACTGTGTGCGGTACTCCCTTATATCCCCTAGGTGCGCAATGATAGAAGAACCAAACAAAATTAAACAAAGAGTAAACTAATTAGAATTAACTTAGCACATTAAAGAATATGTTATAAAAGGAAAACCAAAAATAGTGTACTAGAAAATACACAACTCAAAATGTGTAACTTAATTTTAACTTTAAACCAAAACTGACAAAATAGCTCCTACAGAACGTCTTGAAATAGGCCTCTGTCTCTTTAAGAAGCTTTCCGACACGCCCCCTTCAGCACACTGCTGTGGCATCTAAACAACACTACTGTGCGGGGAGGGGGCTCTGCTGAGCTGAGGAGCAGTGGTTGGTGGCTTGGCTGGTGACGAAAGGTCCAGAGGCGTCTCCAGGAGGTGGGGCGTTCCTAGGAGGACTGAGGCATAGCTACACCTAAAATGGCTACCGTCTAAGTTTTTACTGATTACTCAAAAATATGTGAATGAGCCAAGGCAACACTCCAGGCATGTGTTTAATGAGGGAATGACATAATAACATGATATAAAGCTTGAAAAAATAATAATACCCCCCTTTAAAGAAAAGCTTTTGTTCGAGAGCCTGAACCCCATGTTTAGAATCACTATAGCAGAGGCGGATACTTACAACAGCAAATTGTTTCTTGTTGTAGAGAAAAATCCTTTGTGTCACATAGTGTTCTAAGTCGTTATAGTGACAGGAGAAGGTAATTTTATTTTATTTTTTACTAGTAGTGAAATTAAACTTATGTTTACCTTCAGTATATTGAATGTGGTTTGTAATCATAAAGCATTTTTTATCCATTGTAAGCTTGCAGTTAGCCTATTGTTGTATGCATTGTTGTATGCATTAGGAAAGTTAATGAGTTTGGACACAACAGTTTAAACTCTTTAAAAATAATAATAATTAAAAAAATCAGGTATCAGATTAAGGCCTACTTTATTTCAAGTTATTTTACAATATTTCCATTGTGCTCTGAAATGTTAGAATGATCCCTCTGTAGCTCAAATATATCTAAAATGTTGAGAAAAGGGAGAGATCACTTCACAGTCTTGCTTCTCATTAGAAAGAATGGAAGAATGCCTCCCCTCTATGTTGGAGTCTGGCTTTGTAGCCGTCTCACTGTGTCACGGTCAATTTAACGAGCAATCTAAACTTTAATGAATGTTCAAAAATTGGAGACACTGTGAAACCTTCTTGCCCGGGCTCCAGCAAGCCTGTCAACAGTCCAGACACACGCTCTATTTTCAGACGCTTTAGTTATAGGTCATTGGTGGGTTTGGAGGAGTGGGAGGAAGAAGAGAGAGGACTCCTCTGCTGTTAATTGGATATGAGCTGATAAGCTGTGTTAAAAACATGTACAATAGATTTCCTTAGGCTCAGACTCTCCTGATAAAGACATTTAGCCTGAATATAAGAGGGACTTACCCGGTAACACACTGGTCAATAAATCTGTTGAGTGATCAGAGTTAGGCAGTTCCCATGCAACAGAGTGGTTTTGTTACAGCAGGGGCACAGGTGAACCAAGAGCAAGGTTTCCCAACCAGGGTGGGCTAGGAGTGGGTTGACTTGGAACTATTTCAGAACATTATCATGAAAGGTAAAGCTATTTTAACTATATTATGCAGTAAATATGAATATATGAATTGGAGAGTATTTTAGCTTTCATTTGAATGCACAGCATTGTATATTGCCTACTTATAAATAGTTGTTTTTAAGTGATCCTTTTCAATATAATTAGCTTCACCCTTGAGGTAAGGGGTATGCGGATGACCATGGGATGGTCCAAGGGGTACCATGCAAGACACAAATGGTAGGGATCCATTGGGCTATAGGGCGACATCTGCGGGAGTCAGCAAATTGTGCTTTTCTTTTTTTAACTTTGGAACTCAAGATGATAGATCCATCCATCTTTTTCCTACCGCTTTATCCAGGGCCGGGTCACAGATGCAGCCGTCTGAGCAGAAATGCCCAGACTTCCCTCTTCACGCACACTTCCTCCAGCTCTTCTTGGGGGTTCCTGAGGCTGGCCACCTCAGAGACACATGCTGCATCCGAAACCATCAAATTGTAGCCTCTAATGCTCCATCCGAAACCACTAAATTGGTAAGAGGTCTTACGCCAAACCGGATGTGCGTCAGCGTCCACCATGATAAGATGCGTCCGAATTGGTCTGCCAGTTAGGAAGGAGTTAGGGGAAGTGGCCTGTTTGCTAACTATCATAGCCACTTTAGCATAGGGACCTCTGATGCTAACTTACTGGCGATTAGGAGCTATGTGCCATCCCATAAGCCACTGCGGCAATCTCCCCACCCCCTCACCCCCACCCTCGAGTGATTCATGCGCAACCACTGTTGATTGACAGGTGCACATTTGATTAAAAATAAAAATAAAAAATAAGATTCTGCACAAGCCAAACTTTATAAAAGTGACAAAATACATGTTAGAGTCACCACAGCATTCACATGGTTTTTAAAGAGCCTCCTCAGTAAGTAAGTAAGTAGTTTGTGCTTTTGTTTTCATTTAGTAGAAACTTAAGCCACATGGCTAATTTGCATACTGTAGCTTTATGAAACAGCTGTTGAGATAAAATAAAGGGAAATGTGAAGGATCATTTGGATGTTTCTCTTTCTTTCTTTTCTTTTTTTTCCCACCTTAAATGTCTTTATTTGGGACACTATGTTGTTGTTGGACAATATACAGTAGGTGGCGCTTTTGTTTGGCCTGCACTGAACTTTAAAGAAGACAACAACAGCTGTTGGTGATGTCACTTCCCCTTCCCCTGGGTAAGGACGGTCGAATTGGGCAAATGCTGCTGAAGCAGAAGTTCACTAACTGCATAGAGATCTAACAGTTGACCCCATGAAAGGTTAAGGATTAGTAGCTAGTGTTAGTACTTAGTGGCTACAATGTAATGGTTTCGGATGCAGCCTAAGTACTAACACTAGCAACTAATCCATAACCTTTCATGGGGTCAACTGTTAGTGAACTAGAGCTTCAGCAGCATTTGCCCAATTCCACCGTCCTTACCCAGGGAAGGGGAAGTGACATCACCAACAGCTGTTTTTCTTCTTCTTTAAAGTTCAGTGCAGGCCAAACAAAAGCGCCACCTACTGTATATTGTCCAACAACAACATAGTGTCCCAAATAAAGACATTTAAGGTGGAAAAAAAAGAAACATCCAAATGATCCTTCACATTTCCCTTTATTTTATTTCAACAGCTGTTTCATAAAGCTACAGTATGCAAATTAGCCATGTGGCTTAAGTTTCTACTAAATGAAGCAAAAGCACAAACTGCTTCATTTAGGCCATTTACTGAGGAGGCTCTTTAAAACCATGTGACTGAGCTGTGGGGACGACAACATGTATGAAGTCACTTTTATAAAGTTTGGCTTGTGCAGAATCTTTTTATTTATTTATTTTTTATTATTATTAAATCTGCACCTGCGCATGAATCACTCGAGGGTGGGGGCGAGGGGGGCGGGCATGCAGCGCAGTGGTTTATGGGATGGCACATAGCTCCTAATCCCCAGTGAGTTAGCATCAGAGGTCCCTATGCTAGTGCTATGATAGTTAGCATACAGGCCACTTTCTCCTTCCTAACCGACAACCCAATTCGGACGCTTCTTATCATGGTGGACGTTGACGCACATCCAGTTTGGCGTAAGACCTCTTACCCATTTACTGGTTTCGGATGGAGCAACAGTCCTTCCAGTGCGTCCTGGGTCTTCCCCGGGGCCTCCACCCAATGCGAGGGATCAGTCACCTGGTCACTGGTTACTCTTTGAAATCATTATCATATTGGCTCATGCTGTACGACCATACCATCTCTGTAGTACAGCTAAAACATTGGTTCCATAATAAATTAGCTAATCACAACACACTTGCTAATGAGGCTAGTGCTAACGTCCACATAAACACACTCACTGAAGAGGCTCTGCGCCGCTAAACAAATCATTATTTTAAGGAAAGAATGGCCTTTGCAGTGCTTCTGTTTAGCCTTTAGAGCAGAGTAAGCCTCTGGTAGAATCAGCCCAACAGCTGTAATCGGAGCTAAAGTATGCCCTTTTGTTTACGCATATTAAGTAGCCATGTGCTCCGGCTGTGTACTCAGGCCTTTAGACAGTAACAGGACTAAAACAGGATGTGTCTGTTACTGTGACAGTTACACTGCCGCTGCTGTGGTGTTTAAAGGGACTGGAAATGCTAGTCCCAACTCGATTCAACATTGACCCAGCACGTATTTCAGAAAAGATGAATTAGGCTGTTTTTCTTCAGTGCACATATTCACAACTCGATTCTTCATGTACGTACATTTTATGCACAATTCAGGCAGTGAAGCGGAGTTTGCAGCAACCCCCAGGACATCAGCACGTTCTTCCAGGTTTGCAATCAGTAAAAGGTTTCATAATATGATGCAGACTACACACAGTTGCCCCTTTATACACAAACTGTATACTTTCACAGTACAGACCCCATCGAAGTCATTGTGACAGGAATTGTGAAGAAAAATATCATAAATGTAAAATTGAAAATACCATTATTGCATAGAAATGCCAACATCAAGCTTATTGTCCAATCCTTCAAATGCTCCAACTTGTAAAAGGGACCAGAGTAGAAAAATTGCATATTTAAAGATGAAAGTGCATGTCATATAAGTTAACATATAGAAGTAGCCTATACTCGTGTTGTGTTGAACACGTACGGGCGTGTTCTGAAGTTATGTCACTGAGCATGATGCCTTCACATGACCCCCGCAGACCCCCGCCCGGTTCCCACAGCGGCATTACCATACAGATGTGGACTGAAAAGGGCCCGCGCTGCCACAATGGGTGTATTATCACGCAGGGATGGACGGGCCCATTGAGAGGGGAGGGAGGCGGGAGACAAGGGGGGGGGACACTTTTCCTGAAGCCAGAAATACGTCTTGGGAACTGCTTTGTGTGTAACTTTTTTTTTGTCTTGTGACTGTGCACATCTCAAGTCATGTATTTTATTTTATTTTATTGTTTGTTACATTTTTGGCCATCCCAATAACAACAGATTATGCCAAAGCTAAATAAAGGCTACAATCCAGGATGATAAACCAATTTAGAGTTTAAAATGTGAACTACTGGAGTTGTCGTTGGCATAATGACACAGCGGCTAACGGAGTTGTTCCACAGCTCATACTCATATATTTAATAGATCATGGAGACAATGGACAATGTTAGTAGTTCCCCACAATGGCGTATTTCTATGACAGCATTCAGTTTAAAACATTTAATCCCAAACTCCACACAGTTGAGTGTCAGTCACATGTCACATGCCGTTTTGAGAGTTTTGTTTTAAATAGAGGACTGGTCCTCTGTCATCACGATCAAACCCATCTGTAAACCTACTGAACAACTCGAAACAGGCTGCCTCTCTTTAAAACCCTATTTCTGATTTGTTTATAGCAGTGAGATCAAATGAGTTTTATCTTTCAGTATATTGTAAATATTAATATACTGTATATATACACTACCACTCAAAAGTTTGGGGTCACTTAACATGTGCTTATTTTTGAAAAGCACATATTTTTTAATAACATTAAATCAATCAGAAATACAGTCTCGACATTGTTCATGTTGTGAATGCCTATTCTAAATAGGTGTGCAGAGGCGCATTTCTAGCAACCATCGCTGCAGTGGTACATTGTATTAGCTAATTGTGTTAAAGGGTAATTGATTATTAGAGAACCCTCATGCAATTATGCTAGCACTGCTGAAAACTGTTGTGCTGATTAGAGAAGCTATAGAATTGGTCTGGGCGACCCCAAACCTTTGTTTGTGAGGAAAAAAAGACCCTTATGCATTGACTCTAATTCTAAAGCTTTTTTATTGATGGTAAACTAGCAGCAGCTTTTGATGTGAAACATGCTTATAAACCCATCCATGTAAAAGAACTGGGATGCTAGAAATGCATTAGAAGTTTGAGACTTACAAATGTCTTCTTCTGACACACTGAAGAGGCACCAAGAGCCCTCCACACCTGCAGCAGTGGAGGCTTCACAGGAGGCGCTACAGGAAACAAAAAGATAAGATAAGATATGATAAGATAAGATAGCCTTTATTGATCTCACAATGGAGACATTTACTTGTTACATTCAGCTCTTAGAAACACTCAGGGTGTGCAAACAGGCAGGAAATGTGAAATAAACAGCAATTCAATAGTAAATAGTGGTATCTTATATACAATGACTACCCAATGGCCGCTGACTGCTCTGCTTTGTGACTACGACACTGGAGGCCGCCATTGCTCCGCTATTGCTGTAGTACCTCCATATGGCCGCTATTCCCCCATTGGAATGCATTGGACTTTAGACACGTTAAAAACAACTTTAATGCCCGGTGCCTAATGTTTTAGAAGTGGCTAGAGCTAGATATTCCTCCTGTGATTACGCTGGGTTAAAAACAATCTGAGGCACCGGGCTGGTTATGGTAGCATGAATTTTAGAAATCTCCTACTTAACGGGGGTCTGACTGTTGGCATTGGAGCTGCGCGAGCTACACGTCACGCAAGGGCCGAGTCTACAGTGAAGCTCCCGCCCTTATGCCCTTATTAGGAACATGCTTCGTCAGAGCTGGGGAGGAGGAGCCTGTAAATCCGCCATGATTTCCCCCTCGAACGTGGTCATTGTGGTAAACGGGGAGGAGTGAGGAATGACGGTCTATTAATAATATGTCTATGTGACTACCAAGGACTTTGTGGGGACAAAAAGTGTAAACAGTAAATAATAATAAAGTAAACGGCCTATAACAAAAATGTTATTGTCAGCATTAGCAGTGCAGATTTACATCATAGTGCAAGTGGTTGATAAAGTGACGCAGGTAAGTGATGTGAATACAGGGATTATTACATGTGTTCTGCAAAGGGGTTATTGCACTTGTTACTTTACAGTCTTTACAGTCGTGTACAGTCTGACAGCAGTGGGGATGAAGGCCTTGCGGTAGCGCTCCTTCTTGCACTGAGGGTGCCTCAGTCTGCCACTGAAGGAGCTGCTCAGCTCCTCTACAGTCCTGTGCAGTGGGTGGGAGGTGTTGTCCATGATGGAGGTGAGCTTGGCTAATACCCACCTGTCCCTCACCTCCTCCACGGAGTCCAGGGGGCAGCCCAGGACGGAGCTGGCCCTCCTGACCAAAGCGACAAACAAGGAGGTATCCAAGCAAGACTCACAGCTAAGCCACACGAAACTTCTATCTCCTACTATTATTCTGGCTAATGGACCTTCACTGGAGAATAGGACAGGTTATATTTGTCTGCTACACTCTTCCCAGACGACAGTGAAAGACTTTTGTGGAGCGAAGGGAGCTGCGCAGGAGGAAGAGGAAGGAGGAGCTGACCAGTGCAGGACACCACGCTCTGAAACAGCTAGGGACAAACCCAGGAAGCGCTACACCATTTCAGAGGATCAGAGGAGACTGAAGGCAGCCCATTACCTGTGCTTAAGTTTTATGGTGTATATTGTACATATTGCTACTGTACTTGTACAGCACTTTGGTCAACTGAGGTTGTTTTTAAATGTGCTTTATAAATAAAATTGACATTGACATTGACATTGACATCCGGTTACCTCCAGAAACTGCTGCTCAGGACTAACCCAACACCTGAACGCAATTGCAACATACAATTGTACAATGACAAATAAAGCATTTACTTACCAACAATTTAAAATCTCTACGCTCCCCTTTTCATTGTTGGTAACCAAACAACTATAGGGCCTTATTTGCTTCTGTGTTTGGTGTTTAATTATTAAGTTGAACTCCAATACAAATTAAAGGACCAAATGTTATTTAAAGACAGGCCGATTGTGTTAATGCAGATTAGTTAAGATCGTGGTGCTATTAGAACTTTATTTATCAGATTGACAGATTCGCTTCAAGACCCAAACACCTGTCTACCTTTCTAAAAGCAGACGCTATGACTACATCCTGCTTGAGTTTTATTGATTATCTGTCCGACAGAATCTTTGAGTGTTCTTGATTGGAGCGATACTTGGTTCATTTTCAAACGGCACATTACAGGTCATCCAACAGTTTGATGGAGCTCATAATCCGTCAAAAGAAGAAAGCAAGATCCATTTCTGTAATCATTCACAGGGTGCTTTGTGTAATACAGGAACAGTATAATTATTACAGCGTATTCCAAGTGGCTTTCCCGTTGAGCGTATGAGAGACACCGCTGAGGTTGGGAGGGTGTAACATTTTGGAACCAGCGTTTGGAACGACGGGGATGCTAGTGTGGGAATGGTGCTGTGTCATTGTGGCGCGTGCTCCCAGGGTCACTGCTTTGTCTGCGGGGCTTTTGTGGCGGCATCTGTTGGGCCTAACCTCCGCTCCCCCAAGGGCTGCATCCATAGATGACTTCTCAAGAGGCTTTTCATTTCCCAAACCAGTGATCCAAGAGTGTCTCTGACTCCTGACGACGGGAGCGGGGCTGGTGGTGGTGCGGGACAAACTCCTGCTCAAGATTCTCAGAGGGATTCCCATCAAAACAAGTCTCCCTGGATGACTGATAGCCTGCACTGACGTGTTGAGTCACTGGGTCAATATTGGTTCATAAAACAAAGATCAGATAAGTCACCATAATATACATACATTTACATACCCAACTTGATCAAGCCTATACTGAATGTATTGATTGATTGAATTCACTCATTTGGACTATACCAACGCTGCAGCTGTCCATCCACAGCCCTAGTACCGGGATTCTGGGTGTATGGATAGAGCAAAAAGTTTAGGTACTACTGGTATCGAAAACTAAAAGTATCAAAAGCATGTACCGAAAAAGATCTTAATATCTTTATAGATCAAGTTTGATGCTGTTGGTCCACAGAAAGGAAGTCACAAATAAATGATACAAATTTAAAATAAATGGTAATTTATGGATTAAATGAACATTATTGTTCTGTTTTCTGGTTCTAGATGACAAATATTTCTGTATGGGTATAGGAAAAAAGTATTTTTCAGGTATTGGTATCATAAACTAAGTATCGTTAAAGAGCCAATATCCAAAACAATGTAATGGTACCCAGCCCTATGTATCCTAAACTTTATAGCATGGTGGCACAGCGGTTAGCACTCGTGCTTCACAGCTGGGTCCCGGGTTTGATTTCTGTGTGGAGTTTGCATGTTCTCCCCGTGTCTGCATGTTCTCCCTGTACTCCTGTTTCCCCTCCACTAAAACATATACAATAGGCCAGAATGAATGTAAAAGTGTGAGTGAGTGGTACACACTATACCGTGTATAGTGTGAATGAATAATGACTACAGTGAGAAACTTGGTAACCGGCTTGTAAAACACAATACAAATGTAAGACATATATACAGTGGGAGGAAAATGTATGTGAACGCTTTGGAATTTCTCAAATTTCTGCCTAAATTTGTCACTAAACGTGGTCTGATCTTCAAGAATGAGTAAACAGTGTCTGCTTAAACTAATACCACCTAAACATTTACATTTGATCATATTTTTACTGGCCATAACATGTAAACATTCACAGGGCAGGGAGGAATATCTAAGTACACCACCTGAATCTCACTGAACTGCAGCAGTTTTGTAAAGAGGAATGGTCCAAGATTCATCCTGATCATTGTGCACGTCTAATCTGCAACTACAGGAAAGCAGATATTGCTGCAAAAGAAGAATCAGCCAGCGATTTAATACAAGGTTCACTGTCGTATTCCACGCTGTTGATGCTCCTGCTCCATACTTCACAGTGGGGTTTTGATGTTGGTGTGCTTTTCCCTTTTTCCTCCACACATGATGTGTGTCCCTCCGCAGAATATTTTTCCAGTAGTGCTGTGGAGCATCCAAGTGCTCTTTCGCAAGCCAAAGTTGAATAGTTTGGGAGGAACACACAACGTCATGTGTGGAGGAAAAATGGAACAGCATCAACATCAAACCCCTATACCACTGTGATGTATGGAGCAGGAGCATCATGGTGTGGGGCTGTTTTGTTGCCTCAGGGCCTGGACATCGTGATGTCATCCATAGAAACATTTTTTTAAAGATATTTTGCAGAAAAACCTGAGACATTCACAACAGCGTAATAATAATGCAAAATATTATATTTTTACCACATATGATTGATGAATAAGCATTATAAAAATTAAAGCCTAAAAAGCTGACACCAAGATGAAAACAAGCTGATAACAGTCATTTTAACAGACTCAGTTGGTGTTTACTTTTGCAGAAGATAAATATTGAAAGAAATGTCCCTAGGGAAAGGCTCGCGACCCACTGAAAACTGTTTTGCGACCCACTTTTGGGCCACTGCGCTAAAGAACTCAGTGTAGACCAGGAGTCTCAGACATGCGGCCCGGGGGCCAAATGCGGCCCGCGAGATAATTTTTTGCGGCCCGCGAGATGATTTCTTATTTATATTACATGCGGCCCGCCGGTCAATTGCATTAAACACGTTAGAACTACATTCCCCATGAGGCACCGCGCGGTAACGCCAAAGCCGCTGCGGACGCGAGAATGACAACATCAGACAGGGGAAGAGAGATGCGGCGCTTTTTTCAACACAGAAACGGACTAACAGCAGCGGACTGTGAGAGGAGCTTCTGAAACAGGTGGAGACTGTCAGAACGTGAGGGAGAAACTTTAGTTGTTCAGCTAAACATGTGCTGGAAAAGTTACAGCAGCCTGACAATAAGCACCTTTACCATCTTTACCTTTATGACTTTGCAAAGCGAACACATCGTAATTAGTGTTTAAAAGCGTCACAACAGTCGCCTGGGCTTAGCCATCCGTAAACTCCGGTCAATTATAATTTCCATACATGTACGAAACGAAATGAGTACGAGTGTAAAAACAGCTCTCACAACAGTAAAGTGAGGAGCCTTTTCTCTCCATCTCTCTCTCAGAGCAACATTATCATGTCAATTAATTTAATCTTAATCTAACACGTGTGAACACATGATCCATAGTTACATTAAAAATAGAGAATTATGGAAATGTATAAAAATACTGCAAATAATTACAGCAACATTGATGGTAAAAAATATAAGCCCCATCCATTATCTAACTGTAGGTCACAAAAAGGCCTGAGGCCACTGACTCCACATTATTTACATGAGGTGAAGCTTATTGCTAGTGCTCATTATCAGCTCCAGTCCCTGGTTGGGCCTTTCTACACTAAATTAAAATGACATTTGAATTACATTTTGCATTTCTTTCTAAATAGACTAACAGACAGAAACTGGACCTGACTCCTGAAAGATCATTCACTGATGCCCTGAACCAATTTACCTGAACCAAAATGAGATTAATTACAAAAACACTAATTGTCTAAGTCTGTAATTTCTAATTTAGAAGCTCAGCAAATGTTTGGCCCATTGGAAACCTCTGTAAGCTTAAAAATGTGCAGATAGTTAATGTACAGTCTATTTTAAGGTTTATTATAGCAAACAATATAAAGTTGCTAATAACTGACTTAATAAATGGTAAATAGTAAATGGTCATATTTTATATAGCGCCTTTCTACCTGCTTTAGGCACTCAAAGCGCTTTACATCAAGGCACCTGCAGGATTCGAACCGCCGACCCTTTGGTCACAAGACGACCCGCTCTACTCTCTGCACCACCGTCGCCCCAATAATAAAACTTAATAAAAAAAGGCTTCGTCTGTTGCGGCCCCCGACCAACACTGGATTTGCATTTGTGGCCCCGAGTCCAAATGAGTTCGAGACCCCTGGTGTAGACCTTTCTAATTTCAATTCTGTCGTGGTGCACCATGATCCAAAAGCCAACATGTCTGATACATATGGAAACAAAAGACTCCGTTAGCCTGTTCAATGTATTTTTCCAGCCATTATAGTATTTTGCATTAAACACAGGAAATTATGAACAATCCAGGTGTTTTCGGCTGTTGTCAACCCATCGATCACATTCAGGTGAGCTCAAAGCCGTGTTAGAAATCATGAATGCATGTACAGACCAGTTGACTTTTCACTTTACATAAGAATCAGCGAATAAAAGTGTCATATTCCGTTTCTGCTTTTTGTAGGAAACACATCCAATGGCCACTAAACATCATCTTAAAATAAGCTAAGCTAAGCTAATAAGTGAAGATAAGATAAGTTAAGTTAGTTTAGTTTAGTTTATTTATTTGTTTGAGCAGTTAACCTGCTCAAAGGGAGTGGCCAAAGGTGTCAGAGTTCATCTCAGGCTTTGTTCTCCTGCGCCTGTCTCCCATTTCCTTCCCCTCCTACTTGCCTTATTTGGAATCTGGCTGGGTGTGGTCGTGGCTCCTCCTCCTGCTCCTGGGCTGGCTCACACACCTGTCTTCAATCTACTCATCTGCTGAGTATGAAGGACTGGCTTCTCCACTGCACCTCTGCCAGATCGTCAGTCTTCCAACGCGGTGAACATTTCACAGACTTAGCCTTGGTTTTTTTTGTGGATATTTTGCAATACTTACTTTATTCTTTTTTGCTCCAGCTCCTGCGTCTCACTCAGCTCCAGCCTTTGTCCTGCCATCCTCAGCCCAGCCAAAACTCCAAGGAGAACCCCTGGATCTGCAACAACCTCAAAACCCCTCCTGCACATTTTTTGTAAAGAAATAAATACTTACTTTTTCGGCCATTGTGTTTGCATTTTGGGTCCTTATTCTTGTTGAGCCGTGACAAAAGGCTTATAAGCGCCCACCCCAAAAATAAAAACAATGGCATTTACATCATAAACAAAGGAACATAGGCAAAGTAACAACAAATAATGAAGAACAATAAAAAAACAACAGCAAAAAATATAGCCGCAAGCGGCGATTATCGGCCCTCGCCGACCGCCCTGCCTAAAACAAGGGGGCGCTTCGCGCCCTTTTGTCTCCCTCAATCTAAAATTATGGTATTGCTACTGCCTTTATGTTTGTTTTTAACTTTTTTCCCATGGGTCTTAGTTTTAGGATTATTGGAATTCGCTAACGCGCACTCCACGCTCAATTTTGACATTATACAGAGAAAAATTTTACTTAGGGCTGCGGCTGCGCTGCAGAACATCCACAAAGGTTATCCAAGTACTTTGGATAACCTTTGGTTCCTCACTTCTCGCTGAATTATGGAGTTTAACATTTTTCCATCAGAATAAAATGGGACGTTCTGGTCATCGCTACAGCAACACCGTGAAAAATATGGCATAGGTGTAATTGACTTTTCTGATCGGAACGACCAAATAGAATTTTGTGCCAAATTATTTTAATTTTCGTAAAACTAAAATTTGTACTCTCCATATAATTCCTATAGGGGGTGCTATCGCGCCCAATTTGAATTTTGCCAAATGAAAGTGTTTAGGACTGAGACTTTAACAACTGATAACAAAATGAGCGAAATCGGGCTCCATACATGCGAATGGGAGCCATTTTTTGTTTGCGAAAAATATCAAAATACTTTGTACAGTTTGCGGCTTCGCCGCATAAAAACCGTAAAACTTAGAAAAGTAATTTGGATAACTTTTAAAGTTCTAATTCTCAAGATTATTTTCCACCCAAAATTAAGTCGGAGCAGATAGATTTTGTACGAAGTGAAAAATAAAGGCGGATTCCCGCTTCGCGGGCTGTCATCCAAAATGGCCGACACCCAATATGGCGGACGGCGTTGCCGTAATAATATTTTTTGCTCAACTTGTCATGATGCACGTCTGTACCGATTTTTATGATTCTACGACAAACTTCATTTTTGGCCAAGTCCTATCTCGCAATGTTAAAAAAACGGAGGTGGCGCGAAATTCAAAATTTGGAAATAGTCAAAAGTTGCGTCGGATCGGGTTTGAATTTTGGGCCAAAATCTGTGACTTTTCGTCAATGTTCACTGGGTGAAAATTGCGACGGTGCGAAAGAAAGAAAGAAAGAAAGAAAGACTTTTATGGGCTCTGTACAATTACAATGTTGATTTTTGCATTATATATGTATGTGCACGGGACGTGCACGACAAGAGGAGTGTGTTAGTGAGTGTTTGAGAGGAGGGGAGCGCTTTGCGCTCGTTTTGTGCGTTTTGTTCGCACTTTTGTTCGCCCCGTCCAATTACAATGTTCGTTTTCTGATACATGTGCACATGCACGGAACGTGCACGACGAGAGGAGTGCGTTAGTGCATGTTTGAGAGGAGGCGAGCGCTTTGCGCTTTGGGGGAGTGCGTTCTGCGCACTCTATACGATTACAAGAGCCCCTTCGCCAGCCCTGATGGCGCTCGGGCCTAATAAAGAAAGAATGTGCTACAACTCATATCTAAGAAATATAAACTCTTTGTAAACTTTTTAAAAATGTACCAGGTTATTGCAAAGTTTGATGTTTTGATCTAGATTATTCCATATTTCAACACCACGTCTTGTGGGACACAGGCTTTTCATGGTTGTTCTTGAGTACTGTTTATCGAAGCTCATCTTATCTCTCAGGTTGTATTTGACTTCTCGTTTGCAGAACATATTAAGTATACTTTCAGGAAGTGACTTTTGTGAGGCTTTGAACATGATTTGAGCATCTTAAATTCAGTAAGCTCCTCAAATTTCATTGTTTTTGATTTAAAAAATAATGGATTTGTGTGTTCACGGTATCCAGCTAAATGAATTATTCTTGTCTTCTCTTGTCTTTTTCTGAACTTTAAACAATGGGTCAAGATTACTTTTATACGCATTTCCCCAGATCTCTACACAATATGTTAAATGGGGAAGGATAAGTGAACAGTATATAGTATATAGAGCTTTATTATCAATGATATATTTAGATTTATTCATTATGGCTGAAATCGTTGCAACTTTAGTTTTAATTTTTATGATGTGAGGTTTCCAGCTGATTTTATGATCGAGTGTTACACCAAGAAATGTATGTTCATAGACTCTTTCAATAGATTCGTTGCCAATTTTAACTGGTAATTGTACATTCATTACATGATTTCCAAAGAACATTGCTTTGGTTTTCGTAATGTTTAGAGACAGTTTGTTTATGCAGAACCAATCTTTCAATTTATCCATTTCTTCTGTAATCTCGATCACCATTTGCTGTAAGTCTGCACCTGAGAGTATGACTGTTGTATCATCTGCAAAAAGGACCACTTTAAGCTTCTTGGAAACCAAGTACAAATCATTGATATATAATAAAAATAGTTTAGGTCCCAGCACCGATCCCTGGGGGACACCACACACTAGGGTATCACACATGGATCTGCACTGCCCCATTTGAACATACTGTTTACGGTTTGTTAAGTAGGATTCAATCCAGTTGAAAGCAGTACCTCTTATCCCATATTTTTGTAGTTTGTTCAGGAGTATATTGTGATCTATAGTGTCGAAAGCAACCCTTTCTACTCTAAAGAGCCAAATTTGGCTCCAGTTATGGTCCCGGTATTTGGACGCAAAGGGTCACAAGGGGGCGCCCTTCCAACCTTCTCAGTGTACATGTGAATTGAATTTCTTCAGAGTTAGACTTTAGGTCAGACACCATGAGTGACAGTAACATGACGTTAAATAGTGAGCTCTTTATTGTCTGTGAAAAAGCTGACGTTTCGTTGCTCTTCAGTCACAGACCGAGAAGTGAAGAAGGAAGTCATGGAGATTCTGTTTTAGACAGGACTTCAGCTTTCTGCTGGATATAAGAGTCATATCTTATTCTGAAACTCAAAAATATAGTAAAACAAAAAATATTTTTCCAATCAAAAAAGTAAAAATGAAAATCCTGAAATTATATCATTAAAAATATTAGCTAATTATTAATTACTCTCATTTTACAAAAAAAAAAAAACATGACAATTATATCTGATGGAGTGTCATATGTGTCCCAGTTCTTCTGAGTCACGGTGGGTCATGGTGGACCATGACAGATGTAGACAGGACTGTGGTAGATCTACTTTTACTTTGGAGAAAATAGTTACTATAGTAACTGTACTATAGTAAATGAACCTCATGAGCTTCTTCTGTAACATCTGTCCTGCTGTACCACGACTCCACGAGGAACCGGGACAAACATGACTCTACAGCAGATACAAATGACAAGGATTTGTTTTTGTAGAATGAGAGTCATTAATTGACATTTTAATCACACAAATTCAGGATTTGCACAACAATTACTAAGGAATAATTGAATTTCAAACTTTCATTGTTACATCCAGCAGAAG
Organism: Neogobius melanostomus; assembly: GCA_007210695.1. NCBI lineage: Eukaryota > Metazoa > Chordata > Actinopteri > Gobiiformes > Gobiidae > Neogobius > Neogobius melanostomus. Next base: position 319,341 of record VHKM01000921.1, on the reverse strand, counting down.
TGTAACGTCCTAAATGAGACTCTCCATGACTTCCTTCTTCACTTCCCAGTCTGTGACTGAAGAGCAATGAGGCCTCGGCCTTTTTACGGAAAATAAAGGGCCACTATTTAGTGTCATGTTACTTTCACTCACGGTGTCTGACCCACAGTGTAACTCTGAAGCCAATCAAATCATAGTGACTCAGAGTGGGTTGGGCTCAAATGGGCACCAAACGCCAAGATCCAAGCTCTGAGACTAAAATAATAAAACCCTGGGCTTAAGAGGTTAAGATCAATGAAAATACCTATTGAATACTTTTCCTTGTTGATATTATTTGTGATTTCCTCTATAAGTTCCATTAATGCGAGAGCGGGAGATCTGCTTTTGCAAAAGTCATGTTGACTGTCATTTAAAATATTGTATTTATCTATGACGATGTGATCGATGACCTGTTTAACAATACTCATATCTACCTCATCACAGTCCAAGAATTTCTTATTTATGAAATTTCTAACTATATCAGTTATTTCTTGTCCTGTTGTTGGCGTAAGAAACATTCTATTTGGGTTTTCCTGGACACAATTATAATTTGTGCATGGTGGAGTTATTGAGGAGGATAATTGGGGCCCTATGCTTATGCTTATGCTAAGTACTTATTGAACACGTTCACAAGTTCATTTGAATTTTCAATTTCAATTCAGTTTGAAAAGTTAAGTTAAGTTAAGTTAACTTAACTTAAGATAACTTAACTTATCTTAACTTAAGATAAGTTAAGTTAAGTTAAGATAAGATATTTAAGAGAAGTTAAGATACAAAAAGATAAGGTAAGCTAAGATAAGAAAGTTAAGTTAAGTTAACTTAAGTTAACTTAAGATAAGTTAAGTTAAGATAAGATAAGATAAGAAAATTAAGTTAAGTTAAGTTAACTTAAGATAAGATAAGAAAATTAAGTTAAGTTAACTTAAGATAAGATAAGTTAAGTAAAGATAAGTTAAGATAAGATAAGCTAAGAACTGCCCTGGAGGGCGGGTAAAGAGGATGGATCTGTGCATATGAAAGGTCTACTGTATACCTTCAATAGAAAATTTGATGTTTTTTTGTTTTTTTTGCACTGAACATGAAATATGGAAACAACAGAACTGACATTGTTTCAAACAACTCTTTTATTAATCTTCATATTAGACAATAACTTATAAAATCACAATCCCTGCAGAACAGCAATTAATTTATGTAAACAGAAAATACGTGTACAGCATAAAGTTTGCATAATAATATAAATAAGAAGTTAAGTTACTACAGTTTACTGCTTTTACAAACCATCACTACACAATAAATAAAGCATCCGTGTTAGTCTAAACTCCAGACTTCACTTAATCTACTTTAAAGATTACACAAAGGCCAAACTCTGGACAGTGAGTTACAGTAGTCCACGCTTCTCCAACTCTGGAGAAGATTTCCTGGGTGGGTGCGGGCGCTCGCACAGAGAGCCCCGGAGTACCCCACAGCACACAGGCGTGTACCCGAAAGAGTGTATACAACAGTATACAGGAGAGAGACTGCAGCTCGCTACAGTGCAATATGCACACAAGCTCATCTATGCACCTCTCTGCAGACTGGGCTGGTCCAGGTCAGGCCGGGTCAGTCCAGGCCAGTCTTGAGTTAGTATTATTTAGTCCCTGTTTAGACTGTGCCCCCTCAGACCACTTGCTGGTGGACAAGCAGCTGAAGATGGGTAGGGTTTGGGTAGGGTTAGAGGGGGTTAGGGTAGGGCGTTAGGGTAGGATTAGGGCAGAGTTAGAGGGGTTAGGGCAGAGTTACAGGGAGGTTAGGGCAGGGTTAGAGGGGGTTAGGGTAGGGCGTTAGGGTAGGATTAGGGCAGAGTTAGAGGGGTTAGGGCAGAGTTACAGGGAGGTTAGGGCAGGGTTAGAGGGGGTTAGGGTAGGGTTTGGGCAGGGTTAGAGGGGGTTAAGGTAGGGTTAGGGCAGAGTTAGAGTGGGTTAGGCTGGGTTTAGTGTGCGCCCCTGCAGCCCGCTCGCTGGTGGACATACGGCTGAAGATGGGCAGGCGCTGTGGGTCACAGGGCGACTGTGAGCGGGATCCTGAGGAGACGTATCCCTCCTCACTCCCACAATCACTCACAGAGTCATGAGAGGAGCAGCGCCACAGGGCCCCGGGCCCCTCCTCTGTCACTGCTGAGAACTGCAGGGCCAGGTCATCCACTGAGTCCAGCAGAGAGCACAGGGGGAAAGAGTAGTGCTTGAGGGCCCCGGGCTCCGGCAGCAGAGGAGACATGCCCAGGGCGTCAGGAGTTCCTGCAGACAGGGGTGGGGGGACATGGAGCAGGCCCGGCTCAGCAGAGGAGCGGCCCCCGAGCTCACCCCAGAGAAGCTGATGCTGTGACGCAGCTGTGCGGCCCCTGGCCTGTGGGCCCCGGAGCACAGCTCGTCTGCGTTGTGGATGAAGTGGCAGCGGGCCCCGTAGGGACAGAAGCCGATGGTGTGGAACGTGCGGCAGGGCTCCGTCTTGTACTTGGGGTGTCTGCTGAGGCCATTGAGCTCCTCGGGGCCGTGGGCAAACTGGCACTTAGCCCCGTACTTACAGACCCCGCTCTCCTGGTACGTGCGGCACAGCTCTGTTTTGTAGCGCGGAGACAAGAGCGGGGACATGAGCGGGGACATCAGGGGAGACATCAGGGGGGACATGAGAGGGGATGAGGGCCGTCTGCAGAGGAGCTCAGGGGCCAGGCCACTAGACCCTGGGCTGGTCAGTCCTGGGGGTGGGGGCAGAGGGGGGCCCTCGATCATACTGACAGAACGGTCCACTCTGAAGGGGATGTGGCTGAGGGCAGAAGAGGGCAGCTCACGGCTCCACTGCTGCTGAGCCAGGGTGGGCCCCCAGGGGCCCGGGGCCTCCCTGCTGGTAATCCTGGAGTTTGGCAGAGTATTGGGGCAGTGAGAATGTCGCCGCTGGAGCCCCATAGGTCTGAGCTGAGAGGTCAAACAGGAGTCTAGGCCCCGAATCTGTCACACAAACACAAACTCAATAAGTACAATATTCAGACGTGTTTCCTCCTAAAGCTGTGACCACATGGCTCCTATATGGAGCTATGTGGTTCTGTCTGAGGGGTGTGGGAGAGTTCAGCACAGTGTGATGTGTAAAAGTCTCACCATGAAGTCGTCCTCCAGCTCCAGGAACGGCGTGAGCAAGTCTGAGGCCATGGCTGCGTCCTTCTGTCTGTCGCACATCTGCTGGACTCTGCTTATAAACTCCAGAGAGGGGGGCCCAGAGACAGGGGGGCCTAGAGAGAGAAGGGCCCAGAGAGGGGGGCCAGAGGGGGCGGGCCAAGGGTGGGGGTGTGAGGGTTACACTTTTGTGACATCATCAGTATGCAGATCTTGTTTCAAAGCATTAGCCGAGGTCCAGCCTCTGTTTATCCTAAAGCTCCAACACAATTCAAATCAACTTTCACACACAGCATTGATCTGGAGTGTCTTTATACAAAATTGAACAATAAAGAATATCTTTGCAAAGGAAACTTTGTTTAGGGCCAAGTCCTGAGCCTTGGACTCTATCAGCCTGTAAGGATTTATCTGTGAGTAAATTCATATTTTGAAGGTTGGCAGTGTGGTGTCCATTCTTTGTGCTCAATGAGCAAAACATTTGACCCGTTTTGCCACTCAGTCACTGTGTACAGGGGTGGTTTTAGCAAATTGGAGGCCCAAGGTGAACAAGGGTATGGGGGCCCTTCACAAAATATAATTTCTATTTTGTTTTTACCGAAGCAAAAATTGAGGTTTCACTCGTACGCACACAGTGGTGGTTTATGACATGGGCAACATGGGTAAAATAAAGCATGACCATATTAGTTCAGTATTGTGTGATTCAACTTGGCAACAGGTTCTTATATTTTATATTAAGCTCTTAAACAAAGCTTGTTTTGAATTAAAATTGACTAGATTGAAATGTCATTCAAATTGCCCTGGTTCGAAGGTGCACTAAAGACACCAGCCAAGTGCACCTACACCCCATGGGGCCACGCACATCATAATGGCACAGGGGGGTCTGGGAGGCCTCTCCTAGAGCCTCTTTAAAAAGATTGACAACATTTCATGTACTCCTGGTGGAATGATCAGCAATAGAGTCCAGACGACCACTGCAAAACAAGTTAACCACATGAGCATCACACCTCAATACTATTCAAGTTTATTTGAATAATTTCAGTTGATCAAAGTGCTTCACAATAACAAGACTAACAGTAGACACATGTGGAACAGGTGGGCTCTCTGGTCACTGAGGCTGAGCTACAGGATTAGAATGACATTATGCTGAAAATGCATTAAAAGAAATATTTTTAGAGAGACTTTTTTTTCCAAACCGTGCAGACTTATGATGATGAAATGAGCAATCACAGAAATTTGAAGATACTTCTCAGTGGATTCTCTGTTTTATCTTTTAATACAAGCTTCAACTCTTCATTCCTCACTTCTTCACTTTTCTCTTATTGCTAGTTTTCACACACATTATGTTGTTTTCATTTCCTTTAATCCTTCTCCGGACCCTCCCCGTGATTCCCAGGATCTCCTCGTTCCCTGGACAACCACGGCCCCCCCCACTGACCCCTGAACCCCCACAGCTGCTCAGCCATCACATATCCCACAAAGCTTTGCTCTAAGGGCCATAAAGTCTGATTACGTCTTAAATATAATGTGTGACAAAATATTGTGCAAGTGTAGTTTTTACCTCACGTTTGTTTGTTTGTGTGTTTGTGTGTTTGTGTGTGTTTGTTTGTTTGTTTGTTTGTTTGTGTGTGTTTGTGTGTTTGTGTGTTTGTTTGTGTGTTTGTGTGTTTGTTTGTGTGTTTGTTTGTGTGTTTGTGTGTGTGTTTGTTTGTGTGTTTGTGTGTTTGTTTGTGTGTGTGTGTGTTTGTGTGTTTGTGTGTTTGTGTGTGTGTTTGTGTGTTTGTTTGTGTGTGTGTTTGTGTGTGTATGTTTGTTTGTTTGTGTGTTTGTGTGTTTGTGTGTTTGTTTGTGTGTTTGTGTGTTTGTTTGTGTGTTTGTGTGTTGTGTGTTGTTTGTGTGTTTGTGTGTGTGTTGTGTGTGTGTTTGTGTGTTTGTGTGTTTGTGTGTGTTTGTGTGTTTGTTTGTGTGTGTGTTTGTGTGTGTATGTTTGTTTGTTTGTGTGTTTGTGTGTTTGTGTGTTTGTTTGTGTGTTTGTGTGTGTGTTTGTGTGTGTGTTTGTGTGTTTGTTTGTGTGTTTGTGTGTTTGTGTGTTTGTTTGTTTGTTTGTTTGGGCTCCTGTGGATCGCTGACATGATCATTTCCTAACCCAGGGGAACGTTTTACGGTAAAGACTGGGTTTTCATTTCCCCACAGATCACAGAAGGGCTCCTATCCTAGAAATCCTGGAAAATAACGGGCCATGGAAATCACACACACTAACTTTTTGAAAAATCTACTAGAGTAGTGTTGCACACACGTGCACGCCCCTCTATGTTAATCATGTTTGTGCTCATCAAGCTGCAGTGTTGAGCTGATTGGCTGTATGAGGCCCCGGCCCTTTAAGGAAGCCAGCCATGCCGCCTGCTCACATTGTTCTACACTTTATACTTCTTTACACTAAAAGAAAATACCTTATGGGTTAAAAGCTTGTCCTCTGCATCCTGCTCCTCTTTTGTTGTGGCCTCACAAGCCGGGGTTGTAACAGTTGTTATATTATACTTTTTACTTCTACTTGAGTAATATTGTAAAGGAGGATCTTTACTCTTGAGTAAGAAAAGAAAATTGTCAGGAAATTTTCAAGTTACAAAAGCTTCATGTCGACCTAAATTATCTGTAGTTTGTGTTTCGTGACACATTTTCTTCAAAAATATATATTTTCAATAATTTTTTTTACGGTATTTTCTTTAGAAATATTCAGATTTTCACATTAGTACAAGTTTTGTTTCTTAAAATGTATGTCACAAGTTACTGAAACATAAATCTGACTTTTACATTCAAACAATTACTACTCACAGTACTCAAGTACCATTTTGTCCAAGCACTTTTTTACCTTTACTTGAGTACTTATTTGGGTCACTACTTTTACTTCTACTTCAGTAAAATGATTTCAAAGTCACATTACTCCTACTTGAGTTCATGTACCCACCTGTACTCTACCCACATGTGCCTGTGGGTAAATGTAAACCCTGTATCCACACTTGGATTTCATGCCCCAGAGTGAAACAATCGAGACATCGAAAATCAGCGTGCGGAGGACGGGAGGAATCGAGACAGAGTGAAGGAGTGTTGTGATGCTGGAGACACTCAGGGGCAGAGGATAACTCTGCCTTGTGTATAAATATAGTACCGACACTCCACCAGCGTAGCCTAAGGCCTTGTAGTCTCGGACCCCCGTGCTGGCGTATGTTTTACATTTCAGGAGACCCTGTGCGTGTGACCAGAGGGACCCCTACCCTGGAATAGGACCTACTTGGACATCGCACTTCACTGTGGATGGTGCCCCTTTTTAGTATTGTAGTTTTATCATTTTTAGCCCCGCCCTCTTACACATGTGACCCACATTTTTGCAAAATTCAAGATTTGAAGGTCAGAAAAACTTCAAAAGGAATGTTTAAAGGATTGACGCAATGTCAACTCCATTAAGAGTAAAAGCGTGTTGAACATGTGTGTATCAGTTTGATACAGCAGCAGCTCATAAAGTAATGATATCTGTCATTTATTTATTTGTAAATCTGTCCTTTGGAATACTTTTTAAGCGTTCAATAACGAAACATACAATCTTCTCTTATTTAAGTCAATAAATCAAAGGCATATTTAAAATAAAGTTATAGAAGTGTTTTTATATTATATGGGAGATTTATATTTCTTTTAGATGCACTGTAAATATATTTGTGATGTAACTCATAATTATATATTATTATTTGTTGTCTGTATGTTATCAGCTGCACCTGCACTACGTGCCCAGAGCAAATTTCCCCTAGTGGGACAATAAAGTTTAATTCAATTCAATTCATATAAGAAAATTGATATTTCATGGTTTGGGTTTACAGGGTTTAGAGCCAACTGGCCGTAAACCTTCAGACTCTATAGTCACACACCAAATGTTATGACCATCGCACATTACAGTTCCTCGTCAACAATTAGGTCCGCTACTTTTACACTCCAGCGGAACCACGGGCTGTACTGCAAAGTAAAAGGGGAAAACAAACCAACTCTGCTCCTGTTTAGAGTTTTATAACAAAGTACAGACAGTAGCCTACTCAGTGGCGCCACCAGGAGTCGGCCAGGGGTGGCCGTGGCCACCCTGGCCGACTCCTGGCCACCCCATTGGCCACCCCACTGGCCAGTGTTAATTGTAGTACTGTAGTATCAGTTATGAATATTTTCAGCCCAAATTCACAGCCAGCCAGGCAAGCCGCTCTAGACCTTTGATCGTACGCTGTAGCCAGCTCTCCCCCCTCCCCCTCCCTCTCCCTGCGGCTGTTGCACGCTCAGACACCAACAGCTCAGCGCGTGCCTGCCAGTCAGGGTTGCCAGATGTACGATAACTATCGTATTTGTACGATAATTTTGAACCCTGTACGATGTACGATCAGTAATTCAAAAACGTTGCCACCCCAAGATTTTAAGTGGCCCCGTCTGGCCACCCCTATGAACAATTTCTGGAGGCGCCACTGAGCCTACTACCACACTGATTTATGCAAAACACATGCTTTTGGCCAATGTTCGGTACCAATCTCAAACACGTCTTGGTCACTATCTTACACTTTGTTGCTTAAAACTATTACATAGATCCAAAACAAGAGAAACATGCAGACTGTTTCTAAGCATCTCCGTCGTCTCTAGCTCTGTGGATGTAGTGCGCCATATTTTCAAGTATTTAGCGCTTTCTTGTATAATATCCGTGCGATGGTCGGTAGTTAGCACATAGCTGCTTAGCCTGTGTTGTGCTTTAGAACTCTTCAAAAAGTCACGTGGACGAGTCAAATATTACTCAAACATGTGCAAATGAGGTAACAATTTTCCCTAGAGATCAAATCAAACTTCTGAAACGGCTCCAAAGACAACTCCTATGATGTTATTGATGAGGGAATAACACTGTAACATGGTAATTGTATGAAACTCCATCCATCCATTTTCTTCCGCTTTATCCGGGGCCGGGTCGCGGACGCAGCAGTCTCAGCAGAGATGCCCAGATTTCCCGATCCACACACACCTCCTCCAGCTCAGAGACATTGTCCCACCAGCGTGTCCTGGGCCTTCCACGAGGCCTCCTCCCAATAGGACATGCCTGGAGCACCTCCCGAGGGAGGCGACCAGGAGGCATCCGGATCAGATGCCCTAGCCACCTCAGCTGGCTCCTCTCGACGTGAAGGAGCAGCGACTCTACCCCGAGCTCCTCCCGGGTAACTGAGCTCCTCACCCGATCTCGGAGGGTGCGCCCAGCCACCCTGCGAAGGAAACTCATTTCGGCCGCTTGTATTCGCGATCTTGTCCTTTCGGTCATTACCCAGATCTCATGACCATAGGTGAGGGTGGGAACGTAGATCGATCGGTAAATCGAGAGCTTTGCCCCCTGACTCAGCTCCCTCTACACCACAACAGTCCGATACAGCGACTGCATCACTGCTGACACTGCACCGATCCGTCTATCGATCTCACGCTCCATCCGTCCCTCACTCGTGAACAAGACCCCGAGATACTTGAACTCCTCCACTTGAGGTAAGGACTCCCCACCGACCTGAAGTGGGGAAGCCACCTTTTTCCGGTGGAGAACCATGACCTCAGATTTGGAGGTGCTGATCCTCATCCCGGCCGCTTCACACTCGGCTGCAAACCGCCCCAGTGCGCGCTGGAGGTCCTGATTTGATGAAGCCAAAAGAACAACATCGTCTGCAAACAACAGAGATGAGATCCTGAGGTTCCCAAACCGGACACCCTCCGGCCCCTGGCTGCACCTAGAAATTCTGTCCATAAAGGTAATGAACAGAACCGGTGACAAAGGGCAGCCCTGGCGGAGACCAACACGCACCGGAAACAAGTCTGACCTACTGCCGGCAATGCGAACCAAGCTCCTGCTGTGGTCATACAGGGAACGGACAGCCCTTAGCAGGATCCAAGGTTCGACTATCGGTCGGATCCTCCTCTCCAGCACCCTGGAGTAGACCTTACCGGGGAGGCTGAGGAGTGTGATCCCTCTGTAATTGGAGCACACCCTCCGATCCCCCACCATTTCTGTCAGCGGCTACAGCCCCGTCTATCGGCCCCGGCTGTGCTCACTGTGTGTAAGTTATACGGACTTCCGCCGCTCTTCTGAAGGACATGCTGGACTGGAGCATGTGACTTTGTTTTACTGTGTGTGTGTGTGTGTGTGTGTGTGTGATAAAATGAATGTCCTGAGTTCTTTCTGCCCTTTTAAATCGCCTCTCGGGGATAATTCAAGTTATTTGAATTGAACTGAATTGAAAAGGCCATTTCCTCAAATGCATTTATCTCACATTGTGGCGACGGCATCTGCACTCAAAGCAGCTCCGATAAACACTACATTTTCCGGTCCAGTACACAACAATATCTAACACAGTAACATTACAAAGACTGAAAGAGGAAGCCACTAAATGAATAGGTCAGTTCAGTCCTAATGTTTCATTATGATGTAATATTATGATTCTTTACAAGGACAAGTTTATCAACACTTTCACTTTTCAGGGTCATTGTCACAGACATGCTGGAAAACTCACGCCTGAGAGTTCATGAAATTGAAACAAATGCTTGGTAATTAGATGGACAGTGTTTTTCCACAAATGTCTGAGTTTACAATATGCTAAAGGAGAACATAACAAAATGTATTCCTCTACAGGAAAAAAACCCGGTCTTTTAGTAGTCCTGGTCCTGGAAAAGAATTTCACACAAAGAGTACCCCCTACAGGCCTGTTTTAGATTGATGAACACTCATATGAAACACACTGGATTTGGGTAAGTGGCACCAACAATGGATGCAGAGCAAGGCACCAGCGCCATCTGCTGGACAAGACACATAATACACTAAGTGTATGTTGAGGGAGATTTGAATCGTCCCTGTACATTTGTGTACATTTCTGCACATATGTGTACAATTTTAAAAATGTTTTTTTCACAATTATTGTGAGAGAAAATATTGCGATGTTACTGCTGCAACTTTCCGACACCAGGCTTTGCATGTAGAATGTCCATCAGCGACAACAACAACTTGGCCATCTTTTGGATCCCTAAGAGATCCCTCACTGCTGACTTCAATCGTTTTTTGAGTGGATGTAATTCTGGAGGAGAGCGTCATTGTGCCTTGGTCAGCTACGCGCTCTTTGTGTTGTGCAGCGGCTCGTACGGTAAACCGTGGCTTCGAAAATTCTTCCGGTTAACCTGCCGTGTCCTTTTATAATCGTGGTAATCGTAATTTGTGCATATATGTGTACATTTGTACATTTCAATACAAGATCTTGTATTGATGATGGGAGAATGTGACCACTGTGCGTTCCCTTCTCCAGCACATACCTAAGATCCGAACTCTGATCCACTCTTTCACAGTGTGCGCCCCATGAATCCTGGCATTGTCATCTTGGAATATACCTGTGCTGTCATGGAAGAAGAAATCCACTAATGGATGATCAGGTCTACCTATAGCTGAAATGACCAACCCCGGATCAGAACAGTTAGTTACATCCAGATAAAGTCAGTGTATGAGGGGAAATGTATTGCCAGTTTGCATCTTTAAATAATTTAAGAGTGAAATGGGTTGTTATGTGTAAAAAACAAAAAAACACTCTTCCTCACCCTCCGCGGGCGGTCTCTTTTTTCCTCCAAGCTCAGGTCCTGGGAGCTTGAGGGTTCTGCGCAGTATCTTTGCAGTTCCTAGAAGTGCACTTTTCTGGACCGAGATGTCTGATGTATTTCCTGGGATCTGCTGGAGCCACTCCTCCAGTTTGGGGGTCACTGCCCCGAGTGCCCCAACGACCATGGGCACCATTGATGCCTTCACTCTCCAGGCCTTCTCTGGCTCTTCTCTGAGCCCCTGGTATTTCTCTAGTTTTTCGTGTTCCTTTTCCTGATGTTGAAGTCGCTTGGTATTGCTATGTCAACCACCACGGCTTTCCTCTGCTCTTTGTCCACCACTACAATGTCCGGTTGGTTCATTACCATTCTGTCCGTCTGTATCTGGAAGCCCCACAGGATCTTGGCTCGGTCATTCTCTACCACCTTTGGAGGTGTTTTCCACTTTGACCTTGGGGTTTCCAGCCACTTGGTTATGGCACTCCATGTAAGCTTTCCCTGCCAGCATCTTACACCCTGCAGTTATGTGCTGGATTGTCTCATTGGCCTCTTTGCACAGTCTACACCTGGGGTCTTGTCTGCTGTGATAGATCTGGGCCTCTATTGCTCTGGTGCTCAAGGCCTGCTCCTGCGCAGCCATGATGAGCCTCTGTGCTGTCCTTCAGGCCAGCTCTGTCCAGCCATTGGTAGGATTTCTTGATATCCGCCACTTCAGTCATGTTTCGGTGGTACATCCCGTGTAAGGGCTTGTCCTCCCATGACGGGACCTCCAGCACCTCATCTTCTGTTCCCCATTGTCTCATACATTCACTGAGCACGTCATCTGTTGGAGCCTTGTCCTTGATGTACTTATGGATCTTGGCTCTCACGCTCACTAGACCTCGGCCTCTTTCCTTACGTACAGTCTCAGGGTGCTGGATTTGGGGTGGAACCCTCCATGCATGGCTAGGAGCTTTTGTGTCTTAACATCTGTGATGTGTATATATATATATATATATATATATATATATATATATATATATATATATATATATATATATATAGTTTCATCCCTAAACAAACTACAAGCTTTTGTATGTCAAATAGCGCGTCATCGTCTTGCCATCCCTCCTCGTTCTGTGATTGGTCCCAAATCCATGCGAAAATGTCGGCCATGGTCCCAGGCTGTTGTGAAGTTCGAAAAGATTCGAGTGCACACAGCAGTCTGGCGTTAGCCAGGCTACTAACGCCCCGGTCATCACGTGAAAACGAGAAATATGCACGAATAAAGTCAATAAAACCACCATCTACATAAAGAACTGTTTAACAATGATCACACACTGAGTCGGGCTTGTTGATTTTGAGTTTATTGATCACATTTCATCTACAATGGGTCGTAGGCGAGTGGTTTTCTCTCGAAGCTAACAAGTATTAGCAGTTAGCCGCTAACCGCTAGCTCGGAACGATTTATTGAAAACAAGTAGCCTATTATGCACTTACCACGTCAATAGACCAGTTCACAATGTTTTCTGCGCATGCGCGGGTTCAAAGGTGAAGGCCACATCAACAGAGGCCACACTTCCTGTTTTCGCGGATCTACGGGAAAATAGCTCTAGTTTTTTCAACGTTGCTTAATTTGCCCACTTTTCTTTCGCTGATGCGGAGGCAGTCGCAGTCACAGTCAGGTGGGCAGGCTGTGAGAATGGGCTCTAATTATATTCATGTTTTCTACCTGGAAACAACGTAAGGGGCGCTGGTGTTGGACTGACTAAAGGGACACTACTAGCCTGAATTGAACTGAACTGAGATGGGCCGATATAATTGCTCAACACACCCACAGATGTCTTTAAGTAATGGCTCACTCATTGTTGTACCGGTAAGTGTCTGAAAGCTGTTTTGCAGTTGTAGTTCAGATGTGTATTTCATGTTTAGGTCTTGTTTTTAGCCCTTGTTTTGCTCGTGTCAGCAGCTGCTAAGGCTAAGGCTGTTAGCTTCAGGCTACGTGTCTCACTGTGGCTCACGTAACTATCATTTTTGAGACAGTGTTGAGAGAGAAAAAATAGAACTTACCCTAATCCTACCAAATAAACCAATAAACAATCAGTATAACATGCTTGTTCTTCTTGCAGGTTAATCAGCGTAGGAAATAGATGCATCATATTCTGATTGTTCCAACTTTGGGGTCACTTTGAAGAGCAGAAGTGGAGAACACGCAAAACACAAAATGGTAAGTCTGTCACCACCGGTACCACATATTGACATAATTAAATGAAAATATTATTTGAGGGCTCAACATTTACCATTTGTACTTTAATTACACACAGTGACATTTTTTTTAACTAATGATCTAACTGCAGTGGTGAAAATAATGTAACAGTGCAATTTTTATGTGCGTTACTATTTTACTCTGCGACATTTCAAGCAAATATCTGTACTTTCTTCATTACTTTGTCAAACTGAAATGTTTAATCTAAAAGTATATTTTAAGCGGCTTGCACTACTATTTGTAGACAAAGGTGGAACAATATAAACAGCTTAAAGAAAGTAGTTTTGATCAGAAAACAAAACAAAACAAAAAACAAACGTTTTCAAAATCTGTGTCAAAGTATGATTTTCATCTAATAACTTAACTGAGCAGGAGTTGACAACATGGTGATGTATCAGAAGAACCAATGTCTTATTGCTTCAGGTTTATTTAGCACATTTAGAAAAACATGTGTTAATTGTCATTGTGTAGGATTTCATTTTATTTCAAATGTTTTCTTGACAGACTTTTAAGATGGAGTTGCAGAGCATGAAGGCGAGGCCACAGCAGAAGGAAGAGCGATGAAGAGCTCGCAGAGATGCAAAGACCATGGAGAAGATCTACACCAGCAAGTGGTGAAGGCCAGGCCCGCCTTAATGTACCCATAGGCCCCGGGGCTTAAACAGAATTGTAGCCCCCCCCCTCAGCGCAAACCCTAACTCTAACCTATAACCCTAACCCTAAATCCCACAAAACCCCTAAGCTGGATACTACATGTATCAAAAATAAATGTTAAATGACATCTGACATCTTGCATTGTGTATCAAAATCTCAATCTTTAATACAAAAACAGTACAATTCAACTAAAACTCTCTAGACTCTCTTCCAAACAACATGTAAAAAAAAAGTTTCAAAAATATTGCAGAAATAATAAAATAAGCATAGCCATATATGTTAAAAGGGTCTTCCACTCTCTATGTACATTCTCACCACGAGTTTGTGCATGAAATAGCTTTTGAAAAAAAAACGTTTCTGGCTTTTGAATTGGCGTTCTGAAGCAGAGACATCAGCGTCCTTGTTTTGGCAGCGTTCTGGTCCCATTTTGGCCCAATATGCACGTACCTTTTCTGCCACAATGGCAGGCTCTCCCCATCCAGCAGGGTCTATGTTAAAAGGGTCCACGTTCAAGTCCTCCTCCCTCCACCTCCTGCAGCAGGAGGAGTATCTGCTTCAGCGACGCTTTTTTCTTTCTCTGCTCCTAACTGGTCCGTGCTCTCCCCCCCCGACTCGTCTGGGCGTAGCGGTGAAATGGCAGCTGCATCGCGTGGTTGACTACACGGGGAAGGCAGTGACACCTCCTCCAGCGGCTCCTCCTCACCGGATTGAGAGCCCACAATCTCCTCTCCTCTCGCTGTCGGCTGCTCGGCCTGCACCTCCAGTGTCAGAGGCACTGCTGCAGCAGGTGCTTGTTCGCCGAGGCTTGTGGCGCTGCCTGAGTCTGCGGCCCCCGGTTTCATCACCTCTGGTTGAGCTTGTTGTTTTAAGAAGGCCCAGTAACTTCGGCTCATCAGCTCTTTCTCTTCTGTGCACCGCTCTCAAACTTTTTCTTTCCCGACATTTCTGTCTCTCACAACGAGTCGCCATCAAGTTATATTATGAGTGAATAGATGCGTTACGTACATAAGTTATGTCTGAACTTTCTCTGCGCTTGGATTGGCTAGAATTTGTCATAGTGTCAATGTGATGCTATGACAAATTATAGCCAATTGGTCAGTTGATACCGCAGTGTGTGATTGACAGGTAAAACAAACAAATTGCAATATAATATGGAACTCGCTTATATCTGATAGGCCCTCTGGGCCAGGTAGGGCGGGCCTACTCCAGGTACACACATAGCAGCACAGCGCAATCATCGCATAGTCAGGCCGGACTCACACCAAGCGGGAAAAAAACGCTTTCCGTGGCTCAGCTTGCTCGACTTCCTTGTCCAGCCCCCCTGGTGCAGGAGCATGTGGAGGCGGGGTTGGAGACGCAGCTGAAGTGCATGAGCCAATTACGCACAGGCGTCTGTCAGATCATGTTCTGTGGTTGGTGGTCGCCGCTGGAAATGGCTCTGTATTTGCATAGCATTGAAAAAATGTCAACGCTATGCAAATACAGAGCCGCTGCGGCCGCCCGTGTCGTGCCGCTCTCATGTGGATTTCTGGAGGCTTCTTTCCGGTCGCCAGGCAGCATAGGGAATGAATGGAAGCTCACCGCTCTTCTCTTCCGCGCTCTAGGTGTGAGTCCGGCCTCATGCCGCAAAGTCAAGTGATTGACATGAAAATCAACGAATCAACTTTTCTTATATTGACTTATATTTGACTATGGTAGGCCCCTGGGCTCCAGCCCCTGCTAGCCCGTTGGATAAGGCGGGCCTGGTGAAGGCTGTGGACAAGACCGTTTTGGATAAAATGGAAGTCGTACTTTTAAATACAGGATGACATTTGTCAAAAAAAATAAGCTTAATAATAGTTTCATTCATCTAATTATTTCAACTGAAGTTCTGGATGTAATTGTCACGGCTCGGTTTTTGATTATTCTGTTTTATTAGTTTCCCTGTTTTGGTTCTGTGTTTTGGTCTTGTGTAGCTCTTACGTTGCCTTCCTCTCCCTGATTACCTGCCCCTCCCTAATGTGTTCCACCTGTTCCCCATCACCCCGTGTATTTATTCCCCTGTGTCCTCCCTTGTCTTTGTCGGATCATTGCTTTGGTTATGTTGGTTGGTGGCCGTTATTGTGCCTGTACCTGTGTATTTTCGTGTTGCCTGGTCCTGTTCACGTTTTGGTGAGTTTTGCCACCTGGTTTTGCTTTTTGCCTGTTTGCCTCTTGGAGCCTTCATTAAAATTTTGTTAAACCGTGAGCTGCTGCGCAGGTGCATACCTATGTTCCCCGGGTCCTATGTTCCCGGGTGTGATTTTTTTTTTGTAGGTGAGTTGGTACTTCAACCAATCACAAGTCATGAGAGTGAAATGCCATACAGATATCAAGCAGCTTAACCCTGACCCTGCCCTAGCCACTAACCTTAAGGATAGTGGGCTGGTGCCTAATCTTAATCAATAGAAGTGGGGGAACATAGGTACTGGGGAACATAGGGCTGACCCCATGCTGCGCATTTGGGTCCTTTTCCTCCGCACACACCTGCTAACTGTGACAGTAATTCAATGTTAAACATTTACTTGTAGTATTAAATATTTAAGTAGAAAGATTCACAGAGAAATTGACCTTAACACCTCTAAAACAATGTGTTGTATTTTTAATTCCTGACAAACCCAGTGTTGTAGCAGTGTGTATGAGCCAGGGTCCTTCCATTTAGCTTTTTGATACAAGTCTTCGCATTGGTGGCTTGAATGAAAATGCTCTTTTTTCTTTTTTTTAGTACAGAGGCTTCTTGTGAGCAGTTGAAGATTTGTTCTAATTTATAGTCAATGTTCAAATTAAACCCAGATAAAAACAAGTCTGCTGCAGTCTGCTATGATAGTCTTCATGTTTCAGACACACAACATTGGCTTCTACTTTGAAGAAATGAGCTGAACTATTGGTGCAGGTGTCTCTGGTCATACAATGGACATGTTCAACCCTCGTTCATTCAGTCTTTGAGTGCATAACCTGTGCACATACAAAGGCAAAGTTGCTGCTATGTGTTCTGCTCACTTTAGCCAGTCTCCAGGTGCAGCCCTCGCCGAACCCATAGATGGCAGCCAACCCCTTCCTGAGGGTCTACTGGTCTCCCCTGCTATGGTCACAGTCCAACAAGGTACCGTGTATATCCCAGTTGTAAATGTAGGAGTGACTGATGTAGCCTTATACCCTCACCATCCTATAGCGGTACTTAGCCAGGCCGATGTTGTCAGCTTGCCGGAGGGGGTTTCATTCGCAAGGTAGGAATTACATGATGTTAGGGCCACGGTCTCTTCCCAAACAACAATTACAGCAGACCCGGTTAGGCAACAGCTGAAAACCTTAGATCTTTCTGCACTATCTGACTCTGAGCAGGGAAAGGTCTGTGCCCTCCTTTTAAAACATAAAGAGGTGTTTGCCTCCTCCGATCTAGACCTAGGGTGCACTTTGTTAATCACTCATGATATCCCATTAGTCGACGACATCCCTATTAGACAGAGGTATAGGCGCATCCCACCATCTAACTACGACGAGGTTAAGGCACATACACGCAAACTGCTGGATAGCCAAGTTATTCGAGAGAGCTGCAGCCCTTATGCCTCCCCCATAGTCTTGGTAAGGAAATAGGATGGGACTCTGAGGCTGTGTATAGATTATAGGCACACGCCACACCAGGAATTTCGCCTGGAGAATATAACAGCACACAGGTTCGCTTTTACTGAGAGGCAGGAGACTGTTCAGTTCAATTGGACAATGTTTATTTATGGTAGAAAAGTTAAAATTTAGCTTTATTAAATGCGTTCTTTTTCTTTCTATAAAAAGGTACCAAATGTTCTTAACAAATACACACCAAATGTGAGGGACAGGGTTTACCTGTGGATGGAGTGGGAACAACCGTGGGTGGGACAACCTAACTAATATCAAAACACAACAAAATAGTAAATAATAAATAGTGCACCACAAACCAAAAGGAGCCACCACCACTAAGCTTGGCAGTCAGCTCCTAGGACAACAAAGGTTTAAAATTACATTTAAAGGGGAGGTATTATGCTTTTTTCAATCACATAGCACCAGCCTATAGCATACTACAATGATGACGTAACCTTCTGTTGGTCTGTATATGCAGTAAATTAAAATAACTGCTGTATTGGGAGGAGGCCTCGTGGAAGGCCCAGGACACGCTGGTGGGACTATGTCTCCGAGCTGGCCTGGTGTCGCCTCGGGGTCCCCCAGAACAGCTGGAGGAGGTGTGCGTGGATCGGGAAGTCTGGGCATCTCTGCTGAGACTGCTGCCTCCGCGACCCGGCCCCGGATAAAGCGGAAGAAAATGGATGGATGGATGGATGGATAAAATAACTGCCTTGAATAAAATTGCTCTCTCAAAATGGCTGTACTGAACGTCTTGAAATAGGCCTCTGTCTCTTTAAGAAGCTTTCCGACACGCCCCCTTCAGCACACTGCTGTGGCATCTAAACAACACTACTGTGCGGGGAGGGGCTCTGCTGAGCTGAGGAGCAGTGGTTGGTGGCTTGGCTGGTGACGAAAGGTCCAGAGGCGTCTCCAGGAGGTGGGGGCGTTCCTAGGAGGACTGAGGCATAGCTACACCTAAAATGGCTGCCGTCTAAGTTTTTACTGATTACTCAAAAATATGTGAATGAGCCAAGGCAACACTCCAGGCATGTGTTTAATGAGGGAATGACATAATAACATGATATAAAGCTTGAAAAAGTCGATTTTACATAATACCCCCCCTTTAAGAAAACAAAGGTACAACCTGCCGCTTGTAGTTGGGCCATGGAAAATGGTCCACATGACCACAATCGAGCCGCAGAGAGGAGGGTAATAGTGGGGTCTTAATGCTGGCAGAACGAGCGCCGTAAAGTTGCAGCAACAGATAAAATAGGTGAAGTGATGGCATAGGTAGAGCACAATGTAAACAATTGCCGTGACGCAGCAGTAGCGTGTAGTGAGGCAGGGCAAAACAGCGTCTGGAGTGAAAAGTGGAGGACGAACTATTAGACTGGAATACTGGAGCCCTCACACCAAAGGCACAGACATTACTCACCACTTTGGGGCTGAAATGCAGCTCCTATGAGGGGAGAGGCTCGGCTAGAGAGCTACACTGCTGCCTATTGAGAATGAGGAGTCACGTGCCGAGTTGGGGTGATTTGGGGGGGGGGCTCTGAGCCTGTCGGACATATTGGCTGCGGATTGGGGGCACGCCCCCAGAATTTCACGCATTCCTCATATTCCAGAGCACTTTCAATTTTGCGCATTTACGTTTTCGGCGAGACAGAGACAGATCTACGAATACGACAACGAAAAGACAGAAAGTAAAGCAATGCAAAGAGATAAGGCGAAAGAAAAGGGACTTTACAGGAACAAGCTCATACCAAGCGCATAACAGAGGTATTTGGAGAAGCTTGCGGACATTCAAAACATCGACACACGAGCTCCCTGCAGCGGAGACCTGGACCATTTACCTCCGTGCACAAACATGGACACAGTAAACTACCTTGTATTTGGTGTAAGTTACTACACGATGCTGGAGTTTAAAAGCCACAAGTCTTTTGAAAGTTACGAGACTTTCTGCTGTGGGTCCAGGATTTGGCTCTACAAGCCTCCAGCTGGTGAAAACAGCTGTACTGGCAAAAGTAACTTTCCTCACATGCGTTTTAGTGTGTTGTCATTACATTGCATTTAGCAAAATGACAAAGTAATAAAGTGCGTGTTTCGTAAACACTACATTGTTACGAGAGGTTCAATGTACACAAACGTTTCCAACATGTTTTGACAGGTCAGAGACTTGCGCTCCTCGATGCTGTGTCCATTTCTGTAACATAAAAAACTGTATCCCATTGTTCCTACGTTTTCCATGTCTATCGTGTGAGGTACTGGAGCAGTTTTTAACGCAGCAGTGACTTCCAGGCGGTAAAACCTCCGCTACTACGGCGTTAACAACACACGTAAACAATGTGTATTGCCGCCGGAGCGCAGCCAATATGATGGGGAGGGGGGGATGGGGAGGGGGGCTCTGTGCCGTGACATCAACTCCTCATTCTCAATAACAATAGAAGGCTATAACGGAGCTCTAGGGCTCAAAATGGGGAAATAAGCTTACCATCAGTTTTATAGCGAGGGGCGCAGGTCTGCGGGTGTATGCGTGACTGTCCGTGCTAAAAATAAAATGTCCGATTAGTATATGAAGACTAGAATTTGGGGAGAGAAACGCGGAGCTTCTCTTACCTGCCGTGCGGCGTCTGTAAACACGGAAGTGGAATGCCGGTGGGCGGACACATGCGTGAGGTCAAAGGGGGAGCGACAAAAAGGTAAAGCACTTTTATGGTTTGCCGACTAGCGCTGGTGACCAATGAGAGTAATGCCACAGAGGTAGTGAGGCTGAGCCGAGAGGCCAGTGTGTGGAGTGCGGTTTAACTCTATCGAACAAAGCAATGAAACCTTCGAACCTAAAGAGGTACCTGGAGACCAAGCATCCAAAACTTGTGGGAAAGACGGTGGACGTTTTTAAACGCAAAGAAATTGCACTGCAGACGCAGAAACAGTGTGTTGTGTCTTTCACTGCAGAATCGAAAGGAGCTCTCAAAGCTAGCTATTGTAACTAAACGGGTAGCTCAGAGTAAAAAACCTTTCACCATCGCTGAGGATTTGATTCTGCCAGCTGCTGGCTGCTTGTGTTGGTTGGAGAGACGGCTGTCAAAAGGTTACTTACTATCCCACTCTCCAATGACACTGTGAGTCACCGCATTGTTGACATGGCCACAGACATCCGGCAACAGCTTATAGAAAGAATAAAAAGTAGTCCATTTTACTTGTTACAGTTATGAGTCTACTGATGTATCCAGTGCTGTTGCTTGTGTTTGTTCGCTATCGCTGGGAGAACAGTTTGCATGAGGACATTCTATTTTGTGGAGAGATGCCAACGCAATAAATAGATTGGATTATTTGTGCTCATTATTAACTGTGCTAATTTACTAATTGTAATGTTTTTTTGTAATGTTTTTTTAATCCACACACGTGGTGGTAAGCACACACCCCTCACAGTAGGAGGAACTTTTTATATGATCCCAATCATAAATTCATGTATTATCCTGTGTTCCTAATATGAGGTTAGTTTTTATGAATTATTGGGGGAACATGTGCAGGATTATGCGTATGTTAAATAAATATACATTTTTTTTCAAGAAAAGTAATTATTTTAATTATTAAACGGTAACATAACTACTCAATTCACATCACTTCAAAAGTGAAAAATAAATCACAACAACGATTGTTTGATTGGGCCCCGGGTTACCTTACACTGAAAATGTTGGGCCCCAAGGGCAAAAAGGTTAAGAACCCCTGGACTAGATCTTGTCCTGGGGCGATTTGGGAAGGAGTCCCTGAAAGCTAAACTGGGGAAGTGCAAGTTCTTTCAGCAGCAGGTTGGCTATTTGGGACATGTAGTGTCAGCAGCTGGTGTAGCTACGGACCCTGACAAGATAGCTGCAGTACAATGGCCTACTCCAAGCACAGTAGCTGAGCTTAGATCATTCCTAGGGTTTGCCAACTACTACAGACGTTTTGTAGAGGGTTTTTCTAAGCTGGCCTCCCCGCTCCACAAGGTTGTTGCAGCACTGGCTGGAAAGAAGAGCCGCGGTGGCCGTGGGGTGCCCCTGACAGAGGCGTGGAGCCCCCAGTGTGATAACAATGTGAACTTAAAACGCGGTTTGTATCTTCCCCTGTACTTGCCTATGCCAATTTTAATCTACCTTTTATTGTAGAGGTTGATGCTAGCCATGAAGGGCTTGGAGCGGTTCTCTCGTAGGACCAAGAGGGTAGAGTTAGGCCGATTGCCTATGCAAGCCGTAGCTTGCATCCAGCAGAGAAGAACTACAGCTCTATGAAGTTGGAGTTGCTGGCCATGAAGTGGGCCATGTCGGAGAAATTCCATGAGTACCTGTTGGGCAACAATGCGTGGTGTGGACTGACAACAACCCCCTTAGCCATCTAGGTTCAGCCAAGTTGGGGGTTACAGAGCAGCACTGGGTGGCTGAGCTTGTGGTTTTTGACTATGTAGTGAAGTACCGTCCTGGCTGTAACAATCAGAATGCGGACGCCCTCTCGAGACAACTTCCTAATAGTCTCCATGCCATTATGGCATGTCCTGGAACCTCAATCCCGGAAGCTGTGCACGTGGCCGTGCGACCAAAAACAGCAGCAACGCAAGCTGCCGTTTCAGTGCTGCCCAAGCGGACCCCAGTGATCTGGTACTATTGCAGCAGGCTAATCCAGTGATAGCATTTGTTTTACCCCACGTAGAGCAAAAAACAAAACAAAAAAACAAATGCCAGGCAGAATGGAAATACAAGCACAGGGCCCAGCAGTTCAAGATTTGCTCCGCCCGTCGGGCCGTTTGCAGGCGAAGGATGGCCTGTTGTATCGAGCCTATCAGAGATCGGATGGAGGCGAACAGGTGCTACAGCTGGTTCTGCCAGAGAGCCTTCAGGAGGAGGTGTTCCAGCAATTGCACACTCACCATGGACATCAAGGGATTGAGCGTACTACCAAACTAATTCGGGAGCGATGTTACTGGCCCAGCATGCGAAGGACCATCCGTGACTGGTACCAACAATGTGAACGATGCTGTCTGGCGAAACACACTTTGCCTCAGGTACGTGCCCCTATGGGCCATCTCCTAGCCTCAAAACCTAATGAAATCCCGACCATTGATTTTTCTTTCTTAGAGCCCGCCAGTGATGGTAGGGACCAAGTACTTGTTATGACTGATGTGTTCTCGAAGTTCACCCAGGTTGTCCCCACCAGTGGCAGGCGTTTTGATCAAGGAGGGGTTCTACAAGTATCCCTGCTAGGCTACATTCCGACCACGGCCGTAGTTTTGAGAACAACCTTATCTACAGTGCCTTGCGAAAGTATTCGGCCCCCTTGAACTTTTCGACCTTTTGCCACATTTCAGACATCAAACATAAAGATATAAAACTGTAATTTTTTTGTGAAGAATCAACAACAAGTGGGACACAATCATGAAGTGGAACGAAATTTATTGGATATTTCAAACTTTTTTAACAGATTAAAAAAACTGAAAAATTGGGCGTGCAAAATTATTCAGCCCCTTTACTTTCAGTGCAGCAAACTCTCTCCAGAAGTTCAGTGAGGATCTCTGAATGATCCAATGTTGACCTAAATGACTAATGATGATAAATAGAATCCACCTGTGTGTAAACAAGTCTCCGTATAAATGCACCTGCTCTGTGATAGTCTCAGAGGTCAGTTTAAAGCGCAGAGAGCATCATGAAGAACAAGGAACACACCAGGCAGGTCCGAGATACTGTTGTGGAGAAGTTTAAAGCCGGATTTGGATACAAAAAGATTTCCCAAGCTTTAAACATCCCAAGGAGCACTGTGCAAGCGATAATATTGAAATGGAAGGAGTATCAGACCACTGCAAATCTTCAAAGACCCGGCCGTCCCTCTAAACTTTCAGCTCATACAAGGAGAAAACTGATAAGAGATGCTGCCAAGAGGCCCATGATCACTCTGGATGAACTGCAGAAATGTACAGCTGAGGTGGGAGACTCTGTCCATAGGACAACAATCAGTCGTATACTGCACAACTCTGGCCTTTATGGAAGAGTGGCAAGAAGAAAGCCATTTCTTAAAGATATCCATAAAAAGTGTTGTTTAAAGTTTGCCACAAGCCACCTGGGAGACACACCAAACATGTGGAAGAAGGTGGTCAGATGAAACCAAAATCGAACTTTTTGGCAACAATGCAAAACGTTATGTTTGGCGTAAAAGCAACACAGCTCATCACCCTGAACACACCATCCCCACTGTCAAACATGGTGGTGGCAGCATCATGGTTTGGGCCTGCTTTTCTTCAGCAGGGACAGGGAAGATGGTTAAAATTGATGGGAAGATGGATGGAGCCAAATACAGGACCATTCTGAAAGAAAACCTGATGGAGTCTGCAAAAGACCTGAGACTGGGACGGAGATTTGTCTTCCAACAAGACAATGATCCAAAACATAAAGCAAAATCTACAATGGAGTGGTTCACAAATAAACATATCCAGGTGTTAGAATGGCCAAGTCAAAGTCCAGACCTGAATCCAATCGAGAATCTGTGGAAAGAACTGAAAACTGCTGTTCACAAACGCTGTCCATCCAACTTCACTGAGCTCGAGCTGTTTTGCAAGGAGGAATGGGCAAATATTTCAGTCTCTCAATGTGCAAAACTGAAAGAGACATACCCCAAGCGACTTACAGCAGTAATCACAGCAAAAGGTGGCGCTACAAAGTATTAACTTAAAGAGGCTGAATAATTTTGCATGCCCAATTTTTCAGTTTTTTTTATCTGTTAAAAATGTTTGAAATATCCAATACATTTCGTTCCACTTCATGATTGTGTCCCACTTGTTGATTCTTGATTCACACTTGATTCTTCACAAAAAATTACAGTTTTATATCTTTATGTTTGATGCCTGAAATGTGGCAAAAGGTCGAAAAGTTCATGGGGGGCCGAATACTTTCGCAAGGCACTGTACCAGCTGTTTGTAACCGAAGGGTAAGGATTGAGAATAAACGGGTACGAAGGATACAGTAGATGGTCAAAAAGAGACAGTCGATTTAGGCATTTTAAAAGTATTACATTTATTTTTATAATTGATAATTCATTGTTTATTTAGACAAAGCTAAAGTTTAAAAAGATAGCTAGCAACACACGACTAGTTAGTTAATTAGCTTAAAGGAGCTGTATCATGCTATTTTAGCCATTATATGATATATTGTACCTCTATCACTATGGAGTACTCATTTTTGAGAGAAATATAAGTATTTTCTGGGGGTATTTTCCCTACCCGGAAGACAAGACGCTTCGATTCAGTTAACTCCGCCCCTCTCTCCGCTCATTCCACATTTACAGTATTATAAATATAAACATTGCTGCAAAAAGTGAAGTTACTTCACATAATGCAGTTATAAGACATGTGCAACACAGTTTCATAAATGGCTAACACACACGCTAACACACACGCTAACACACACGCTAACACACGTTTTGATTGACTCACCGCTCAGTCTGGCCTCCCCATCGGGTTATGGGACATGCGTTGGTTAAAAAAGTTAATCCACTTTGATTCTGGCCAAGGTTCACCAAGCATCCATCAGGTTGGTTGATATAGTAGCTAGCTGAATCCCGGAAAAAAATTCCAACTTGTGGCGAGTGCACTCTTCTTTAGGAAGGTTGAATAGTCCTGTTCCTCTCGTAGCCAAACGCGCATCCGTGACATTATCGTTGGGTAAGAAAAAAGAACAGGCGTGTCCAGAGTAGGTTAGAAAGAGCTCAGTCTTCAAAAACAACACTTCTGCTCAGATCCATGGATCCTCCAGCCGTGGGTGCGCTTGATTAGCGTCGTGGGACAGCACAGACGCGTCGGAGAGTTCTTTTTTTCTTTTTTTTTCTTTATTTCTCTCTTACAACAACAAAAATGAAAAAGCTGTTTTATAAATTAAAACCAGGCTGTAAGGCATTACATTACAGACGTAGAGCACTTCCGTTCCGCTGTGACGACACAACTGAACAGCTCAGTCGTTTACCAGGAGAGGGCGGAGCAGCTGCTCAGAGAGCAGGATTCAGGAGGATTACTAAGGCCCTGTCCCAATTCCAACACTTGCCCTCGCTTTGATCCCTTCCCCTTCATTTTGCGCGTTCCCGCGAGGGGAAGGGTGTCCCAATACTTAGGGAGCATAGAGGAAGTGGCTATCTCCCCTTGAAAAGACCCCTCCGCAGCAAGTCAGGTCAGGAGCTGACTTGCGGCCGAGGGAGTATAAACATGGCGGCTACCGGTGGAAGCGACAATTACTAATGTAAGAATATATACGCAAATAAGCCTGTAAAAATTCTGAAATGTGTTGGCATATCTTAGTTAGATGTATATGCAATGGACCTCTAAGTTATAGTTTGAAAGTCGCTATTTGACGACGTTCGTAAAAATGCCGAGTGCTTCGCCAGAGTCTGCCCGTCAATATACACTGACCGCCGGGTGTGTGTCCCGGTGTGTGCCCCGGTGCGCCCCGGTGTACATGTGGATGTTTCGTGCTTATTCAGGTTCTCAATCTACTGACTCTGATTCAAGCTTTCAGTAAATAAAATGGTCTCAAGCTGAACTCTTTCTCCTGTGAGGACTGTTGCTTGTTTACGTTCTACTTATGTGACACAGATGATTATTGATTATGGAAAACAGTAATGCATCATGTTTAATGTCGTTTAACAATAGACTGGATGTAAACTATACGATCTGAATGTGTAGGTCGTCTTGTTTTTAGACACAATGGTAGTTGGCAGCTAAGTTGAGCCAAGTGCCAAAATTAAATGAAACAACATACCTGAAACATGCGGCCCGCCGGTAAATTGCATTAAACACGTTAGAATTACATTTCCCATGAGGCACCGCGCGGTAGCGCCAATGCTGCTGCGGACGCGAGAATGACCACAGCATCAGACAGGGGAAGAGAGATGCGGCGCTTCTGCAGACGACTTATCAACTTTTCTCAACACAGAAACGGACTAACAGCAGCGGACTGTGAGAGGAGCTTCTGAAACAGGTGGAGACTGTCAGAACGCGAGGGAGAAACTTTAGTTGTTCAGCTAAACATGTGCTGGAAAAGTGACAGCACTGCAGCATGACAATAAGCACCTTTACCATCTTTACCTTTATGACTTTGCAAAGTGAACACATCGTAATTAGTGTTTAAAAGCGTCACAACAGTAAAGTGAGGAGCCTTTTCTCTCCATCTCTCTGAACAACATTATCATGTCAATTAATTTCATCTTTATTTGGGACACATGTGTGAACACATGATCCATAGTTACATTAAAAATAGAGAATATAGAAATGTATAAAAATACTGCAAATAATTACAGCAACATTGATGGTAAAAAAATATAAGCCCCATCCATTATCTAACTGTAGGTCACAAAAAGGCCTGAGGCCAATGACTCCACATTATTTACATGAGGTGAAGCTTATTGCTAGTGCTCATTATCAGCTCCAGTCTCTGGTTGGGCCTTTTTACACTAAATTAAAATGACATTTGAATTACATTTTGCATTTCTTTCTCAATATGCCAACACACGGAAACTGGATCTGACTCCTGAAAGATCATTCACTGATGCCCTGAACCAATTTACCTGAACCAAAATGAGATTAATTACAAAAACATTCATTGTCTAAGTTTGTAATTTCTAATTTAGAAGCTCAGCAAATGTTTGGCCAATTGGAAACCTCTGGAAGCTTAAAAATGTGCAGATAGTTAATGTACAGTCTATTTTAAGGTATATTACAGCAAACAATAAAAAGTTGCTATATCATAATTGACTTAATAAAAAAGGCTTTGTCTGTTGCGGCCCCCGACCAACCCCCGGTTTGCATTTGTGGCCCCCAGTCCAAATGAGTTCGAGACTCCTGCTCTACGTCATCGTCGCCCTTATTACATAAATAATGTAATAAGAACCTTAGGGTTAGGGTCTCATTTCTAGAGGTGGGACTAGATACAACATTTTAATCGAGTTAATTATGGCCTTTGTAATCAATTAATCACATTAAAGCATAATTTATTTAGGGGTTGTATTTATTAAATAGAGGTATATTTTCAATGCTTCATTTCAACTTATTTTTGATCTGTGTGATCATTTCAAACACTTCAAAGACAACAGCAGTTTGATTTATTTTACAGAATGATCTTTTTAAATCAGTTTATGTGGAATAAACAAGTTTGACAGTAAACGTTTTTGGCGTTACGCCGTGTTCGTCCCTAAGCGACGTCTGCAGGAAAAAGGAAACTGAAAAAGTGTCTCCAAAGTAAAGTGAAATTCATTTAGGTTCATATTTTTAATCGTACTAAACCTAATGTAATGAATATATCGGAATTAATTAAAAAAAAATAGTCCCGGCCTTAATTATAAGATTATGTACCTCTACAAACTACAATACATATTATTCCATCGTGTATCTAACTCACTGTACGAAATTTGGCAGAAACAATGTATCAGAGCCAGTGTAAAATCATGCACAAAGTTATTTTTCAGAGAGAATTTGGAATACTTTATTTAGTGTGTGTGTGTGTGTGTGTGTGTGTGTGTGTGTGTGTGTGTGTGTGTGTGTGTGTGTGTGTGTGTGTGTGTGTGTGTGTGTGTGTGTGTGTGTGTGTGTGGTGTGTGTGTGTGTGTGTGTGTGTGTGTGTGTGTGTGTGTGTGTGTGTGTGGTGTGTGTGTGTGTGTGTGTGTGTGTGTGTGTGTGTGTGTGTGTGTGTGTGTGGTGTGTGTGTGTGTGTGTGTGTGTGTGTGTGTGTGTGTGTGGTGTGTGTGTGTGTGTGTGTGTGTGTGTGTGTGTGTGTGTGGTGTGTGTGTGTGTGTGTGTGTGTGTGTGTGTGTGTGTGTGTGTGTGTGTGTGTGTGTGTGTGTGTGTGTGTTGTGTGTGTGTGTGTGTGTGTGTGTGTGTGTGTTATTATTTATCCCTATACCGAAAACATTGTGTCAAAGCTCAATAAATCATCATCCTCAATTGTGATGAGGATGAGAGCTGATGAGCCAATAAATTCAAAATGATGGGCTTCATTCAGAACACGTCTGACACACGAGTGAAGACCTTCATAGAAAGAGTTTCAGTATTCACCAAAAACGTCCTTAGCGGCGAGTGTTTCCAGAGAACTCTGCGCACAAACCCAGCTGTATCACGTATCATCTCCTTTCTCATGGTGAATAACATATTTCATTTCGAAACCGTTTGAGAGAATAACAGTCATCAGCCTCAGTCCTGCTCAGAGATGGATACAGAGGAAAATACTGTATTTACCATCAGGAAAGTAAAAAGTAGTCATCCAAATAATGACTCAAATAAAGGAAGGGTATGAAACTTTGATTCATTTACTTTAGGGTCTCTCTTTTAAAGGGAGAGGCTCCAGACAAAACTGAAGCGACAAAAAACGTTTTCTTTTTTTATTTATTTATTTCTTGAGTCATCTTCTTACTCTGTAGTTGAAGTAAACTCTGTGAGGAGTTTCCTTGTTGAGTTTGCCCTTGTGTGCTACGGTTTTATACTCTCAGGGCCTTGGATATCTTTTCATATCCCTCTCCTGTTTTATACAGTTCAACTACATTTTCTCGCAGATCCTTTGACAATTCTTTTGTTTTCCTCATTCAAGATTTCAAGATTTTTTACTTGTCAAACCATGTAACAAATAAACATGACTCAGAAACTAGAAACGTCAGTGCAGCACTGGATGACAGATGTAAGGGTCTGTCAGGCCCAAAAACTCCCTGACCTTTTATACACACAGTAATTACAAACACAGCTCACAGGTGAGGATGCTTACCTTTAGCAGCCATTCAAACCTGTGTGTGTCAATAATAATGCACATGTTCACTTTTTGATCGGGGTCATTTTTAGTGTATTTTTTCATTATGATTCAAAAAGAGCCAACGCCATAAATGGCTTCACACAACCACTAACTATCAGTGAATTGTGTTATCTTTTATATTCTTTGAAAAATAGTCACACAAAAAATCAAAAATTCTGCAAGGGCACAATATTAGTGTCATGTTTGTCTCGTGTGTGATGAGGAACACGCGTGATGGAGCGTGTTTAGCCAAGGCCCATCTGTGTCAGGAACATGTCATGCTCCTTTGCGTCGGCTGCGGTCTGTGGAGGGGGGCAGCTGGGCTCTCCTGGGAGGTTTTCACAGAACACACAGCGTCTCACACATGGAGCGTCTGCAGAGGTGGAGAAGAAAAACATCACGTCCAACATCATTCGCAAAGCCAAGACGGAACTCCAAATTAAAGTGACTCAAATTTGACACATTTTTTTTAAACTAACATTGTCAAAGCTCTTGATGTATTTGGCAAAATGGCTGCATGATGTCGCACACTACATCACTCTCCTGAAACAGTAACCCAAACAAAGTACTTGTCTGTGTAAGCTCTCAGTCGTACAGGAGTTGTACAGGAGTTACCTTCAATGAAGGTACTTGAGTCATCTTCTGTACTCGGTAGT
The DNA here is from genome assembly GCA_007210695.1 of Neogobius melanostomus. Taxonomy (NCBI): domain Eukaryota; kingdom Metazoa; phylum Chordata; class Actinopteri; order Gobiiformes; family Gobiidae; genus Neogobius; species Neogobius melanostomus. Next base: position 289,604 of record VHKM01000921.1, on the reverse strand, counting down.
TGAGGTCTCCAAACGTTTCGCCTCTCATCCAAAAGGCTTCGTCAGTGGACTAAAGTCCCGCTTAGCCCGCAGCTTAGATAAAGACCACGAGGAGGAGTTGGGGTTGGCCCGGCTCCTCCCCTCTAATCACAGCTACTCTCACCTGTGGGTAAACACCTTTGAAGTAGAGCGTCTCTAACGACTTGCTCACCCCAGTATCGGTCAGTCCTGTCCTATTCATTGATGATCACTGCTAATTACCTGTCCTATTCATAGATGATCACAGCCCATTATCTGTCCTATTCATAGATGATCACTGCTGATTACCTGCCTATTGTTCTTTTGTTAGCTGAGGTATCGTCTCCTTGGACTGGCTGTGCCCTGTCGGCTTTCCCCAAAGGAGATTGGAGTAAAGTGAAGAAAGATTGAATCTGAACCCACCATTCTGGTTCATGGAGGGATTTTCTTTCTTGACAAAAATAGCTTCTGTTACTCCTCTTTCACCCAACGTTCTTCTTTAGCTAAAATGTTGACCTCCCCGTCCTCAAAGGAGTGATTGGAGGCTTTAAGGTGAAGGTGCGCCGCCGACTGGGGGCCGCTTGTGCTTTCACTTCAGTGTTGATAAAGTCTCTTCTGTAAAACTTGTTTGGTTTCTCCAATATAATGTTCTTTGCATTCTTCTTCTTTGCATCGAATAGAATAAACCACATTGCTTTGTTTGTGGCTCGGAGTTTTGTCTTTGGGATGGACACATTGTTGTCTCAGTGTGTTCACTGGTTTGTGGTACACTGGAATCCTGTGTAAAGATTCTCTGAAGTTTCTCTGAGACCCCGGCTACATACGGCACTGCGACTCCCTTTCTTCTGGGCTCTGTCTGTCTTGTTCTTTGGGTCTTCTTGTCCTTTGTGCTTTAGTGAAGGACCAGTTAGGATAGCCACAGTCTGAGAGGGCTCTCTGGACATGTTGCTCCTCTTTGGTCTTTCCTTCTGCACTGGTAGGCACCTCTTTAGCTCTATGTCTGAGTGTCCTAATGACCCCTATTTTGTGTTGGAGTGGATGGTTTGAGTCAAACATCAAATACTGGTCAGTATGAGTTGCCTTCCTGTAAACCTCTGTCTGCAGGTGTCCGTTTTCCCCTATGATAACTTTACAATCTAAAAAGGCAAGTTGTTTCTCCTTAGCGTCCTCCCGAGTGAATTTAATGCTGGGGTCCACAGCATTGATAGCCTGGCTAACGCCAGACTAAAATCACAAGTGATATTTAGTCTGGGGACCACCAATTCATTTTCTCGTAGGAGAGGTGTGGTTTACGATTGTCCATAGCCGTTTATTGGGCGCTACGAATGTCGCTCATGCGTCTGCACGTAGCCATAGCCAATCGTATCATGGTATCAGATGACGTATGACGTACCTGCTGTAAACTTTTGAGCTAAACTATTTAGAACACGTTCTAAAGCTTGATCGAAAGATGGCATCGCGTCTGCTGCTATCATGTTGGATCCGTATATATATATATATATATATATATATATATATTTTTTTTTTTATCCCTAAACAAAACTACAAGCTTCTGTATGTCAAATAGCGCGTCATCGTCTTACCGTCCCTCCTCGTTCTGTGATTGGTGCCCAAATCCATGGAAAATGTCGGCCATGGTCCCCAGGCTGTTGTGAAGTTCGAAAAGATTCGAGTGCACACAGCAGTCTGGCGTTAGCCAGGCTACAGCATTGATGTGATCTGTAAAAGGTGCCACTTCCTTCTCTTTAATTTTGATCCACGTGTCATCTACATATCTGAGCCAGTGACTGGGTTTGTTACCTGGGTATGAGGCCAAGGTATTCTTCTCCATTTCCTCCATGTAGAGCAGGGGTCTCGAACTCATTTGGACTGGGGGCCACAAATGCAAACCCAGTGTTGGTCGGGGGCCGCAACAGACAAAGCCTTTTTTATTAAGTCAATTATGATATAGCAACTTTTTATTGTTTGCTGTAATATACCTTAAAATAGACTGTACATTAACTATCTGTATATTTTTAAGCTTACAGAGGTTTCCAATCGGCTAAACATTTGCTGAGCTTCTAAATTAGAAATTAATACAGACTTAGACAATGTGTGTTTTTGTAATCTCATTTTGGTTTAGGTAAATTGGTTCAGGGCATCAGTGAATGATCTTTCAGGAGTCAGGTCCAGTTTCTATCTGTGAGCCTATTTAGAAAGAAATGCAAATCAAATGTCATTTTAATTTAGTGTAGAAAGGCCCAACCAGGGACTGGAGCTGATAATGAGCACTAGCAATAAGCTTCACCTCATGTAAATAATGTGGAGTCATTGGCCTCAGGCCTTTTTGTGACCTACAGTTAGATAATGGATGGTGCTTATATTTTTTACTATCAATGTTGCTGTAATTATTTGCAGTATTTTTACACATTTCCATATTCTCCATTTTTAATGTAACTATGGATCATGTGTTCGCACCATTGACTGTGAATTGATTGATTGAATTCTAATTTACAGTCAATGGTTCACACGTGTCCTTAAGATTAAATTAATTGACATGATGTGCTTCTTGTGTGAGGACAATGTTGCTCTGAGAGAGAGATGGAGAGAAAAGGCTCCTCACTTTACTGTTGTGATAGCCTGGTTTTTACCAAACACTCGTACTCATTTCGTTTCGTACATGTAGGGAAATTATAATTGACCGGAGTTTACGGATGGCTAAGGCCAGGCTACTGTTGTGACGCTTTTAAACACTAATTACGATGTGTTCGCTTTGCAAAGTCATAAAGGTAAAGATGGTAAAGGTGCTTTTTGTCATGCTGTTGTAACTTTTCCAGCACATGTTTAGCTGAACAACTAAAGTTTCTCCCTCGCGTTCTGACAGTCTCCACCTCTTTCAGAAGCTCCTCTCACAGTCCGCTGCTGTTAGTCCGTTTCTTTGTTGAAAACAGTTGATAAATCATCTGCAAAAGCGCCGCATCTCTCTTCCCCTGTTCCCCTGTTGTGGTCATTCTCGCGTCCGCAGAGGCATTGGCGCTACCGCGCGGTGCGTCATGGGAAATGTAGTTCTAACGTGTTTAATGCAATTTACCGGCGGGCCGCATGTAATATAAATAAGAAATCATCTCGCGGGCCGCAAAAAATTATCTCACGGGCCGCATTTGGCCCCCGGGCCGCATGTCTGAGACTCCTGATGTAGAGGTTAGACACTATGGGTGAAACTGGAGAGCCCATCGCACAGCCGTGGATCTGTCTGTAGAAGTTACCCCTGAACTGGAAATATGTGGTGCTAAGACAGATCTCCGGTAGTTGGCAAATGTGGTCAGGAGTGAGCTGGGTCCTATCAGCTAGAGTGCTGTCCTCAGTCAGTCTCTTCCTCACCGCTGTGACTGCTGCTGAGGTTGGGACAGATGTGAACAGTGCTGTCACATCGTAAGAAACCATGGTTTCATCTGTTTCCAGCTGCAGGTGTTTGATCTTCTCCACAAAATCCTTGGTGTTTTCCACATGGTGTTGCCGACCAAAGGGCATAAGATGAACTTGAGGTGTTTCTCCAGATTATAGGTGATGGAGTTGATGCCACTCACAATAGGTCTGAGAGGAAAACCTTCCTTGTGTATTTTTGGCAGCCCATAAACACACGGAATAGCCTCTCCCGGGTAAAGCTTGTAATACAGCTTTTTGTCAATTATTTCTTCCTTTTCTAGTTTCTGAAGATGCTCTATAATTTTCTTCCTGTACCTGCTGGTGGGGTCTCTTCTCAGTCGCTCATACGTGTTTTCATCACTGAGCAGGTGCTTGACCTGGGTGCATCTACCTTTATCCGCTGGAAGGATGGTGATGCTCTCGTCCTGTAGCTGTGATTAGAGGGGAGGAGCTGGGCCTACCCCAACTCCTCCTGGTGGTCTTTATCTACGCTGCGGGCTGAGCGGGACTTTAGTCCGCTGACGAAGCCTTTTGGATGAGAGGCGAAACGTTCGAGACTTCAACTACTGAGTACAGAAGATGACTCAAGCACTTTCACCAAACAAAGTACGTTTTTTCATACAAGTGGCCAGTGTTTCTTTGTGTTAGTTCTGCTGGTCAAAATGTTTTATCACTATGGCCAGAGCTAGATAGAAGAGCCAAAATATTTACTGTAGAAGTTTAAGAAAAGTACATGTTACTTGAGTACTGTAAAGTGTTGGTAAAAGCGTGTGGGAAAGTGACGTCTTTGACATGAGCGGAGTGAGAGGGGTGAGGTGGTAGTTTACCCAGGGCTAAAGTCTGTCAGTGACAGGACAGGTGCGAGCTGTTATGGGCCACTTTCTGCTTATACTGTGTGGACGGGGCTCGATAAGAAAGCAAAGGCAAGTGGAGAAGAGGGGACGATAAAGTCTAGAGGAGAGGGAGGGTCCGAGAGAGTGAAAATGTTCTGGGAAGAAGAAGAAGCTTTATTTATATAGCACCTTTCTCAGATAAAATCACAAAGTGCTTCACAGGGGCACAACAATAACAAAGGTTACAGAGAAATGTATTAAAACAAATGAATTAAAACAATCAGCCTTTTCAACTAAAAGCTCGTCCATACAGCCATGTCTTCAGCTGTTTTTTAAAAGGAATCGACAGTGTCGGTCACACATAGCGACAGAGGAAGGTCATTCCACAGTTTAGGAGCAACAGCTTCAAAGGACAGGTCACCTCTGGTTTTAAAGTGGGTCCTTGGGACAGTGAGGAGGTTCTGGTCCGAAGACCTGAGGGTGCGACCGGAGGAGTAAGGGCGCAGCAGGTCGAGACACGTATTTGGGAGCCTGACCATGCAGCGCTCTAAAAGTCAAAACTAAAATTTTGAATTCAATTTGAAATTTGATGGGAAGCCAGTGCAGAGAGGATAAAATGGGAGTAATGTGTGACCGTCTGCTAGAGCCTGTTAAAAGCTGCGCAGCAGCATTTTGAACCATTTGAAGACGATTCAAAGCAGATTTGTAAAAAGGGAGTTACAATAATCTAAACGAGACGAGATAAAAGCATGAATCACCAATTCTAGGTCAGAGTTGGATAAAATTGGCCTCAACTTGGCAATGTTTCTCAAATGGAAAAAACAGTTTCTGGCCACGTGTCTCGAGTGGCTGTCAAGAGACAGAGACTGGTCAAACCAAACACCAAGATTTCTGATGCTTGACTGAACCGAGGAGCCCAGAGATGTTATGGCACACAACGAGGGGGACCCAAAAAGTGACGCTAGACCCAGTTCCAAGAAAAATAAAAATTTATTTCAGAAGTGTAGAGGTGAGTGAGCTGGCAGACGATGAGGAGCAGCGGGGCGGGCAGGCAGGCAGGCAGGCGAAATCCAAGAACTAAAAAACACGAAACGGGTAAGTACTTTAGCAGATCAAAAACAAACTTAAGACTAGTCTTGCAGAAGGTCACCATAAAGACTGAAGAACAATCTGGCACCGTGTGGCTGGAGAGCTGGATTCAAATAGCTGCCTGCAGATTGCTGATGGGAGCCAGGTGAGCCTGCTCCCAGGAAGACTCCGCCCATACAGGCCCAGGAGGGGGAAGGGAGAGAGGAGAGCCAGGTCACAGCACAGGGCGTGACAAGAGAACCAAGGTAGTTTACAATTTAGGGGATTTTTAGCTCCGGAGCAATTATCAAAGTCTCAGTCTTTTTAGAATTCAACTGAAGGCAGTTTTCACGAAGCCACCCCACATGGAAAGAACCTATATGAGGATATATGCGCATACATGAATCCTATATGCAGCATATATGCACACATATGCTGCATATATACAGCATATATGCACATATATGATAATATATATGCGTATAGTATATGCCACATATAGGCAAAATTGAGGTGCATATATGTGCATATACAGGCTACATAGGTCTCCTGTATTGCTTCTTTATATCCACATATAAGCCCTATATGTACATACAACATATGTCTCCTATGTTGCTCATGGCAGGATCTAGTCATTTTGTAGCTCCTATCTCACTTTAACAACTGTCATACATGATGCCTAGCTCATATTTTCTATTATCAAAGCAATAACTAAAACTAACTTAAACAAATTATGTAAAATTGTACAATATTGTGATAATTATATTATTGCAATATTTCACTAAACCATTTCAACACGATATGTTCCATTCTAATTAAACACAAATTGTTTTTCAGCAAATTGCGTCAAAAGAAGACTTAAAAAAAAGACTACATCAGGACCAAAACAAGACTAAAATAGAACTATGTTAGTACGTGTTTCACCAAAACGTTAACACATTTATAAGTTCAACGAATTGTTTGATTTCAATTAGTTTAAAAAAAAAAAAAAAGAATATTTCGATCACAGTCAGAATAAGACTTTGGTGATATAGAGCATGCCTATGGCTCTGCAAGAATGCTGGACCAGGATAGAAACCCAGCTTGGTCCCAAGGAACATGAACATGGAGTTCTGTCGGGTCTACTTAAAAATAAAGAAAATAGTTTTTGAAAATAGAATAAAAATCAAAATGGAAAATAGAATATATTAAAAACTCAATATAAATTGATTGATTTATTGAATAAACAAATGCATATAATAATAATAAAATAAATCTAGAATGAATTTGTTATGTGTCCCTGAAAAACATTAACACTGTGTTTTGAGTCAATTTTAATGGCTAAAACATGTCAGAAATGAGTTTGGCCCATAGACTGTATATTTTTGGCCACCACCTAAAATTGGTGCTGTTTAGTCCCATTGACAGAAACGAAGAAGAATTCAAACAGGCGGAAGGCGGAGACAGGAGAAAGGCACCGGCGTATCTGGTCCTGGACACAACTTTGAACGGTGAGTCTATTAAGTGTAGTACTATTCTCACGCCAAGTCTTTGTAGTCACGAGCCACCCGCGATTTCAGCCAGAATAGCATAGCGGCGATATCAGCGCTGCTTGTGGTAGAGGAAAAGGCGACAGGAACTAACGTTATGTGGCTAAACAATGGAGGGAACTGCGGCGAGAGGAGAACCCGTGTGACCGCGGTCAGAGCAGAGAGATGCAGGTACAACTTAGAGCTTTGAACACAACACTGTCTATCTTTGTCTTGTTATGCTAGTTAATAGTATGCATGAAAGCGCTTGTACAGCATCAGTGATTATGCGCCAATAAAGTTGCTGTTGGTTTGGTTAAATGTCTGTGGGTTAGTTACTTACATTTTTGTTTTGTTTTTAACAGTGCCGATTACAGCAGCTTCTGTTCTGAACGTTTTTAGACACATTTGAATCATTATATAAGTCTTATAGGCCCGCTAAAAAAATTGTAATGTTAATATATAACAGATGTAGAAAGGTGCAGGTTCTCTATAAGCCTAAGTGTTGATTTTTGTTATAGTGTTATAGTTAAATTATAATTTTTCATATCAGATGACAGTGAATTAAATCAAGGGTGTGCCTCCTGACCCAATTGTACTATTTGTAACTTTACTCCTGTTAGTAAGATTATATGCAATTCTTATTTTGATCCACTTTTTCTTTTTGTATATTTGGTCATGAGCATCCGTTGTATCAGCATTGTGAATGTACAAAAAAAAGAGCGGCAGTAGTGAAAGAAAAGACAACAGTATGAAATGTAAAGTGTGAAGTAACTAAAGGGGCAGATATTATAAGACATGTTCTTCTCTGCTCCGTTTCATTCATACTGTATTGGCTTGGCGGATTTGTTGTGATTGTATGATGTCACTTTTGAATGAAATAAATAAGAAAATGAAAAGCTAGGAGTCATGGGTGCGTTTACACAATCAGGAAATTGAATAACCTTTGATGCAAGTTAATATATGTTTTCATGGCGTGGCTGTGTTGTGCCATTCCTCTTACATTTTACTCTTACATTAAACAGAAATATTGTGACCCTCAGGTGAATAATGGTGTCAGAGGAGAAGGAGCGAGAGGTGGCGTGGAGGGAGCTGCGCAGGAGGAAGAGGATGGAGGAGGTGGAGGAGCTGACCACTGCGGGACACAACGCTCTGTAATCGGGACAAACCCAGGAGGCGCTACCGTTTCAGAGGATCAAAGGAGACTGAAGGCAGCCCACCAGGTTTCCACGCAGCGGCTTAGGACTAATTCTACATCTGGTACGTTTAATTTTGTTGTACAGTTGTATAATGACAAATAATACTATGTGAGTATTACTCTATCCATTTAATAATAATGTTATATGTTAATATGGCATTGTTTTAAACTCTGTGGTTGATCATTTTTACTGATGTTGATGTGTTGTGTATGTTGCAGGACCTTAAGGAAGGCTCTGAAGGACCATGTGCACGGTGGGAATGGAGGTGAGAGTCCTTCATAGTTGTCTTTTAGTTGCTTCTTTGTTGTATTATTTGTCTTGGCACCTCTGAAAAAACCTGTCGTTCTGTTGTTCCTTCACTAATGTGTATTCCAGCGTCCACATCTGTGGGAATGCCGCCCACAACAACTGCAGTCCTTTATTAAGTAAAAACCCTTGCATGTATGATGTAGCAAATGAGAAGCAGAGTACTTTGTTCACTGAATAGAAGTGCACTACAGTACATAGCGTTTCCATAGATATGGAATTTAAAATCTATATTTAAAAATCAAAAGTATAATAATACTTTAACCACCCTAGTTTTCATTTAAATCCATTATTATAGAAGACAGTATATTTTCTGTTGTACAGAACCTGAATGGAACCTTTTTCACCATGTTTGTGTTGGCATGTCTGTATCAGGGTTGACCTGGCACTGGGCTTAATAGAAACACAACATTAGTGTCCTTACTGAAAAGTCCTGATTTATACTTTCATGGAGATTAGAGCTAGCATGCTTAAATAATTGTTTGTTCCCCAGAAATGCAATAAACATTGTTTGCTTCTATTCTCATTCCAGCTTGGGACAGACCTTTGCCAATCAAAGGAAACAGGTGGAGAGGGGTCACCTGCCAGCCCCAAGTATTGGAGACAGTGATGGCAGCCAAGGACTAATGCCTCCTCTATGAGGAGGTAATCTACCTGCTGGACTCCCTGCTTCGGACATTCCTACAGAAGGGTGTGTATGGCATCACCACACCATATGATGTGTTGACTGCAAGGGTGAAAGAACTCCTGGGACTTATCAAAGCAATTTTGAAAAAACAAACAAAAAAAGGGATTGCCTGATTGCCAGGATTGCCTGATATGTAAATGAACTGTGGAAGTTGTTGAGATTGTTTAAATCACATTGTGGCATTGGAGTTTATGCTGTGGCAATAAGTACCAAAAACAGTCCAAAAGTCGGATAAACTTTTCCACAAGTTTAGGTTTTGACCAGATTCTGGACTCTCTCGTATTCAGACACTAAAACAATAAAATATTTTTGCAGAAGTGCATAAAAGCTCGATCAATATGCACTTCCAGTGGTGCAGAAGTGACATTCACCTCCGGGTTAATGTAATCTTTATACAATGTTTTACGTGATAGCGTTTCAACCAATGAGCATCCAGATTGACAAATCAAGTAATAATACATTTTATTGTCACTGCATGCATGTAAGATGTTTGCTTTAAATTGTTAAGAGGTTGTTTTGACTGCTTAAAGCCAAACTATGACGAGTCTATTGAAACAACTGTTTGTGATACTGCCTTTTGTGTTATAACCAACAAACAACCCTAACTACACTTATAAATTGTTTTACATATTTGTACTATTGTTGAATTGCAGTCGGAAGACTTATTTGGAAAATAATATTTTGAAAACTGTTCTTTCCTCGTTATTAATGAGGATTTAATAAAATATTAATAAAAAAAACAAGTCATGGTTGGGTTTGAACCAGCAATGTAATGGATGGCAACCATGCACCCTACCAATGATGCTACACAGGCACAGTAAACTTCACAACTGAACTGACAAATATCTTATGAAACGCCTTGCGCTCATGTTGTCCAAGCTCGGACAATGTGTAGGTCATTTCCCCGTTTTTAATGAGGGTGGGGCCATATGCGCCGATTCAGGTTCTTCCCAGTAGGTACCGAGTTACAATTAAAAAGAAAAAAAGAAGTCACAGTGGGGGTTGAACCAGCAATCTAATGGATGGGAAGCATGCACTCTACCATTTGAGCTACAGAAGCTTAGGCAACAACATAGCGAATTTTATATTAATCTTAATGAAACACCTGCACTCGTGTTTACAGAAAACGGAATTACAGTTCAGGCAATATTTTTTGAAACATTTGTAATTAGGGCTAATTCCCTGGGCGCCCAAAGATCTGAGAAGGTGCTCCAGCCCTGCAAAAGTCTCGATAGATGACGGAATATTTTGGTGAGACCAAAATAGTATGAGGAATACACAGAGACGGACAGGAAACAGCCTATCTGAACTTCCTGTGAGTGTACTGTCCAAAAAAACTGATTTTGGAGGCAAAACGTTCAAATTAAAGCTTCTTTCTGTAACAGAGGGGTATGTATGTAAATATGTACGAGTCTAAAAGTGTGGCTGTTGTGAATAAAGGGGGAAATTGGGGAAATTGATGAATTTCAGGAGAAACTCTGACCGAGACCGGCTTGCTGTCAGGGTAAGAACTCTGGCTATTTTCACAGAGGATGGGCGGGCCACTTACAAGCACTTAAAAGCCATCTTAAGCCAGCAGATGGCGCTGTTATGCCATTTTGCTGAGGCATAATAAGTGGAGTGGTTGCCTTGACCCCCACATGTTATACGTTTTCGGAAAGCTCTGACTGAGGTGCATGTGACTGTCAGGGTCATTGGTCACTGCCGAGTATGCAGTGACCAGCATGTGTAGATGAGGTAGGCCTGGGAGCAGCCTATATGTTAATGGCTGCGTTCTGTTCAGTTTCGGGTGGTGCATTAGTGACACAAGTATGAGCTCAATGTTTTAGTGCATGTTTGAATTATGAAGGATAATGTGCCATTTTTGAGACATTTTCTTTGGCCACGCCCACATCTTATGAAATATGACATGACTGTAATGTATTGTTTTGTTTGAGTCAGTGCTTAGAACATACTGGCAAAGTTGTATAAAAAAATTCCAAACTGCAGTTTTCAAGGTATAGCTAGGGGCGCTGTCCTGGGAGCAGCCTATATGTTAATGGCTGCATTCTGTTCAGTTTCGGGTGGTGCATTAGTGACTTGAATATGAGCTCTGTTGGCCAATGCCTGTGAGCGTGAGCTGTCTTTGAAATACACGAAATCTACGCATTCTTCGCCGCGGCGTTATGAGGAGACCGTTGAAATGTTTTACAAACCGTTACTGATTCTTGAAGTTCAAGATGTCTAGATGCACTGTGCCAAGTATGATTTTATGTGGATGAAAAACCAGGGACTAGTTCGTTAAAACATAAGTTGAGTCCAGCCGGTTTTCCAATTGAAAGTCAAAATGGCCGACTCCCTGTGCGTCCGGGTGTGGCGCTCCAATTGCGTTTTTGGTTTGTCCTGATGTCCCCTTTCACTGTACCCTAGGGTTTGGCGCTATGGCCAAAAACGTGCGTTTTCATTTGTATGGGGTCAACTTTGAGGGGGCGCTGTGGAGCCATTTTGTTTTGGGCGTGGCCAATTCGTCTATTTCCATACATTTTCACGGCACCCCAATGGCTCGTTGGGCGACGTTGAGCGGGTCAAAAGTACGATCCTTTACGGAGAACGCAAATAATAATAAGAAACCACACAAAAACAATAGTCCCTTGCCTGGGACGGTGTCCGGCTCAAGCCTAATAATGCCTTACACTTTATTGCGCTTTACAAGCCTGTATTACCAAGTTTCTCAAAGTGCTATACTGTCGTCATTATTAATTCACTCCATACTCAGTGGTGGTAAGCTACTGTTGTAGCCACAGCTGCCCTGGGGTAGACTGACGGAAGCGAGGCAACCAGTCTGCGCCATCGGCCCCTCCGACCACCAACAACCACTCACTCACTACATTCACCAGGCTTCCTGGTGTTACCAAACGGTCTCCCATCCAAGTACCGACCAGGCCCTTCCCTGCAAGGTCTGACGGGATCAGGCAGAGCAAAGGCGGGATGGCCTAATGTGTCGTTTCTGAATCCAATCACTACCAAATACTGATGAGGAAAATATTTGTCAATTTTTGTTTTGGTGATGTCTTACAAAAACGGTCCCTGCCCTCCACCCAATGGCCACTGGCTGCTCTGCTTTATGACCGCAACACTGGAGGCCGCCATTGCTGTAGTACCTCCATATCATCGCTAGGCCCCATTGAAAAGCATTGGGCTTTAGACACGTTAAAAACAACTTTAACGCCTGGTTTCTAATTTTAAACACTTTCTATGGCTACATATTCCTCCTGACATAACGCTGGGTTACTCACAAAAAAAGAAACCAGGCTGGTTTAAAATCTCGTACTAATGGGGGTCGGACTGTTGGCATTGGAGCTGCACGAGCTACACGTCACACAAGGGCGGAGTCTACAGTGAAGATCCCGCCCTTATGCCCTTATTAGGAACATGCTTCGTCAGAGCTGGGGAGGAGGAGTCTGTAAATCCACCATGATTTCCCCTCGATCATGATCATTATGGTAAACGGGGAGGAGTGAGGAATGACGGTCTATTATTAATATGACTATGGGTCCACCTTACATTATGACATCATCACATTCTAGAACGTGAACGCCACCTACTGGTGGGTCAGGACCCAAAAGTGGGCCTCGGAACCCTTTTCAGTGGGTCGTGAGCCTTTTCCCAGAAACCATTTCTTTCAAAAATATCAACTTAAAAAGACTGTTATTTGATTTATTTGTTCATCGTTTCAGATTTTTAGGCTTATTAAAGGCTTATTAAACAATAATTTGTGAGGAAAATACACAATTTTACATAATGTATAACAAAGGCAATTCTGTTTTGTGTTGAGGCTTGTGATGATGGTGAGTCCCAACACCGGACCAGTTCTAAAGTTATAGTTTCACATTAACTTAAAGGGGTTATTTTATGGGGCTGAGATTTTATTGATTGATTGATTGATTGTTTATTCCGAGTTCAATGTACATTACATACTTTTTTTTTTTTTTTTCATTAGCATGTGCTACTTTTCTGAACTTTTGACATGCGTTTATGACATTTCCACATGCTTCTATATATACATAACACTGTACAGAAAACTCGAAAAGGAGTGGGAGGAAGTAAACTTATAAGTTCCCACCCCTGTATGTATCATAATTTCATTCATGTTATTGGAGCCAGTAGCAGGGCAGTTTGCGACAACCTGATGGCAACAAGCAGCACAACGATCCCAGCCAATCCCAAGTGCAACAGGCCGACAACGCAACGACACGCCAGCAACGCCCCAAAGCAGCTGAGCCAGTGACACACAAACCTCCCCACCAACAAGTGACAGGGCGCCATGTTCAGTCTGTACGACCACAAATACAATTTGTTGGTTTGAGGAAAAACAAAAACAAAGTCTGGTTTGAATGACTTAATTCTGTATTTTTTCTTTTCTTTTCTTTTCTTAATTTTTTTTCCTTGTTCTTTCTTTATAACATTATTCCAATAATGCATATTGGCTTATAGTGGTCAAACCAATATTTGAATTTGTTTCCTTTTTCAACCAATTATGCCCATCATTATTTTTATTTTTATTTTTTTTCCACGTGGCGACATGTCAGTATAGTTGTAGAAAGATATAGCGTCTCCTGCACAACAACCTCACTACATCACCAGCACGCCACCCGCCGCTGCCCCACCACACCCAGGATCAGCCACAATCATCATACGGCCAGTCACCACCCTGCCATCATCCACCGCCACACCACCAGCTCCTTCAGTGGTTGCTTCCTTTCACAAAGACAGTTGATATAACAGATAAATAGTTTGCATAAGATTTAGGAAGTAGTCCTATTTTTATCATAAATTCCAGGTAAGAGCTTTATTTGCCATGTTCTGGTGTTAGTCCTGAGCCGCTGCGACTGAGCGCACCGCCACTGCGGGTCAACCTGACCAGCATGTCTTTGGAGGTCGAGGAAACCATAGCACCCGGAGGACTGGCGGCCTTCAGTCTCCTCTGATCCTCTGAGACGGTGCTCAGCCTCCTGGGTTTGTTCCTCTTTCAGAGCGTGGTGTCCTGCACTGGCCAGCTCTCTCCGCTCCACAACAGTCTTTCACCATCTTCTGGGAAGAGTTTAGCAGTTAATCTGTGTGGTGCCTCTTAAGTGTTTCAGAAGAAGACATGTCTCAAATGTCTTCAGCTCATAAGCTAGCTGTTTACTTTTAAAAAGCTGTTTTCTACATGACCATTATGGACTCTCTGCAGTAAAAAAAAAAAAATCCACCGAACCCCACAAAAACTCGGCAAAGACGTACAAAAGCATCCAGTAAAACAATGTGGAACACAGAAACCACAAATGCAGTTCGCAGAAAAAGGGAAAAACTCAGCTGTACCAAGAGAGCGGGAGGTTGCTTTTGTTTACGCGTCGCCATGACGAAGACACAGGTGGATCTAGACCCAGAAATTCAAGTTCATTTGATGAATAAAAAGAATAAAAACTGCTTAAATTCACATGGCTTTGCGGGTGTGTAAGTAAGTCCAGTGTCATTTATTTCGCCAAATGTACTGCTGCCTATTGCTAACTTTTATACAGTAAATTAAAATGAACCACATTGCCCTGCCCTGGTACCAGGTAAAATGACTTACTTATGAAGGTGAGACTCTGCAAGCAAAACGTTATACTTTATTATAATCATTTCTTTTCATTATTATTTTCTGCTTTGGGGCAAATTTAGTCTCTAAGCAGTTACATTTTCTGAAAACAAAAGCAGTAGTTTACACAATAAGCTGGTTCACTACTAAAATGTCTTAATTTAATTACATTGTTATTGGATGGTGGGACTGGTATATTTATTCTCAAATACTGAATATACAAAAACTTTGCCAAGGCTTTCAGAACTCAAAACCTTTATTGACACTTTTAATTCTACAATAAATAATGATCTCAAAACACCAATAACTGTTGAACATTTACATTTGAAAGCAGGATTTATTTGAAGAATTTTGTCAATACAGTGACAAAGCATTCCACTCGACTCTCCGTGTTCTTTGGGCCAGTCATAAAGTCATATTTTTGTTGTGAGGATGTGTGTCCTCTAGCCTTAGCGGCGCCCCTGCTGTTTGCAGTCCTTCAGGAGGTCTTTGACGGCAGCTTTGTCTGAACTCGGAGCAGTCTGATCATCTCCGGGTTTACATGTTGTAATTGTGAGTGCTGAGTAAGTGTCTGAGTTAAGAGTAAAAGTCTGATTTATGTTTCAGTTGTGACATAAATGGTGAGAAATAAAACTTGTAATAATGTGAAAAAGTCGGGAGTGGACGAGGATTGAAGAGGGACAGTTTCAGACCAACATTGTTGAATGGGCAGGGCGTGGTCAGGCAAAGGCAGGGGTGGTTGGCTGTGAGGAAAAAGGGTTGGTTGAGACATGGTCCTGCTCCTGAAACTATTTAATAAAATATTAGCTCCATATCAAAGTGGAATACATACATGAAAAATATGTGCTATTTTAAGAGTATCCTTCCAGGTCAGACACCTCACACGTTGCACTCCTTCTAGGGAAAGTGCTACAGCGTTGTACTTTCAGTGGTTTGCAGACTTGTCCATGTTGTTTTGAGAATGTCATTTCTCTTTGAAGAAAGAAGCCAAAGTGTCATCATGTTCTATTCTGTTTTGACAGTCAATTGCAGCAATCATCAGTTCAACCTCTCTCTCAGAAGCACTCTCACAGCTCTCACTTTCAGTCAATTCACCATGTTTGTGCAACACTACGAGACCTGTTCACACATACAAACAGACTTCCAATACTTCTCTTTGGATGTAGAAACTGAAACATGACAGCAACACTGTCTAATGTGTGAGCTCACTCTTAACACATGCATCAGAGAAGGACTGTAGACAACACAGGAAAGAAAGCATAGACACAATCAGTGTTGGCTAACGTTACTTTTAAAAGTAACTCATTAAGTTAGCTCGTTACTCCCTTGGAAAAGTAGTTGTACTGTAAAGTAGTAGTTCGTTACTGCACTACTTTATTATGGCGTATTAAGGCGTTAGAGAACTCATGCATTACCAATAATAAACATCTATACAGTATATAGCCTTCATTTGTCGATCATTTTTCCTGATGCAGGATGCTCCATTCCACAAAGCTAGCTCAGCTAAACAAACCGTTAGCCTACCCGTATGTATTCATCAACAGCACAATCAATTCACCTCGGAGCTTTATTTTGTATGTGGACAAATTACAGCAAAAGGCAACAATAATGAGCATGAAAGTTTAGCTTCGTTCGCTATCTAAACAGTTTGGCTGTCAGAAACTCCGCCAGTTTTTCAACAAAAAGAACGTCTGTAAAAGAGCTTTGCATTGGTAATAAACACACAACATACTTTAGAATGATTTAGAATGATTGTACAGCTTTGCTCAACCACATAACCAGCTAAGAGTGTGTTGTTTACATCAGAAGGGCCGATGCTGTTGTTCGGGAGGCGAGGGCTAGCTTCATCGTGGTTTTCCTCTTTGGCTTCGCCTCAGCGCAGTATTGTCCTCGTCTCCGGTAACTTCTAAATAATGTAAGTACTTTGACGATGTGAACGCGCTCACTGCAAACTCTGCCGTGTTACTAACTCCATGTGGAGTGTTGGAGGACACCGTGCACATGCACGAGCAGCCAGATCAGGACCAAACTAACACGTTACTCATCTGAAAAAGAAACTAGTACTTTATTACCTGCACATGCAAAACTAACTTGTTACTTTACTCGTTACTCGGAAAACGTAATCTGAGTACTTTAACGTGTTACTCAGTAGTGTGTTACGCCCCACACTGGACAAATCTCCCACACTATGTGAAGCACTTTGGGTGGCTTGTGTCTTGTGAAAAGCGCTATACAAATAGGCCTCCGCTCTCACCTACTGCTCCTGACAGGTCACTGCTCCTGACAGTGGGACCCAGACCCTTAAAGGACTATAGCTGACCATGTGAATGAAGTGTTTTTTGAGCTGTTGTCTGCAGATATCTGTAATGGGTGAACAATAATGTCTCTGTGCAGGTGATGTACTGTGTATACATGGGCTTCTTTCTGTTGTGTTTTCTCACATGAGCGTGTTCTCCTGTAATGACTGTCCTCCCGCCGCATGCTAATGCATGTTGTTTATCTCTGTGCTCATTTACAGTTGTGTAGGAGCTGACAGAGGAGACCCTCCTCCTCTGCATACGCTCACTCTTCCTCCCCTCTCATAAAGGTGGAGGAGCAGGTGTGACAGGAGCAGCCGGCACAAGTCTCTCCTCATGCATTTACACTGTGGCTGCCTTTATTATTCCCCTGTACGCTCTCAAATGGAAGGTAAAGGTCCCTATGCTTTAGGCCTTGGTATAAATGAAGAATAATGTACATGTCCAGGAAACACCTCGCTGTTGCTTTGAAATAAATGAACCCCAGCAGAGAGTGTGGAAGCAAATGGAGCCAAATAAAGGCTCATATAGTGTGATGAAGTGGGTGAGCCGTAGTGCAGGTCATTTGAGCACAGACTAACGCGGCAAGAGCCAGATTGATAAATTAGCACTAATATCAATCTGGGATCGATCCGGCTTCAGTTGTTCCAAATCCATTCAATATTACGTTTTGATCAAAGTCATGTGTGTTTGTGTTCTGCACCTGATGATGTTGGTAATTAGAAGCTACAATCCCGATCAAAGTTCAAGACCAGTTGACCATTTTGCATGGTTGGATCTTAACAATGTGCAACAAGAAGAAGAGTGAGACAAAAATTTGAAGCTTTTATTGAAAACAACAAATAAATTATGTTTTTGCAGCTGATCAAAAGTTTAGGACCACATGCCTTTAAAGGCCAAATCTGTGCAAATCTGTGGATTCAGTGTCACTTTCTGTCAGGTATTCACACTGTCATGACGTCCTGATGGAAAAGGCAAAAAAAAAGTGATTATCATTGTGTTTTTGAGCTGCATTAGCTGGGCCTCTCGCAGCGCTGAGGAGGTGAGTAACACAGTCATTTAGAATGTCTTAAAAGATCCTGAGGGTTATGGAACAAAAAAGTCAAGTGGAAGACCTAAAATATGTCCCCAGCTCTGAGCCGGAGGATCTGATTTGCTGGAAGATCCTCGACCCAAATGAAGCCGTTACTGGAGCGACTGCAGCCTCTGATAACCATCAGAGGCATCTGTGACTGAAGGTCTTCAAAGACCTCGTCTCCTTGAGCCACAGAACTGTTTGGACTTTAGAGAGACCAAACATGGGACATTGAAAGGTGGAACAAAGTTTGAGTCTCAAATGAGAAAAAAGAAAAAAGTCCTGATGGTTTCCAACGTTACTGCCATCACAAGCAGATCCACCTGAGATGTTTTCTATGCTCCACAGAGAGGTGCTCCATAATGATCTTTTTCCTTCAGTGGAACAATGGAGCTTCAGGTGGTGCAGGGAAAGGTCAAACGGGCTCTGTGCAGATGTTACAGAGAGCGTCCCTCAGACTGAGGCCCTCGTCTTTGGGAACCACTGGTTATTGGGCTTCAGTCGCTGCAGTGACGGCTTCATTTGGGTCCAGGATCCTCCAGCCAATCAGATCCTCTGGGTCAGAGCTGGGGACATTTTTTGGGTCTTCCCCTTTTTTGTCCCATAACCCTCTTTTAAGTAATTCTAAATGACTGTTACTGCGTCCCACCTCAGCACTGCTGGAGAGCTACGAGAGGCCCTGCTAATGCAGCTCAACAACAACACTCTGAATGAGTCTGCCTTCAGGACAGTGTGAAGAGCTGACAGAAACCTGTTCCCCCTGATCGGGGGCTAGGGTTAGGGTTAGTTAACCCTAATCAGGATATGATTAGGGTTAAGAACGGCAAATGTAATATGTCACTCAGACAGATCTCACATATATTTTTAGAAACTAGAAGGTCTTGGCTTTCAAATTAGGCATCACACTGGCGTGTAGGCTGTAAGCTCTCCACTCAGTACGCGTTGAGATTTTTGATCTAAATAATTGTTAACCCTAAACCAGGTTAAAGGCACGTGGTCCTAAACTTTTGATCAGCTGCAAAAACAGCCTTTTTTAGTTTATTTGTTGTTTTCAATAAAAGATTTACTCAAAACATTTTTTGTCTCACTCCCTTTTCTTCTTGTTGCATATTGAAGTTCTACTTTGAACCTTGTTCAAGATCCAACCATGCAAAGTGTGATTTTTTTGGGCCATTTTTCAACTGATGTTAAACTTTTGATCAGGACTGTATCTGTTTGGCCCAAACCATTTTTGGTTTCGTTCCAAACGGTGAGGTGGAAACAGTTCATGATGGATTCTTGTGTGTTTGGGAACGAGCAAATACGGCGAGAATTGAACTTTATTTACAAAGCATTTTAAAACTTTACACTTTGGCCAAAGTGTTGTACACAAAACACAACATGTTGCTCTAATAGTCCACAAGATGAAACCTTTCCAAAGGCAATTGAAAAAGATGTGTGTTTCAGAAGTGACTTAAACAGACTGAGCCTGGATCTCTAAAGCAGAGCTGCTTTTATCAGAACCATGAGAGCCACGTCTGCTTCACAGACACTTGTGTAACTATAAGCTTTAGGAGGAGTTTGTAGCCCAGATATTTCAACAGAATGAAAGAAAATGACTTGAAGTTTGTGCCTGTCCTTTATTTGCCTAATCGGTGCAGATTCTGCTTAAAAGGTTCTGAGCAAAAAGAAAATAGTCTACAAATGAGTGAAAAAGTGAAATGTGTAGCTGTCCCTAAAGGTCACTAAAGCCACAGACAGGGCCATGCTGAAAGGACCTGCTCAGAGTAGAGCCGCTGCTCCTCTACTCTTGTTTCTGATGACACTGATTTAATGTATGACAAAGTGTCTCTGCTGAAGCACGTGCACGTGTGTCAGTGCCGTGTGCGGAGGGAGATGCAAAGCGCATCTCTCTGATACCGCATCACATTCTTGCACATTCCGCGCACGTCTGTTCCCGCGCAGCTAATTCTGATTCCGCTGCAGCGGCGCCTCTGAGCCTCCACTTTTATATCTCTTCATCAAAGGCTCTTCCATGCGTGATGGACACGCGCCGCGCGTGACCGTGGCCAGTGAGAGTCCCGTCTGTGAGTCCCGTGCGTGCGTGCGTGTTCCTGTGGGCCGGTGCTGACGGGACATGACCCAGGTGCTGAGCGGACACAGGCCGGCTCTGCTGAAGGGTGTGTCGGCTCCTGGCTCTGTCTGGCTGTGAGAGTGCGCCCGCGCGGAGGGACAGGTGTGGGGAGGCTGGAGGGATCTGCTCCAACTGTCGCTGCTGTGAATCAGGTTTCACGCATCCATCTTTTCCTCTAAAAATAGTCCCGTTCTGACGCACAGTCAGATGCTGCAGCCGCACGCGCTCACCGATCCTCTTCACAAAAGCACAATGGCTTCTGTTGGTGGCTTTATGGCGCTGAGTGGATTATCAGACGTGAGCCATCTCTGAGCCAGCTCGGAGTCTCTGTGGACAGACCGGGACACCGCCCGGGCTCGCGTGAGAGCGGAGCACGGAGCCCTGCGCTGCGGCCACTGCTGACACTGCACACGTTTATTTAAGCACATCGTTCTCCTGGATACGGGCTGGACCCCGCGCCTCGCCTCCGCACGGACCCGGCCCGTGCGCGCCTGTGTCGGGATGATATGGACCTGACCGAGTCCGTAGTAGGACGTGGTGCGAGAAGGCTTGGCGGAGCAGCAGCACATCCATGAAGGTAGGATGCCGCCTGGGCTGCTGGGTGTGTGTGCGTGGCTGTGCGTGAGCGCGTGCGTGAGAGCTGGAGAAGGATAATGTTCGTGTTTGTCTTGATGAAACGCAGCGGGTCATGGATACGGTGATCGCTGCGCACGGCCGGGGCGTTACAGAGGGAACGGAGGAAACTTGCTCTTAACTCGGGGTCCACAGCGGACCCTGATCACGGCACCTCAGCACTGCCTCTCCGGGCTCCGAGGAGGCACAGGCCCGGGCCGAGGAGGAGCACACTGTGTCCCTTGTGCCGCTTTGGACCGAACACTCAGCCCCCCTCTCCCCCGTGCCCAGCCCGGTCAGTGTTGACTTGGATGGCTGTGTTTCTCTCGCGCGCGTGCACGGGGAGAGATGTGTGCGTACGCGCGCGCACGCACGGGGAGCAGATAAATAAACATTTAGAAAGGCGGCTCTGCTCTCTCCTCCTGTCTGCGCGTGTTTGTACAGCTGCCACCGTTTTCGCAGCTCTCCGGGTGTAGAATGCAGCAGCAGCAGCAGCTATGGGCGGGGGCGGGCGCGCGCACGGCGGGCCGAGCGCGCGCAGAGAGGAGCAGATCAGGACCATCTCACTGTCAACAAAGAGCAGATGTTGTGTGGAGGAGATAAGGGAGGATGTCTTCAGCTGTGCGCACTGCCGCCCTCTGTCCCGAACAAGTCAGGACGATCCACTCCAAAAGACACGCCTGTGTAGTGTGAAGGTGGTCACAGCTAAATACATGTAGACAGTCTGAAGGCTTATAGGTACAGCCTTTTCACATGTCACCCAGAGCGCTTCACACAGTTTTAGGAGGTTGGTTTCTTCATTCTCTCCACACAGCAGTGATAAGCTGTATGCAGCTGTTTCCCCTGGGGCAGACTGACAGACACACGACTGCACATCTGCGCCAACAGTCCATCTGCCCACTACCATTCATTCACTCACACACACCCTATCATTCATCTCTATTGTACATGTTTTTAGTGGTAGGGGAAACCTACACAGACACAGGGAGAACATGCAAACTCCACACAGAAAGGCCCTGTCCAGGTGGGAATCGAACCCGGGACCTTTGAGCTGTGAAGCATGAGCACTAACTGCTGCGCCACCGTGCAGCTAAAGAAAGGACACCGCAGGCACAACTCCAGGTGTTGTACTTAGAATAATCTGAAGGATTTGTTCATATATCAATAAATGAATGAATCATTTGGCCCATGTTTATAGAATGTCCTGTTTCCATTTGATGACTCTGGTTTATGAGCTGATTTAAGACCATGTTGATGCTGGATCCAAAAATCCCTTTGGTTTGGCCAAATGTTGCTGAAGGGTATTGTCTTTATCATGTCTTGGTCCCGGTGCCTCTGTCCACAGTTTGGGGGAGACTGAGGTCAGTTGTAACATCATTTACATGGGTATAAAGCAGCTGTGAGTGTGTGCTGGTGACAGTTTATGAAATACATACACTTTTATGTTCTGATACGTAAGTTCACTTTAGAGAACTGTAAAGTGTCCCATCCTTAGAGTGAGTCTTAACAGAAAGTCAAAATCATGAGCCTCCTGGAAAACAGAGATCGGAAAATCCACTCAGCCCAAAACCCTGACCTGAGACACGAACCTGAGTGAAAACAGGATGTCATTTTCAGATTCCCCAAAAATGTTCTGAATCAGTTCAAACATTTTTAGACACAGTGTAATTAGTCTTTTTGTAACCCAGTGTAATATTGAGCTGTAGGTAGATTGAGTTGCCTTGTGTACGAAACGTGCAGATCAATAAAGTTGCCTTGCCTGTATTTTTAGATATGGCAAACCCGGAAGTAACACTGATTCTCAAAACAGACGACTTATAAACATTACTGTGAAAGGAGAGACCCTTTCTTAGAAAGTCATCCCTGCAGAGACTCAGGACGTTAGAAACCCACGCTTTACTAAAGGACATGTGTCTCTCTGTAATGTTTATTCATTATCAGCTCGTTGTTAGTCCATTATGATGAATATGGTCAGGAGAACTGACTTATTTCTTTGTGTCTGCGTACCACGAACAACATGTACAATAGGCCCAGATGAATGCGGGTGTGCTGCTCATTAACGTGCACTGTCCCGGCCGAATGGACAAAGAAAGGAATAAAAACAGTAGAACATGAGGAACAAAAGGGACAGTGTCAGTGTGTGTAGAGCACAAACAGACGAGTGACCCTCAAAGCCATTATGCTGAAATATCAAACGCCAACGCTGAGGTCCCAACATCCTGATTTCAGACGAGCGCCGGGTTGTACGTTGCATGTGTGGACATATCACTCTCACTGTGGGTGAAAGCAGCGACTGAATGATGCAGGGCCGGAAAGCGAGCGTGAGTGTCTCTAAAAGCATTATAAAAGACTAATGTAGATTAGTTTCCATGAATAAGAGAAGGTCTGAGTGTCGTGCAGCAGAGACACACCGGGGAGCTGTGGCGTGATCCGGCCCCGTTTGGGGCCGTGTGCGGTGAAATGAATTTGAATACATGAAAAATAAATACGGCATCATCACGAGTTTCTAACCTGCAGCGGAGGAGCCTCTTCTCCAGCCCTGAGCACATGTGGGCCGGGCCGGGCCGGGCCGAGGTTGTGATGACGCCGCGGGACGTCAGCACAGTTCAAAACCGAGGCGAGTTTTAGAATAATGTTGATGTAAACGAGACGGGTGTGTGGATTGTCCTCCTTTAGTGTTTTTAAACTCAGACATTTGTGGGAAAAACACTGTGCCTGTAATTATAAAGCACTTGGAACAACTTGCAGTTTTCTGGCATTTCTGTGACAGTGAGGCTGAAAAGTGACCCTGTAGTGAAACGTGCCCACAAACTCTCAGTGAAGAACTGGGATGCTACAAGTATGTAAAGAAGAGTTTGAACACAGATAACATTGTTGTTAAGTGAAGTCATCCTGTATTAATCCCTCACCCGTCCTCAATGCTGCTGGGACGACCTGTAGGAGCAGTGAGCAGCCAGTGCTCGGGGACCCATCTCCAGATGTGGAGCCAGGTTAATGATCAGAAACACCTAACCTGTTGTACATGTTTTTAGTGGTAGGGAAACCGGAGTACCTGGAGGAAACCTACGTAAACACGGGGAGAACATGCAAACTCTACAGAAAAGCCCCATGGTGGGAATCGAACCTTCTTGCTGTGAAGCACGAGCGCTACACTGCAAAAAGTCATCTTGAAAGAAGTGCAATTTACTTAAAATAAGTAAATGTGTCCTTGAATTGAGAGTCTAATTTCAAGACATTATTCCATGGGGCAAGATATCTAGTTTTGAGTGCAGTGATTAATTTGATCTTAATTTAAGTGTAAATATTTTGCCCCATGGACAGATTTCTTCAATTTAGACCAAATCAAGGACAAAAGTACTTATTTCAGGAAATTACTTTTTGCCATGTGGCTTCCTCTTTCATTGTTTGTTATACATATATATATATTTTTAAATGAGGTGTAGGGCTTTTCACCACGATGACTGAGAATTTACATCCTTTCATTGTATAATTATGACATATGAATCAAGTGTGCAGCGTAGTCCAAGCCCATTCCTAATTTTCTTATACTCACGTTGATATCACGATATTTTATAAGCAAAAGTGGAGCTTTATTCTTATGTTGATAAAAAACCCACACATCTGCTTTTACAATATACTGAAGGATAAAAAAACCTGGAACAGGTTCTTTAATCATTAGCGTGCGCTTCTTTCATCATTGTTAAAACATTTACAAAGCTTTCCCGATCATTGTTATTCTTTCATAAACACCTGAATAGTAATAACCTTTATGGAAATAATTGGACCCTATAAGAACAAACCTTAAAACCAGACACAGGGTTGGAGCGCACTGTTACTATGGCAACCATTAAGGTGGCTATCCATTATTAACTCGGCCAAACAACTCCTCTGTAAGGTCCTGTTTTCTCGGTTCCTGATTGGCGTTTCATTTCAGTCCTGGTTTGGAGCAGATCCGTTCTCTGAAGTGTTTTTGATGTGACTGAAGGAGCTCTTCGGTGTGTGAGGGGAATGGATTTTGAACAACAGTATCACGAGTCTCCAGCCTGCCTCGAAGCTTCTTGTGTAGTAATGTGCTGCGTTCTTCCACACACACGTTCACTCTAGATCTGGGCTCTCTGGGATCGGGCTCTGTGATTGTGGTTGAGAGCGAAGCTTCCGACAGTGCTCATTGGCTCCTCTGCAAACTGCCTTGACCCCTCCGTCATAGTAGTGCTTGTGGTGGAATAATGTTCTTTCCGGATTACAGCCCTTACAGTGAGCACTCTCTGAAGTGTAGAAATCCTTCCAATGCAGACACGTTTGGGCTGGTAAATGACTTTTGCCTCAGGACTGTGTGTGTAAAGTTTTTCTCATCACATTGAAGATAATGCCAGTTGTGCACATTTGTGGCACATTCACACGTGTGAATTGTGTCGTCTTCTTCCATGTTATGAACGTTCTCAGCTCAGATCCTCAGACAGTGGTCTCCTGGTGGTGCCCAGAGTCAGGACTAAACATTTGGGTTTTATAACAGTCCGAGGAAATATGTGAGACAGGTGCGTAGTGTTGCAGTGTTTAAGATCAAAACACTTTTACTTTTACTCGTATGGTAATTATATAATCTAAAGATCATATCCAAACTGCTGTTTGGAAGACATTCACTCATTCACAATATCCAGTTGATCTCCAATGACAAGAAACCAACTAAATGTTGCAAAAAAACAGCTGATATATATATATATATATATATATATATATTAGGGCCGGGACTCGATTAAAAAAAATAATCTAATTAATTAGAGGCTTTGTAATTAATTAATCAAAATTAATCTCATATAAATATTTGACCTGAGAACAGTGAGAAGTAAGTTTTTCATAAGGATTTTTAGTATACCATTGAATAATGACTGAATACATAAGCTTAAGCAACAAAATATTGTTTATTTTTGTTCAACCAAGTCCAACAGACCAGTGCATTAATGCCATTAATTGTGCGTCTGCAGGAAAAAAGGAAACTGAAGTGTGGAAAGCAAAGTGTGATTAATTTCGATGAATATTTTTAATCGCACTAAACCTCATGAAATTAATAAATCGCAATTAATCGAAAAAAGTCCCGGCCCTAATATATATATATATATAAATAAATATATATAAAATATATATATATATATATATATATATATATATATATATATATATATATATATATTTATATATAGCCTACTAAGGACATTAACTGTTTTTTCTACACTTTTGTAGTGTGTTCAAGACAATTATCTTTTTGAGCCACAGAACGATCTAGATTTAGAAACAGTAATTACCGTCTCATTTGACATTTTTCTTATGATTTGCAAAAATGATCGTTATGGAGAAAGTTGATAACGATGTGTACGCGACACTGTGTGTGTTTGGTGCTGCTGTGAGGCACACTGACTTTTATGGTTTCATCCATGTTTTTCCAGTTTTATTTCATGCCTCCTCTGCCCTGTTCTCCTCTCCTCTGTCCCCCCCCCCCCTCTTCTCCCCTGCCACTCCTCTCTACACCTCCACTCTCCCCCTCCTCCACTCCTCCTATGCCTCCTCTTCTCTTCTCCTCCTCTCATCTGTACTCTTACAGAAAGTGTCCTGTCACAAAGCGCGGCTAACACGATTGCGTGCCCATCGTCCCATGCTGCCGCCTGTCCCGCCTCTCCCTCTGTGGCTGTGGTCATTGTGTTGACTGTGGACAGTGCAGCACATCTTTATGCCGCGGGAGTCCAAACATCACCCACTTTTTGTATGTAGAAGGTTTATTAGATTAAGGCGAGACGCAGAGCATGAAAACAAAACAAATGTAGAAATGTCCATTTTTGGCTGGAGATGATTGGAATCATATTTAATCATTTATTATTTACTAGGTACAAAAATGTAAAAAAAAGAAAAAAAAGAAAAGAAATAAATGTTACAAATTTGAAAAATGAGAAAGTCAGGTTCAAAAGAAAGAGCTCTTTGTTCCCATATCACATACAAACCAGAGACCTTTGTCTGACCCGTCATCACATCAGGGACATGTTCATGTGGGAGATTTACAAAATCACTATCGATTCCTTTGAAACTGCAGTTTCAACACTTGATACTTTATCAGGACCAATACCAGTGAAAGAAGCAGCAGCACAAAAACATCTTTTCTGATAGGGAAAAATATGCTTTAGTTTAAAGCATGAGGCTAACCAGCTCTGACCACCGCACGGATATATTACAAGAAAGAAAATACCAAATACATGAAAATAGGACAAAAAGCTTTTATAACTTTTCAGTTGACAAAGTTTTGTATAAATTTAAAACTGTGAGTTTCCACAGACTGATTAGCTGCTATGTCAAGGTATGTTAATGGTAAGAATTGTTGGACTCACAGTAAACCGCAGTCACAGCTCTCACCGGTAAAGACTGAAGACACCGTTCCATTGTTAAATCCAGAAAACACATGAGGTCAGCGGCAGATTCAATAATACAATGTGCAGAGAACAAATCTAATCCATTTTTATAATAACAGCATAATGTCGCCAAAGGAAGAGTCCCAAAAGAAGCATGTGCAGCGCGGCGCTTGTTATGTAAAAACAGAAGTGAAACTGCCACACATGGACATCATCTGGTTCATTTGTTTAGGAACACTTTTGTAGTTAGTGAGTTTATGAGACACAGATCAGAGGAGTATCTTCACCAATTTTGTTTTCCTTTAGATATGGCTAATAATTATATTCTATTGACAATGTATTAGAATAACGTTTTTATATAGCGTCAGCTGAAGTCACAAAGCGCTTTACATGAAACATTTATACATTCACTCCACACTCGGTGGTGTCCAGGTTCCCCTGGGGGAGACTGACAGAAACACTGTTATGACTGCACATCTGCACCAACAGTCCCTCTGACCACCATCATGCAATCACACACACGTCATTCATCCTGGCCTATTGTACATGTTTTTAGTGGTAGGGGAAACCGGAGGAAACCGGAGGAAACCTACGCAGACACGAGGAGAACATGCAAACTCCACACAGAAAGGCCCCGTCCAGGTGGGAATTGAACCTGAGACCTTCTAGCTGTGAAGCACGAGCGCTAACCGCTGTGCTACCGTGCTGACCATTTTAAAATCATTATTTTCTGATGCTCTGTTGTGCCCTGTTTGGACAAAGGAGTCTGCATGATTTAAGTGTTAGTAAGATCATCTTGGCGATGAATGGGATTCCACACTTGTCTCACTGTTGCTTAGCTCTGGTGGATCAAACATGAGAGTAAATAACACCAGTGGCCTGTTACAGTGCGTAAAGTTTCGGTTCAGTCTCAAATGATCGTTCGGAGTGTGGGACAGAATTGGATTGTCGCTCTTGACAAAGCATCATGTGTCGGTTTGTAGCAGCGAGAGGGAAACAGCTTCACCTAATCTGATTTTAGGATCGTGTACTGCCAAACTCTCGACTTTATGGTCTTGGGAGACAGTGTTCTTTCCCAGGGACGGGAAACGGTCAGCCTTCATTTGTAACATTTATAACCTGACTGCACCGACACGCTCACTCGCCGGCCTCGGAGTCTGTGCTGGTTTGGTGTGACGCTGTGGTCTGGGCTGTAGGTGGCGCTGTGCTGTGGGCCCTGTTATCTGTACTTCTTTGTGTCCGCTCTATAGGCTATTCCCTGTTCCTTGACATGCTCCTATATACAGTACATATAATAATGAGGATGAAATGATCTCCATAAGGCAGGAGGAGATGGGACAGTCCCATAACATTCCCACAATAATCTGGTCTTAATCCCATCATTTATATTGTCAAAGTAATATCAATGTAAGAAAGGCCAGAGTAAACGTTTCACAAAAGTCTTCCAGAACTGAGAGGTCTCTGGCTGTCTGTCACTTACTGCTCTGTGGAGCTTTATCCACAGATCTTCAGTGATGTTTGGGTCAGGAGACGGTGAAGGCCACGCTAAACCTTCAGACTGCAGCTCTTGATGAATCTGTGGTGGATTTTGTTTATGATCGCCGTCTGCTTTTTAAATTCAGCTTTTTCACAGATGGTCTTACTAACTAAACGTAATCCATTCTTCGTTCGTACCCAGGAATTGTTCCCTGTGCCACTGGCTGGAAGACTTTGTAAGGAAGAAAGGGCTAAAATCCCTTAAACATGAATTGAAAGACTCTTGGCTCCGAGAAAAGTGTTTAAAGCTGTGATTCTTACCATACTGTGTGTCTGCTCTGGCCTTTTACTTTCATTTTATTCACATTATTAGACATTTTGATCCGGAGGACAAAACTTTCACACTCCACTACCTCTTTAAGTTTTTCTACACCAGATGCGCTTTTGATTTGACAGGTTTTGAGCCTGATTTACAACTTGTTAAACAATGGGAACCCTTTTTCCCACTGTTTTTGCTTTGTTTAAGTCGGCTATGTAGATTTTTGGAGTAATGACCGAGGGATCCAACATTGCCAACACACGGATTATTGGACGGCAATCCAATTCCTTTTTGGCAGACGGGAAGTTCTACAAAAAAAAGAAATGGCGTTTGGAGTAAGAGAACTGTGTTGGATTGAATAACACGACGTCTCCTCACGACACAGAGCGCTCCTTAAACCCGGAAGTGTCCGTTTATTCCAGTCGGGCTGTGAGCGTCTCTGTTTGGAGTATACATAATCTGCACGTTAATCTGTGCGGATAGGGCCCAATCCGCGAGCATCTGGCCCCCTCCTGCCCATTACCCCACCCCCTCAGCCCCCTCATCCATCTGGGACACTCGCCCACCGCTGTGCCTCCCGCTTAGCTCGGCCGCACTGTAGAGAGGAGGAATAGTGTGTTTACTTCACTTTCCTTCTCACGAGCAACACCGCCGTCATGTGTCCAAATGATAAGAGACGACACGGGTCCGTCACACTGCCAGGACAAAGGATGGAATTTATTTAGAACCAAAAAGGACTGGAAAAAATGGTGTCACTTTGAACACTCTCAGACTTTATATGGTAAGACACTTTTTTTAAAGTGTTACTTCAGTTTGCACTGGACCAGGGTTCCCAGTTATCCTTGTCAGGGTTATAGTTGCACCCTGAGTATTAAAAATAACACTCAGAGGGCCCGACTTTGTGTTTCCAAACGCAGACTATAGCGTAACATTTTGCGCTCCTTCCAATTGCAAAATGTTGCACTATAGTCTGCGATTAGAAACACAAGATCGGGCCCAAAAACTTAACGGCACAACCGAAGCATAAATGAAATGATCTCTGATTAAACAAAGGAAGTCTCAGATGACCCTAAGTCCAAGTTCCACCAGAGGGACACGCACCACAGTTTGAGAACCACTGCTCTAGCCTGAACCTTAAGTGGGCTTATAAAACACGAACAAACCACAGGGCAGAAATATTTGATGGTGCCCCCTAGAATGAAATGAATTGAGTTTAATAGTTGTTGCTCTCTCCCCCTCAGCTTCTTCAGCTCTATGTTTCTGGTACTTTATCCATCTGATCTGATCCAGAGATCCCACCAAATATGACCACTCCCTTGTTTCAGCCATCCATTCATTTTCTTCCGCTTTATCCGGGGTCGGGTTACGGGGGCAGCAGTCTCAGCAGAGATGCCCAGACTTCCCGATCCACGCACACCTCCTCCAGCTGTTCTGGGGGGACCCCGAGGCGACACCAGGCCAGCTCGGAGACATAGTCCCACCAGCGTGTCCTGGGTCTTCCACGAGGCCTTCCACGAGGCGGCCAGGAGGCATCTGGATCAGATGCCCTAGCCACCTCAGCTGGCTCCTTTCGACGTGAAGGAGCAGCGACTCTACTCTGAGCTCCTCCCGGGTAACTGAGCTCCTCACCCGATCTCGGAGGGTGCGCCCAGCCACCCTGCGAAGGAAACTCATTTCGGCCGCTTGTATCCGCGATCTTGTCCTTTCGGTCATTACCCAGATCTCATGACCATAGGTGAGGGTGGGAACGTAGATCAATCGGTAAATCGAGAGCTTTGCCCCCTGACTCAGCTCCCTCTTCACCACAACAGTCCGATACAGCGACCGCATCACTGCTGACGCTGCACCGATCCGTCTATCGATCTCACGCTCCATCCGTCCCTCAACCGTGAACAAGACCCCGAGATACTTGAACTCCTCCACTTGAGGTAAGGACTCCCCACCTGCCTGAAGCGGGGAAGCCACCTTTTTCCGGTGGAGAACCATGGCCTCAGATTTGGAGGTGCTGATCCTCATCCCGGCCGCTTCACACTTGGCTTCAAACCGCCCCAGAGCAGCTGGAGGTCCTGATTTGATGAAGCCAAAAGAACAACATCATGTGCAAACAGCAGAGATGAGATCCTGAGGTTCCCAAACCGGACACCCTCAGGCCTCTGGCTGCGCCTAGAAATTCTGTCCATAAAGGTAATGAACAGAACCGGTGACATAGGGCAGCCCTGGCGGAGACCAACACGCACTGGGAACAGGTCCCTTGTTTCAAAAGAAGTTTAAAATTGTAAAATGATATATAAAATATAAAAACCTCAGTGGCTAAATGAACAGAATCAGAATAGTTTTTATTGCCATTGTTGGTGAACAGGTACACAAGGATTGTTTTTGTCCAGTTCAATCGTGCAACATGAAACATAAAACACATACATTTGATAAATAATAAACTATGAAAGCTTTAAAACTATAGACTATAAGGGCCTGCATAAAGAAGATTAAAATATAATATGATAAAGACGACAACAATTTGAGTGTATAGTATTAAGCAGCAGATATGAGTGTGGACAGACCACATAGTGACATAGAGCAGGGCAAATGGAGGAACAGGCTATTTCGTTCATGAGTCTGATACAGAGTTATTGAGTCTTTTTTTGTTCATGAGTCTGATGGCGGCGGTGGGAGGTATGGGTCTGGATAGACTGTATCCTCCTGCCTGAGGGGAGAGGGTGAATAGTCTGTGTCCAGGGTGAGAAGGGTCATCTGTGATCCGATGGAAAAAATGGAAAGGAGATCCGCACAACTGTATGCTCACCAGTTTTTATTGCTCACACCAGCAGAGGGGCGTTTGGGGTCTTAGCCCTTCATCAGACAGTTGTGCGATTCTCCTTTCAATTTTTTCCACTGTATTGTTTTTTGGATCCAGCTCACCACACTGGTTGAGAATTGTGGATGTGCATGTCTATCCTCCAACATCAGCTGTGATCCGACCCACACGTCTCCGGGTCCTGGAGCTGAACAGGTCCTGGAGAGACGGGAGAACGCAGCACGCACAATGCGCTGCAGTCGATGTTTCTCCCGGTCTGTAGCGCCGGGGTACCACATGGTGATGGAGGTGAGGATGGACCACACGGTGATGGAGGAGGAGGTGAGGATGGGCCACACGGTGATGGAGGAGGAGAGGATGGACCACACAGTGATGATGGAGGAGGTGAGGATGGACCACACGGTGATGGAGGTGAGGATGGACCACACGGTGATGGAGGAGGAGAGGATGGACCACACGGTGATGGAGGAGGTGAGGATGGACCACACAGTGATGGAGGAGGAGAGGATGGACCACACGGTGATGGAGGAGGTGAGGATGGACCACACAGTGATGGAGGAGGAGAGGATGGACCACACGGTGATGGAGGAGGTGAGGATGGACCACACGGTGATGGAGGAGGTGAGGATGGACCACACGGTGATGGAGGAGGTGAGGATGGACCACACGGTGATGGAGGTGAGGAGGTGAGGATGGACCACACGGTGATGGAGGTGAGGATGGACCACACGGTGATGGAGGAGGTGAGGATGGACCACACAGTGATGGAGGAGGTGAGGATGGACTCGATGATGGCCGTGTAGAACTGCACCAGCATCTTGGTCGAAGAACATCCTCTGCTGGGCCTTCTTGATGAGGGAGCTGATGGTTGGCTCAAAGTAGTACATTTGAACATAAACATTTGAACATCTGAACTTGATGACGTCATGTGCATTCCCTCTGTACCCGTCCGTTGGGGAGGGGTCAGACTGCTCACACAGAGCTCTGAAGTGTGCGAGCGAGAGCCATGTGACACACCCGTTCATCTGCCATTACAGGAGACCTGAGAGAGAGCGGGGTCATCAGAGTGTGACCATGATGTTCCAGGTCAAAGGTCCGTCTGTGACACTAGGCTGTGTGCCGGGAAATACTGCCCCCTGCTGGTGCACGGCTGCATCAGCGTGTGAAGAGTGAACTGAACCATTGTGTCGTTTTAAGCTGCAGTGAAAGTCTCATGAAAGTCTGAGTACTCTGCATATTCAATCTGTCTCCTGTCCGTGATGTCATGGCGTAGAGCCCTCCTTCTCCAGGAAGTGCTGCTCCATGTTTTTAGTCCATAAAGAGGATTCTCTCAATACTTATAATACAATATTTGTCTAGAGCCAGAAACCAGAACAATATCAGGTTCATCTCCAATGTCAAGAAATGTGTGAACATTTGGGAATAATTTGTGGGAAAATGGGAGAAATTGTGGCAAAAATAAGGAAAAAATGTGTAAAAATTGGGGGAAAAAAGGGACAAAATGTAAAACGAAAATGATTTATTTGAGCTAAAACAGTAAGTTACTTCCATTAATGCTGTCCCTGGACCAACAGCATCAAAACTTGGATCTAAAGATGGAAGATTTTTCTTTTTTTCTATACCAAAACCTAAACTGGTATAACGGTTCCAGCCCTATTGGTGTACTGTATGAATGAGCGTGTGACTGGGTGAGTGGTTCCTTGATGTAACGTGCTTTGAGCTAAATGTTGATAGAAAAGCGCTGTATAAATGTGACTGTTTAAAGTTGTTTACTTGGCACAGTGATGCCCAGCCAGAGCTCTCAGCGGGGGAACCTTGGAATAAAAACTGAAGCTAGAAATAGTAAGTCATTTTAATTTCTGTCATGTTCCTCAGTCAAAGGTCATGTAAATACAAATAAATCTGAAATTCAGTTGATCCCTGAGGAAGGGGAGAGGCAATCAAACTACAGCCATCAGTGAAACTTACCCATCATTTGTACCAGAGCATTAAATGTGTCTATACACGGACATTAGGTTTGCCCGGATACTTGATTTAAATGTTGTAATCTGTAAAGCACTTTGTGATACCTTTGGTATGAAAAGCGCTTTATAAATAAAGTTTGATTGATTGACGTGCCACACAACGAGTCAACAGGCCCCGCCTGAGAAACGCTGTGCTCACCCCGGTTTGAAAAAACACTACCATTTTTCTAAATTTAATTTTCTAATTTGACTTCCATCTTCAATGACAGGGCATCCAAGAGTATCCTACTCTATAAGTGTGGATAAAGCAGTAAAGCCCTGCCAGTCCTCAGCCTGCCTCAGCCTAAGCTGGTGCCAGCGGGCTGAGCCTGGGCCTGGGCCTGACCCTGGTACTGACCTGCGCCTGGGCCGAGGCGTTCAGCACCAAGGACAGCTCCGGCTCACACACTGCCTGGGACTAAACACACATGAAGATCTTCCCCCTGTGGCTCTACAGCTCCTCAGGCTGCTCCCACAGCAACGTGTCATAATTGGGGCCTAGCCAACGGGGAAAGAAGCTTGTTCTGGGAATCACCATTTTTTACTCTGTGTAGACGGTTTTTGGCGGACTATAAACATATTTAGCAAACACAGATAACGTCAAATACGTTTTGACTGGGTTAGTCCATCCCAGGTTTTCTTTGTTTAGTCCAACTCATTTAGATTTTAACTACGAGTCAAAAGTCTAAACAAATCCCATCTGCACAAAAGCCTGTGTGTAAAAACTGCAGAGTACAACACTGGTACAGGTTTATGCCGTTTTGACCTCAGTAACGTCCATTGTGTCTACTTGTTACTTGTAAAACTTTCAAGGTTCATTTGGGCAGACATTTGGTTGTAACATTCTTAGGGCAGCAGTTCAGATCTGGAGGATTGACCTATTAGTTAGGTTTTGTGATGATGTCACACTACCCAGTGTGGAGCCAATTTTTCTTATTAAATGCATTACACTTTCACGAGTATTATCGAAAAACAAAAATGTATGAATGACAAAAATGATCATTCATATTATTGACTGGGTCAATGATCTCTCTGTACAACATCACAAATGACCTCATACACAAAATAATTGTATCTGCCCCCACCTCATTAAATATCATAGGCCTTTAGAATGCTGTGATGTCACCTGAAACCCAGCAATTGTGCATGTTTTGGGTTGGTGGGGAGAAATCCACACACAAAGACTCAGGACCTTCTTTCCGGTTTGCTAAATGCCTCTCCGTCGTCTCGATATTCACCGGCCTCAAACGGCTAAGTGACAGACCTGAACTCCAGCTCCTACTGAAGCTACCAACGGTGCTTTGTGGTTTATGTGACAGCAACACGCCACACAAGTCAACTCTGTTTTTGATTTCCGCTGAGACTCTGTTGCAGCTGAAGAGAGAGAGAGACATTTGAAAGCACTCGACAGGCGGAGCAGGAGTGCGGGGGCATGAGAGCTGTGAGAGCTGTCCGGGCCATGGAGAACACACGCCGCTCTGGAGAGGAATGACGGCAGCGGGGCCTTGCTGCGGAGCTCCGACAGGGGGGCAGACAGCGGGGCGCAGAGGTGTTAGCTCCTGCTTCGTCGGGAGGATAGATGATGGACGGGGAACTCACCGGGACTCGAGAACAAACACGGAGTCGGCAACTAACAAGACAGCAAGCTCCGGCGGAGAAGTCCACAGTCTTTTCCCATCGCTGCTGCAGAACAAAGGCAGAGAGGTTCACCAAACGGTTAACTACAATCAGAATGACATGGCATTTCTAACATGTCAGTCCTTCACAGAGAGACGTTTATCAGCACATTTCAAAGTTCCAGGGAGCAAAGTGGAGCTTGATCCAAAAAAAAGTGTCCTTTACCTGGATTGTGAACTGTGAACTGTTCTGATCTAGAGCTACTGCAGTCTAGGTTCAGCAACACTATGTGCCCACCTGAACATCCTGAATGACCAGGTTATTCCATAGTGAATGTGCTGGAACCAAAGCTAAAGATATACTAACGCTCAGGCAGTGTATTCACCATCAATCAAAGGCTTTACAATGAGATACACAGCACCACAAATGTTTGTATTTACAAAATTCTGAAGGACTGAACGACAATCAGATATTGGGCCTTTAACTGAGCATTGCCTGTGTATTCCAGTCTTCTCTCAGTAAAGCTGTGTGAATGCAGATAACACATTGAACTTGTAATGGTATTGTTGGGGGAAAATACAATGGCCGCTGGCTGCTCTGCTTTGCAACGACGACACCATTGCTCCGCCATTGCTGTAGTATCTCCATATACCCGCTAGTCTCTCATTGGAATGCATTGCACTTTAGACACGTTAAAAACTACTTTAATGCCCGGTGCCTAATTTTTTGGAACTGTCTACAGCTAGATATTCCTCCTGTGATTACGCTGGGTTAGACACAATCAGAGGCACCGGGCTGGTTATCGTAGGATACATTTTAGAAATCTCGTACTAATGAGGGTCGGACTGTTAGCATTGGAGCTG
The DNA here is from genome assembly GCA_007210695.1 of Neogobius melanostomus. Taxonomy (NCBI): domain Eukaryota; kingdom Metazoa; phylum Chordata; class Actinopteri; order Gobiiformes; family Gobiidae; genus Neogobius; species Neogobius melanostomus. Next base: position 253,422 of record VHKM01000921.1, on the reverse strand, counting down.
CGCGAGCTACACGTCACGCAAGGGCGGAGTCTACAGTGAAGATCCCGCCCTTATGCCCTTATTAGGAACATGCTTCATCATAGCTGGGGAGGAGGAGTCTGTAAATCCGCCATGATTTCCCCCTCGAACGTGGTCATTATGGTAAACAGGGAGGAGTGAGGAGGAGTTGTCTATTCTTTGTACAGTCTATGGGAAAATCACATGCTTTTCTGTTTGAGAGACACAGGCAGAGACAAAGCATGCACAGAACAGATATAGTGACTACTCCAGGTATGAAAACATATCACTTTAGTGGGTTTATTTTGGTCATTTCCCCACGCTCTGATCAGCAGGTTGACCTTGACTGAGCAGTTTTGCATTTATCACAGCCGCTTTAGTTATTTTAGCAAGGCTTTGGTTAAAAAAATGGTGGCTTGAATGAAGTTCTTTTCAGGGGTAAGTCCCTTTAGCTGCCAGTGGAGGACGCTCCACACAAGAGAGCAGTTTCTGCTTCTCAAGTGTCTTACATACTGTAGATATTACACTCCCGCTCTGTAGCGCCTTTAGCTTTGATTCCAGCTCATTCACTGTGGTGTTGTTTCATTGTCCAATGATCCAGTGTGTCATTCACGTTTCACCAGGATCTTGTATTGATGATGGGAGAGTGCGACCACTGTGCAAAGCCTTCTCCAGCACATCCCAAAGATTCTCAATGGGGTTTGAGAAATAAAGCTATAACCATATTGATCATTTCCTGACCCCAGAAATGATCAATATGGTTATAGCTTTATTGAAAGAAATTTTAATTCAATGTTCCTTTCTCCGGTGGAGGAAAGCGAGATCATTCAAATTGTTTTAAAATGTAAGAATAAAACTTCAAATGACTATAACAATATTGATATGACTGTGGTGAGAAATGTTATTGATGCCATTTCAAAACCTCTTACCTATATTTGCAACTCATCATTTCAATCTGGCACATTTCCCAATCATATGAAAATAGCAAAGGTCATTCCACTCTATAAATCTGGAGACAAACATCAATTTACAAACTATAGACCAGTCTCTCTGCTTCCACAATTCTCAAAAATTCTAGAAAAACGTTTTATTACTCGTCTTGACAACTTTTTGGAAAAAAATAATATACTTAATGAATGCCAGTATGGATTTAGAGCAAAAAGGGCAACATCACTCGCATTGGTAGACTCTATAGAAGAAATATCAAGTTCAGTAGATGACAAAAGGCATACTATTGGAATATTTATTGATCTTCAGAAGGCGTTTGATACCATCAATCATGACATTTTACTAGGAAAATTAGAGCGATATGGGATCCGAGGAAAGGCACTAGACTGGATCAAAAGTTATTTGACTCAGCGAAAGCAGTTTGTGAAACTGGGAGATTACTTTTCTGAATGCCTGGAAATTTCTTGTGGTGTTCCACAGGGGGCAGTGTTGGGCCCGAAATTGTTTATTCTTTATATTAATGATTTATGCCAAATGTCAGAAGTATTTAAATTAGTGTTGTTTGCTGATGACACCAATATCTTTTGTTCAGGCAGTGATTTACAGTTACTAGTGCAGGAGACAAACAAGGAATTAGAGAAGATGAAATTATGGTTTGATACAAACAAATTATCACTAAATTTAAAGAAAACAAAATTAATGACGTTTGGTAATGGTCGAAAAAATTAGCAAATTGAAATTAAGCTGGATGGAGTGAATATTGAAAAGGTTAATGAAATAAAATTTTTAGGAGTCATAATCGATAATAAAGTGAACTGGAAATCTCACATTAGTCATGTTAGAAGCAAGGTTACTAGGAGTATAGCAATAACTAGTAGAGCAAGTCAAGTCTTAAATCAGAAATCCTTACGAATGCTCTATTGTTCACTAGTCTTGCCATATTTTACTTATTGTGCTGAGGTGTGGGGAAACAATTATACAACAACAGTTCAACCACTTGTCATTTTACAGAAGAGAGTGTTAAGGATCATCCACGGGGCAGGTTATAGGGAACATACAAATATATTTTTTATGGAGTCCAAATTATTAAAATATAAAGATCTTGTGGATTTGCAGACTGTACAAATTCCATATAGGGCAAAGCAAAATGATTTACCTCAAAACGTACAAAAATTGTTTACTCAAAGGGAAGGAGGGTATGTGTTGAGAAGAAAACTGAATTTCATACTACCAATAGTAAACAGTAGGAGGAAAAGTTTTTGTGTTTCCGTAAAAGGGGTAAAATTGTGGAACAGCTTAAATGAGCAGCTTAAGGAATGTCCAAATATAAAACAATTCAGGAAAAGATTTCAAGAAATTATTTTTGAACGTTACAAGAATGAAGGAAAGTGAGTTGGTTTAGCCGAGAATTTTGTTAACATATTGTATAAAAACGATATATGTGCTTGTGTTTTGTAAGAAAATGAATATAACTAAGGAAGTAAACTATTGTATTAAGTTTTTGGAAGAGGGGGTGGGAATTGATAAGTGTTAAACTTCAGCCCACTCCTTTTCAAGCCGCGGTGAATTTCTTTGGCTATTATTGTTATATGTTGTACATACTGTACACTTTTTCATTGTGTGCTTGAAATAAAAAACTAAGTAACTAAGGGTTAGGATTTGAACTCCGTGGAGACCGAGCCATCTCTTGCTCCAGAATCCTGAATCCTGGTATTGTCATTTTGGAATATGCCTGTGCCATCAAGGAAGAAGAAACCCCCTGATGGAATAGCCTGGTCATTCACAATGTTCAGGTCGTCACATAGTGTTGTTGAACCTAGACCTGACCGACTGCAGCAGGTCCAGATCAGAACAGTTAGTGACATCCAGGTAAAGGACACTTTTTCTGTCAGGCTGAGTACTTGAAGTTATAAATCGTGAAGTATCAGCGCAGAGGAGCTCCAAAAGCAGCTTCAGTGTCTACAAACATTTCTGCAGAAGTCCAGGTAAAGCAGGTCGGGTGAGTTTTTGTAAATGAGAATATTGCAGAGGCCGTGCACTTGTTTTAACATAGATCATTTGGAAAACAATATGTATATATATATATATATATATGTGTGTGTGTGTGTGTGTGTATAATATAGATTATATACAGATTGCTGCAGAGCCAAAATAAAACATCCACCACTTGTACATCATCTATTTTTCAGAAATGATGAATAAGTCATCAGCACGATTGTCATCAGTGGAATAAATATTTGATCTGAACATTTTCTACTCATATCACAGGCAAAGTTTATGACATAATACTGAAGAATCTTACATTTAAGGTGGATTCTAAAGGGGGAAGTTTCTGCTGCGAGGCGAGAGTGCTTTCCCGCTGTACTGCCCGTGTGTTCGGACAGAGAGGAGGACGAGCAGTGAGGCCTGTTGACAGAAATACTCAATTTTCTGGACAAACAGACGAGTCCTGATCATGTATTCAAACAGAAAAAGGGGGGAAGGAAACTGTGGAGCCGAGGTGGAGGAGCGGGTCTGAAATGCCATCTGTCTGTGGTCACACTGAGGCCCGGGCGCTCCCTGCAGGCTCCGAGGTGGAGACGCGCCAACACGTCTCACTCAAGTAAGAGAGGAACGTCACGGAGATTCACTCAGTACACGGACACATCAGTGACCACGATAAGAACGACCCAGGGTTTGAGTGTAAACATCATGTTACGGAAGAGAAGGCCCAAAATCATTTCTTTATTCAGTGTGACATAAAACAAACAAACCAAAATAAAGACCCAATAGCGTTAATTAATCATCAACCTTTTTTTTTACCTTTGACATCGTTAATATTTACAGTTTTAAAAAGTTCAACTTTGCATTCATTCAGTCCATTCACAAATACTGACTTGTTTGGTATAAATCCCTCTGGGCAAATCTTTGTAACTAATGTATCAACAAAATTAAAACCATATATAAACTTGGCCTCCAATGCATTATTTAGATTTTGTCAGTGAAAATATAGATAATTGGAGAATTTTTTACGCCTTATTCATCATCTTTTCCTGACATTTAAGTCAGTAATCTACAGCAGAAGTTTCAAATTGATATCTCTACATTCATTTACGTTCCCTATTCGTCTGCAGCCTTAAAAGCTGCTGGGTGTCCCTCAAGGCTCAGTGCTAGGACCTCTATATTTACATACTTTTAATAGTGATGATTCTGCCGAAGATGTTCCTTTAAAGTTCACGAAAACAAACGCAATCATTCTGTGGAGAGAGACGCCCCCTCCCTCCCCCGCCATCGGATCAGAGCTGAGTCCGGAGAGGGTCCGGAGGGAGGGAGGGAGGGAGGGAGGGAGGGGGATTTGGGTCGGGGCTGGACAATGGAGGATTGAGGGAGTTGGAAAAACAGACCATCTGGCCCCGCTGAGCCTGAGGAGCTGAGCCCCGGGCCGCTGTGGTCAGACGGAAGAGTGGCCACGCTCTCCAACTGTAAACAAGCAAACACAGCCTCGGCCAAAGGGGACCGTCCGATGAAGATGAAGGGCTGTTTGGGTATTATTGTATCGCATTGTCAGAGCGGAGCCAGGCTTGCCAGGTTGGCTCTGTGCATGTGTGTCCAATAGGAGGCGGCCTTGAGGTTTCCATGGTAACAGCTGCAGAACGCGCTCTGTTGCTGTGAGGGATGTCAGGAGTCAATAATGATGGAGGCTGTGGATACAGAACAACGTTTAGAGGGATAATCAAAGCAATTTCATCAGCCACACTTGTATAATCATCTTAAATAAATGAATGAATATATATATATATATATATATATATATATATATATATATATATATATACAGTATATATACAGTATAGATATAAGACCCCAGGTGTAGACTGTGCAAAGAGGCCAATGAGACAATCCAGCACATAACTGCAGGGTGTAAGATGCTGGCAGGGAAAGCTTACATGGAGCGCCATAACCAAGTGGCTGGCATAGTGTACAGGAACAACTGTGCAGAGTATGGGCTGGAAACCCCAAGGTCAAAGTGGGAAACACCTCCAAAGGTGGTAGAGAATGACCGAGCCAAGATCCTGTGGGGCTTCCAGATACAGACGGACAGAATGGTAATGAACCAACCGGACATCGTGGTGGTGGACAAAGAGCAGAGGAAAGCCGTGGTGGTTGACATAGCAATACCAAGCGACTTCAACATCAGGAAAAAGGAACACGAGAAACTAGAGAAATACCAGGGGCTCAGAGAAGAGCTAGAGAAGGCCTGGAGAGTGAAGGCATCAGTGGTGCCCGTGGTCGTTGGGCACTCGGGGCAGTGACCCCCAAACTGGAGGAGTAGCTCCAGCAGATCCCAGGAAATACATCAGACATCTCGGTCCAGAAAAGTGCAGTTCTAGGAACTGCAAAGATACTGCGCAGAACCCTCAAGCTCCCAGGCCTCTGGTAGAGGACCCGAGCTTGGAGGAAAAAAGAGACCGCCTGCGGAGGGTGAGGAAGAGTTATATATATATACAGTATATGATTGTACTCTACACTGGGGGCAAATCTTTGAATGTTAAAATCCATCCATCCATTTTCTTCCACTTGTCCGGGTCGTGGGGGCAGCTGTTGGAGTTGACCTAAAGTGTCTTGTGTTCTCATATATCACTTATGGTAGACATCAGGCCAGTGATACTGCCCCGCTGTGGAACCAATCAAATACAGAGAGTTGTTCGTTACGCAGAGTTGGCTGTGTGGAATCCATTACCTGGATGTTTGCTTTCAGAGAACAAGAGATCTTTTCAGATTTGATGTGATTATGTGAGCGTGTACATGAAAATGTGATGAATATGAGGAGAGAATAGCCCCTGCACTTAGTCAGGAGCTAATGGGGCTCTCTACAAAATCAAATCAATCAATAAATCCCTTTTGTAGCCCATTTTCAAATCAGAATATGTAATCACAGCCACACTGTGTAGCATTTCACAGGCACTTTTATTTGTTCAACAGTACTTTGTGATACGTGTCTTTAACCTGAACCTTATGTTTAGTACCAATGGCCTGTTTGTTTGTGTTTCACAGTTTTGTTGCTCAACATTATGTTTTATGTTTTATTGAAAGGATCCCCATTAGTGCAGCCAAACTGTTGCTATTCTTCCTGAGGTCCAACATTTGAGTAAAACAATAAACATAACATATAAAACATTTTACAGTACATTTCACATTTCCATCCTCAGTATAGAATTCAAAATTGAGTTTATGTGCTCCTTATCCTGTATTTCCACATTCAGTTTTCATTCAGTCATTTACAGTTTTCAGTTTTCATTTCCAGGTTCTCAGGACACAAAGATCCAGACACCATTCATCCTATCAATATCCATTTTTATTTGATCTTTTTCATACAGTTTGCACTCACAGAGTTAATACTGTGTGCTATAGACCACAGCCCACCACAATCATAAAGCTATTGGGCTATCCAGATTGACTTTTCACTATTTGAATTTTAGTGCTCTCCTGCTGATAACAAATGGTTTTATTCATAGTTTAAATGTAATTGTTTTCTCTTTCAAAGTTATTTATTCCTTGCACACATCATGGAATAATTCATCTGGAATGTTCTGCTCTGTTGCAATAGTTTTGCATCGTATAAAGAACAGTTTCAGTGACTGTTAACCTGAATGTACTTTTAGCTGGCTAGTCGATTAAATCTCCACGTTTCCTCCTGACTTTAGTAAAACATGAGTATAAGCTCATCCATGTGGATGTTAGGGGTGTGTTTGGAAAGTGAGGGATGACTTTGGACCGTGGTTAACAGTTTAAACTAGTTCTCTGTCGAGCTACAGTATCATTCACACTCTTTTTATTTTACTACTTTTAGTTTTTGACTTATTTTATTGTATTTAATTATTTGTTTTATTACGTTTATTGATTTTAACTTGAATGTTTATTTCAAATTTTTAATCTTTAATTCTTTTAGTGATGACTTTTATGACTGGCGGAGCTACATTGACATGTTTTTGTGTACTGCTTATTTATGTTCATTTCTTTTGTTTGTTTTTCTGCAGGACTTTAGAACTGTCATGTTGTTTAAATGTGTTATAGAAATGGATTATTTAATTCGATGTAAAGAAGAGTGCAGTGAGCAGTGCATAGGGGAAATAACACGTTTGATGACAGCGAGGTCAAATTCAAGCATAACAAAACATGTTCTCGTTCTTCTGTTCAGCACGGCTTTGTTACTGCAAATGGAACCTCTCAACTCTGAGTTTCATCCCTGCAGCGGGACAAATATTCTGATAAGCGAAACTGTTTTAGTGTTAACATGCGGTACAGTGTTAATTTTGACAACATATTTTAATTTAGTTTTAGTCTTAGTCTTTTGACGAAAATGTAATTCAATTTTAGTCGAGATTTAGTCAAAAAAAATCTTCAATTTTAGTCTAGTTTTAGTCGACTAAAATTGCAAGTCAATTTAGTCGACTAAATTTAAGACAAATTTAGTCGACTTTACATTTATAATATTAATTATAATCATATTTAATCATCTCCTCTGCTTCATGGAGCTGCTCCCACATGAACAAAGCTCAGAGCTGTTCCTTTGGCAGAGAATTTACATGATCTGAGGCTCTTTCAGACTCTCAATAGAAGTTTGGATGATTTTAGTCTCTCCTTTTCATTTTTATTTAGTTTTATTTTAGTCGACTAAATATCTGGACATTTTAGTCATAGTTTTAGTCTCATGAAAAACGTTTAATTTAGTTTTAGTCCAATTTTAGTCGTCAAAAATATCACTTTGACTAAAATTAAGACTAAATATTTTAGTCGACGAAATTAACACTGATGCGGTAGACAGGTTATGGCCACTCTGGACTCCTCTACTCAGGGGTGGGGAAACTTTAAATAGGCCACTGATCACAGATATAGAAGAGCTCTATCAGAGCTGTGTTTTCCTAACCTTTGCTTTAGATTGTCTGAATTGATTTTGGCTCATGAAAGGATCATTGCTGTTTTTCTGTAAGGGCCGGTGTCATACAAGACTTTGATTATTGGTTATTGGATGTGTGGGTCCCTGGGTTCTTATTTGTTGTCCTAGATGTACATTTTAAAGATATATCTTATATATAGTGATTAAAGACAGCTGAAACATAATATCCACTCGTCCCTCTGAGCGATGAGAGGATTAAGCTTAGCACGAGAAGGAGGTGAGGAAAGTATTTCCTTGGATCAGGAGGAGCTGTTGCCCTGATGCTAAGAACAGCCACTGGAGAAGATTCAAAGGTTACTCAAAGCTGCGCTAGTGGCCGGACAAACAACTCCAGGTCTGCTTTTGATGAGAGAACAGCATTGTAACCCAACTTAAAGTGATAGTCTGTAAGTTTGCAAAACAATCAAACTCCTCCCTCTTTAACCAGAAAGCCCTTCTTAGTTTGGAAATGAGTAGAGCAGGAACAGAATTTTCAAAGTAAACGATCAAGCTCCTCCCCTCCGTCTTATTTGGACCTGACAGGCTGATTCACAGGAAAAGCTTATCTCATTGGTCAACACTGGAGGATAGTAAACTCTGATTAGTTTCCAAGATCCGGGTTATATATATATATATATACAGTATATATACAAATATACAAAGTAAATATATACACAAAGTGTATATATTTCACAGTTTATATAATGTGTAATACATTTAGACTTCCAGACTATCACTTAAATAAGAATAGCAGGTCTTACATTTGAACTGTCACTGTTTGAGCGTAAACGTCTGATTTATGATCCAGTCGAGACATAAATGATGAGAAACATAACATGAAATGATGTGAAGATCCTTGTATTTCCAAAGGAAATGCCAGAAAAATATATTTAAAATAAAGAATTGTGAAGAATAAAGTACAAGAAACACAAATCCGTTTCATGTGTCACACTTGGAGATTCACTCACTGATGCATTGTGCTCTTTGAGGTGACGAGGACCGGAGCAGTCGGTGATAGTGCTCCAGTCCAAACAGTTTAGCCTCCGGATCCGTAACACATTCTCCAGAGCGTGGTGTGAACTCGACACCAGAGCGTTTGTTTGTCAGGATGTAACAGATTGCACGAGTCAACGGCACACCGGACCAGGGCTACACTGAGCTGCATTAGAACTACAAGGCAATCCATCAGCGCAGTGTCAGTGCTGCAGGTTGGGCCGCAACAAGCTCCTCCTGTGACTGTTTTAGGCCAGTATAGTGAGCCTGCTCTATTTTTGTGTATTTGTATGAAACAGCTGACTGTGCAGGTGTTGTTTAAGCCTGCATGGTACAGGACGTGGGAAACTTTGTCTGAAAGCTTGGACTCTCCACAGTTCTTTTTACGAGCAGAAAAAGTAACATAAGTGTGACTGAGAGCTTGCTCTAGTGCTTTGGATGGAGTGTCCTGCAGTAGGCAGCAGCTCACAGTAGCTCTAGTCAACGTCGACAGCAACTAGACTCCTGCGATAATATGTTCCCCAAAACCATGGCCCGCACAGCTCTGGGGTGACAGCACCAGTCTACAGAATAGTTAACTGTCTGACTGACTCCACATATTCCCTACAGACAGTCTGGCTCAGGTCAGCTGCCAAACCTGTCCCAAAACCCACGCACACTCTCTCTCTGAGAAGAGCAGCACTGACGGCCTCGTATTTGAACGGTCCTCACTGACTTCCCCCAAAATACCACTCAAAAGTTGTCAAATAAAATTCATTTTATTTAGCAAATGTAGGTATTGAATTACATAATAAATCCACTAGAGCAGGGGTCAGGTCAAAGGTGTTTTGTTAATTTGATGGTTAAACTCATTAAACAGGACTGACAAAGGAGTACAGGTGCATAAAACCCTCCAATTTCCTTTTATTAGCAGGAAATAAATGCTTCTTGGCAATTGTCTTTAGGTTTACGTACATTTGTGGGGAAACGGTGTGGGACTGGGGGGCACGGCCCGACCACTGCACTAGAGTGTGTTAAATGTGAGAAAGTCAGTTGTTGTTTCAGTGTGGTCTTCCCTGTCCTCTCCCTGTCCCTCAGAGCTGTTTTATGAAGCTTTCAAAAGAAAGTGCTTTTGTGGGATAAGAAGACTTTTCTGGAGAGTAAAAACATGTTTTCTGGCGTGAGCTCCTCCTGCTTTGTGCTGCATGACACAAGCACAACAGCTCAGCACCGGCCCGGACTGGCCATATATTTTACCGGGCGGTAAAATATATGGCCAAAATGGGCCGGTGCTTTCTGGAATGGAATCATCCAATGGCCCATCACAGGCGCATCGGTGGCACATGTGCTGCACGCATGAGCCGAAGATTCCAAACGGGGATTTTAATAAAGAAATAGGCTATGAATTATGTATGGTTGTGAAAACAGTGCTTCCATAATAACGTGGAGTGTTTTTGAGTCATGGAAACCATCAAAAGCCTGACCCGAATGTGCCTAGACTATTCACACCACGAACCCCCTCATCAGGCCTACATCAAGATCACATCAGGACCAAACTAGGTCAAAGTAGATTTTTCTACTTTTTACTGCTATGCTTTTGTTAAAGAACAGAGCACCAGACAACTCTAAGTTCATTTCCCCCTACTGTATAATAACATTCCAGCCATCTGTTCCCCGCTGTTTCTGGATTTCTGAAGTAGTCTTCTCTTGAATTGAATAAACGAACTGGCCACACCTTGAAATGACAGGCTATCTCACTCTGTACAGAACACATGGAGGACGTCAGATGGCTCGCCAGACTGCTACAGGAGCGGAGTGTTGGCCCCCAATCCAACACCTGCCAGTTGGGTCCCAGCTGTGGCCTGTTGTTTTGCGGTTCTATACCTTTAATCATTGGCCGAGTGGGATTTTACAACAAAGGTAATGTAGCTGCTGTCCTAAACTTTAGATTTGAATAAAGCAATAACGGAATTGGAGCAGGATTAAAGGCGTTCCCATCCCCTTTAATATCCACACGGGCATCGACCCCCAGAGTTCCATATGCATCCCCCCCTAATCCCCTCCGTGAGTCAGCCGTGAGTGTGTGGCGGCGCCGTGTGCTCCATGATGAGAGCCAGGCTGTGCTCTGAAGGCGTCTCGTCCCCCGGCGCAGGAACAATCTCCTGGCTCGCGCCCAGGAACCGTGAGCTGTGCGGTTCTGGTCTTTGATACGTGTCCGTCATCACGCTGAGCCCATCTGCCTCCGGCTTCAGAGGAGCCATGTCTCCACGCCTGATGCTGTGGAGGAAAAAAGATCCTATCCCTCCCCCCGACAGCTCCTGCTGTTCGAGATGCAGTTTATGTTTTAGAGTCAAGAGTCACTGAGCACATTTGAATAATAATATGGAATAAAGGCCTAATAAAAGTCCAATGTGAAAAACATCTAGGCCACTAAAACAGGGTTCAAGGCCAGTGCTTCAGTAATTATATCTGCCTGTTTTCTTTTCAACTCTAGGGTTTTGGCAAAGCAATCAACCCTTTTGCTTTTAAGCAGTGGCACCTTCACACATCTAACCCAAGACAAAAACTGCCCTTCTACAGCGAAATGGGATATAACCTTGTGATAGATCTATATTAGTTTTGCTTTAAGTAGTTACTTTAAGTGGTTAATGGTAATGGATGTGTTTACTAATATAATATATTATAATAATATTATTTTGCTCTCAATAGTAATATACTTTGATACTATTATTTTGCTAGTTGTTTATTTAGTTAATTGCTTTATATAATATGTCTAGTCTGAATTTAATTTTCCCTCTTGGACCACCTGCTCGCTGTCCTCCCGAACCGCTAAACTATGGAATTGATTAACTGGAATCTCAGCGCAATTGATGAGGGTTTTTTTCACAAAGTGAGGCCATGGAGGAGGTCGTCTTCCCTCGGTTTGCGATGTGGATTGTCGTTTGCCTAGCGGTCCTGTCGGTCGGAGACATCAAAGATATTTACTTATTTGGACTCTTGGTAACAGGGTACCTGCTTATTGGATGGACGGCCCTGGATTATCAGAAATTTGGAATGACAGCAGTTTGCAATCGGACCACGCTGCTGTCCGTTAAAATTAACAAGCACTTTGGAGCAGGAAGTGACCGAGTGATGGAATTACACCAGAAAGTAACGCACAGCGATGAACTGTTATGTACGACCTGGCAGCTCGCTGTGGAGACGGACAATAGTTGGACTATATTTTGGGAGGAAAAGGGTTGAACTGTGAAGGAACTATCTGCTCTGGAGAACTGAACTAATGCTGAGACCAAGAAATAAGCGAATTCATTATAAATGTATGAACTATGGCTGGAATAATTCTCTTCCTCCTGAGAGAGGAGGTTTGAAGCAGCTGGACCGCTTATCTCTCCTACGCCGTCAACACTTCCCTTCAAGGCCAAGCCACGGAGCTAAACCTGATAAGGACTGAGCTCTCTGGGTCATATTTAGCATAACACTGACTTTCAGACTGTAAATAACCGCACACACATACCCCTCTCTAACCACGCCCCGTCCTTCTGCGTCTGCCTCAACACGTTTCCTCTGCCCCACCCTCCGGTCAATGGCCGTCCGTCCTTCCCCTCCCCAAGAAAAAATTCTGCACGTGACCTCGTGTGCTGTGTATTTCCCATATCTTGATGTTTCTATATATGTGCTTTACCTTAACTCAACCTGATTGTAATTTCGCATATCTTCTTTTGTAAGGCGCATTGAGTTGCCTTGTGTACGAAATGCGCGGTATAAATAAAGTTGCCTTGCCTATAGTCTTTATTATTTTGGCTTATTTCTTACAGTTTTGGTTGTAGACACCTGGGGCAGTAGTGGGCACAGATAACAGGTGATATAGGGAGTTTGTTTGATCATGTGGAATAAAGTATTATATTATTATTAGATTTTGCTAAGTTTGTTTGACACTGTTACATTATTCAGACATCTCAGGTAGAGGAACAGCTTACCTGATGGCCGTCCCGCCTTTGCTCTGCCTGATCCTGTCAGACCTCGGAAGCTAAGCAGGGAAGGGCCTGGTCGGTACTTGGATGGGAGACCGTTTGGGAAACACCAGGAAGCCTGGGTGAATGTAGTGAGTGAGGGAGTGGTTGGAGGGCCGATGGCGCAGACTGGTTGCCTCGCTTCTGTCAGTCTACCCCAGGGCAGCTGTGGCTACAACAGTAGCTTACAGTACCACCACCAAGTATGGAGTGAATGAATAGTGCAATGTAAAGCGTCTTTGAGTGTCCAGAAAAGTGCTATATAAAACCGATGCATTATTCTTATTCTTATTATTATTATTATTATTATTAGACAATGGTGTGTGCTTTGCTTGTGTTTGCCTTTTCTGCTCCTTGCTGCTCTTGGCTAAACAATCCTGGCCTCTCACTGTCAGCTCCTGTAGCATCCTCGTCCTCCGTCTCTCCACCTATTTTCACGTGGTTTATTTCACTCACTCCAAAGACGATCTGCCGTCTATCTTGCTCTGTCTCTAAATAATGCCTGCCGCCGTCCTGCCACACTGGCCAAACGAGCCTCAACCAATGAGTACACGCTACGTCGAGTCTGTGCAGCCAATCATTCGCAGAAATACAAATTTTACACAACATATAGAAAAACTGGAGCATTCAGTGTCCCGGGAGAATATTTTTTCCCCCGGGACAGACCATTAACAAGAAGGACAATAAGCTACAACCAGGACAGGTGGCAACACTATTCAACTCATACATTTCACAAACAAGGATCTCAGAAAATATGATGAGCTTTTTTGATCTGGCAATTTGCAGGATCGAGACCTATGAAATGACCAATAATTTGCTGCAAAGGTTTAATTGAGTGTGAACAAGTAGATCAGCGCTGGCACGTGCTTGGTTTCCTTGGTCCTTGTTTTTTTAACCATTTGCAGTTTTCTGGGGTGAAATACCACGGTGAGACAAGCGCCACTCACTTCCACCACAGCCTCCAGAGTCCACCTTCTGATCACAGAACTGGCCTTTCTTACCAGCTCATCCAGCCTTTTACCATTGTCATCAGCAGTGATGCCAGTAACTAATTACTTAGTAACGGATTACTGTAATTCGATTACTTTTTTCAGTAACTAATCTAGCGCGTTACTATTTCCAAACAAGTAATCAGATTTAAGTTACTTTTCTAAATCACTGTGAGTTACTGTTTTGTCATTTTCCTTTGGAAAAAAAGACATTTATTTTTGCATCTCGGCGAGTGACGTCACATAATGTGACAAGTCACGTTTTCAGCTTAAAAACACCAACACTGGTCGGGGAGAGAGATGGAAATGTCTCTTTTCTGAGTCTGCGTCAGCTTTGTTGATGTTACTGTTAAAATGCACTTCCAATAAAGTGAGTGTTGGTAAAAGGGTTTGTGTGTGTTGTAGGGATGGGACGAAATATCGTTTGGCGATATATCGCGATACAAAACGTGACGAAACGCATCGAGTTCGAAAAAAATGGATCGTGGAAAAAAAAAAAAAAAAAAAATTTTTTTTTTTTTTTTTCCATGTAGAGCGTCTTTGAGTGTCCAAAAAAGCGCTGTGTCTGCTCAAAGATCACTGATTACACCAGAACATGTTGATATGTTTTTTTTAAGAAGAACCAGTCCTGAGATAACTTAATAAGAGCAGCACTAAGGGAGTGTTCTTGTTTGTGTTTGGCCTGTTAGGCCTTGTGTTTCCCTCTGTGCAACTGAAACAAAAATAAACAAGTTGTTATTATACAGTAATATTTTTTTCTTTTTTGATATCGTATCGTGACGTATCGTTTCGTGACTCTGACATATCGAGGTGCATCGTATCGTGAGTTTAAGTGTATCGTCCCATCCCTAGTGTGTTGTGTGTGTTGTGATGGTGGAGATGTTGTCGGCCGCAGCTGAATGTGTTATTTTGTTTTGGCGGTGTTCAGGAGGAGACAGTGTTAGTACACCACTGGCTGAAGGTATTGATGAGATTGATGTATTCTCCCACTCGACCATTCCTTATACACGCCACAAACCACATCATTAGAAATATGGGCAAATGTATTGCTGTGATTCGAAGGTGCCCTTTGTTTCTTCCTTCTGCAGTCAGGAACAAGGTGGTACAATCTCTTGTGTAGTCTCACACCACGCTCACATCAAGCGGAGGGTGAAAAAAATTCACTTTCCTTGTTCTACTTCCTTCTACTTCCCCAGCCCTCCTTGTGCAGGAGCCCGTGGAGGCGGGGTTTGAGCAGCTGAAGTGTGTGAGCCAATTACACACAGGTGTTTGTCAGATCTTGTCTGTGGTTGGTGTTTGCCAACGGAAAGGCTCCGTATTTGCATAGCGTTGATTTCATGCAAATGCCGTGGCCGCTCCGGGCCGCCTGTATTGCGTCTCTCTCCTGTGTATTTACGGAGGCTTCTTTCCGGTCATCAGGCAGCATAGGGAATGAATGGAAGCTCGCCGCTCTATTGGCTCCCGCCGCTGTTGGTGTGAGTGTGGTGTCACCTGGAATACTGCTCTATTTTTTGGTCAGCTACATGTATGTAATGTAAATGTAAAACTGACTTAGCTCGGCTTCAGATAGTTCAAAATAAGGCTGCTCGCCTCATGCTGAGGTCTCAGGATCACTGATATGCACCAAAGTATAATGTTAATATAAAAAAAAAAGTCATGGTAACAGGTAAACCATTTTCTTGCACTCGCCGTGCATGTAGTGTAAATCTGGACCTTGCTCGCCCAAGGACTAATTTTAAGATGAAGTCTGTTCCGTTTAGATCCGCCCAACTCGGGAATGATCTACCTAAAGAGCTTTGGTAGATCATTCCAGTCCAGAGGATTTGTCCAGTTTAAATTCCTTTAAACACTGAAATCATGGTAGCAGAGGTTGTGTAGTACTTGTAAATGGAACTGCTGCAAAATGTCTAATTTTAAGACGTAATGGGACCCCAGGAAGATTAGCGGCCACTAAGGTGGAAGCTAATGGGGTTTCCGATAATGAACAAACAAACAATAGCCGTGTCATCAGAGTACTTCTGGATGCGACAGGACTCTGAGTTGTAATTGAAATCTGCTGTGTACAGTGTTAAAAGAAATGGTGCCAGAAC
>VHKM01000921.1:172500-232500 GCA_007210695.1 Neogobius melanostomus | reverse complement strand
GAAGCAACATAAAACCTTCAAACGACAGGAACCTGAGGCACTACATGTGGTTTTCTTCAAACGCAGCGGCCTGTCAGGGGGTAGAGGGGTGTTGTTCAGATCTGGCTCACTGAGATCGAAGTCATTTTAGCTGATCAAACTGACAAAGCGTCGTCAGTACGTGATAAACAACAGCGTTCCTGTCTGTCTGCTGAGTAAAGGGCGTGTCTCTGTGCAGGACTTCCTGGAGACCCTGGAGGACTTGGACCTGAGCTACAATAACCTGGTGGCCATACCGTGGGACACCGTGGCTCAGCTGGCCAGCGTCAACACCCTGAGCCTGGACCACAACCTCATCGAGAACGTCCCAGAGGGCATCTTCTCCAACCTGCACAAGCTGGCACGGTATGACACAGTCTGCTGCTGCTGGGACGAAGACAGTGTTCCACAGAGGACATTCTGACTTTATGTTTCTGCTGCTTTACATTCACAGAGAGGTCACCGTGGAAATGAAAGTGTTTCAACCCAAACTCAAATGACCTTCACTTTGAATCCAGTTTAGAAAGTGGAGTAGAAATGTACTGAATGTACATTTGTCCTTGATTTGAGTAACTGATTTCAGGAAACCCATGAGGCAAAATCAACAACAATTTTATTAAGTATTGTAAGATTTTTTTGAACCCATTTTAAGTGCGATGAGATCTTTTTTCTTAAAGGACCTGTATCATGCTATTTAGCCATTCCAAAGTAAAGTATAGGCATTTATATGATATATTGTACCTCTATCACTATGGAGTACTCATTTTTGAGAGAAATATAAGTATTTTCTGGGGGTATTTTCCCTACCCGGAAGACAAGACGCTTCGATTCAGTTAACTCCGCCCCCTCTCTGCTCATTCCACATTTGCAGTATTATAGATATAAATATCGCTGCAAAAAGTTACTTCACATAATGCAGTTATAAGGAGTTGACATGTGCAACAGTTTCATAAATGGCTAACACACACGCTAACACACACGCTAACACAAACGCTAACACACGTTTTGATTGACTCACCGCTCAGTCTGGACTCCCCATCGGGTTATGGGATGCATTGATTATAAAAGTTAATCCACTTTGATTCCGGCCAAGGTTCACCAAGCATCCATCAGGTTGGTTGATAAAGTCGCTGAATCCCGGAAAGAAATTCCAACTTCTGGCGAGTGCACTCTTCTTTAGGAAGGTTGAATAGTCCTGTTCCTCTCGTAGCCAAACGTGCATCCGTGACATTATCGTTCGGTAAGAAAAAAGAACAGGCGTGTCCAGAGTAGGTTAGAAAGAGCTCAGTCTTCAAAAACAACACTTCTGCTCGGATCCATGGATGTGCGTTTGTTTAGCCTCGTGGGACAGCACAGACGTATCAGAGAGTTCCTTTTTTTATTTTATTTTTATTTATTTCTCTCTTACAACAAAAATAATGAAAAAGCTGTTTTATAAATTAAAATCAGGCCGTAAGGCATTACATTACAGACGTAGAGCACTTCCGTTCCTTTGTGACGACACAACTGAACAGCTCAGTGGTTTACCAGGAGAGGGTGGAGCAGCTGCTCAGAGAGCAGGATTCAGGAGGATTACTGAGAACTGCGTGAATGAAGCCAAAAACCGCTCTGGGGGTGTTTTTGAGAAGGAAATAGCATAACAACATGGCTAAAAACTCCAAAAAGTCAATTTTGCATGATATAGCTCCTTTAATACGCTTGTGTTATATTTGATAAATGGATTTCGGAGCCGTCCAAAAAACCTGATGTACAGTATACAATCAGATACTTGTAATGCACGGGTCCATCCACCAGGGGGCAGTGATTTAGTGATCCACAAGGGTTTTAAATTTTTTTGCAAAATTGAATTGAATATTTGACTTCACTTAATATAGAATAAGAGTGTGTTGAAAATGTGTGTTTCACATTTGATACAGCAGCAGCGCATAAAATAATGACACCAGTCATTTATTTATTTGTAAATCTGTCCTTTGGATTCCTACATTTTAAAGCTTATGCGTTCAACAAAGAAACATACAATCTTATCTTATTTAGGTCAATAAATAAAGGCTTAAATGAGACCATTTGGATTATTTATAGTTCAATTATATTTGTCAGAGGCTTCAATTCATGGTTTGGGCTTCACGGGGTTAAATTAAGTTTTAAAAACTTCATGGACAGATTTTTGCAATGTAGTGAAGTATTTAAAACTTCATTAAAAATGTTCTAAAGTGAAGTAAAAGTATTCTCCACGTCTGGTTAAAGTCATGTGGACTGAATCCTCAGGTTAACACAGAAAAGCCAGCCCCTGACCTCTGTCCTCACTCCTGCAGCCTGGACATGACCTCCAACAAGCTGAAGAAGATCCCCCCGGACCCGCTGTTCCTGCGGATCCCGGTCTACGCTAAGACCAAAGGTTCTCCCCTGACGGCGCTGGTGCTGAGCTTCGGAGGGAACCCGCTGCACTGTAACTGTGAGCTGGTGTGGCTGCGGCGCCTGACCCGCGAGGACGACCTGGAGACCTGCGCCTCACCCACCGACCTGGCCGGGAAGTACTTCTGGACCATCAGAGAGGTGGGTCACTCACACACGGGACTTCATCATCCTTAATCTCTCACTATTTTGTGCAGTGAGTTACAGACAGGAAGTCACTGGCTACGGTGGTACAGCGGTTAGCGCTCGTGCCTCACAGCTAGAAGGTCCCGGGTTGGATTCCCACCCTTTCAGTGTGGAGCTTGCCTGTTCTCCTCGTGTCTTAGTAGGTTTTTCTTTTAGACTAATTTAGTCGACTTTGCATTTATGATATGTGTTATATATTCAATGAAGGTCCTCTGCTTCATGGAGCTTCTCCTACATGAACAAAGCCCCGAGCTGATCCTTTGGAGTTAATTGAAAAGATCTGAGGTTCTTTCAAACTTTCATTGGAAGTTTGGATGATTATAGTCTCTTATCATTTTTGTTTTAGTCATATTTTATTCGACAAAAATATCTGGACATTTTAGTCACAGTTTTAGTCTCATAAAAAAAACTTTAATTTAGTTTTAGTCAGCTTGACTAAAATTATGACTAAATATTTGAGGCTCCTTTCTCACTGACAGCACTATTCAGAGGCTTCTTGTCATGGCGGACGCTGACGCACATCCAGTTTGGCGTTAGTCCTCTGACCAATTTACTGCTTTTGGATCCAGCCTTTGACTCCCTTGAAAAAGAGATTCCTAATGGAGTGGGACTCTCCTGGTGACATAAAGGTCAAATAAAAACATTACGTTAGATGGAAACACTTGATGTGTCTGTGTTTATTGAGGACTTTAGCTAACGACGAGTATCAAAACCACCACAAAATAAAACAATATTTATACTAAAGACAGGACCATTATTATCTGAGCGGCTTGTTCAAAATCTTGGTGCTATTTTAATTGTCACCGGTTTAAACGGGAGCCTATGCGGTGGTGCGATCAATAAAACAAGGAGGGTTAAAAGGAATGTTAACAATTTATTCAAAGGCCTCATAAAAGTTCGGGTAAAACATTAATAAAAATGATAAAAGTGGCACTCTACACTCGATCATCCATACAGTCCCAAAGGTTAAAAGGCGGGCAGTTAAAAGCCACCTGCATGGTTCCGGGGCGACCAAGGGGCGTAGCGAGACAGCTCATGGGGCCACTCCGGGTCTCTCACGGGGCGTAGTTTCCCTCCGGTGCCGCTGCGCTCAGGTCGCCCGGTCTCATTCCTGGTGCGTCAGTCTCTCTCGTTCCATCTCGGCCAGGTGCAGCCGCCACCCGGCCGGTGTCCTGCTCGTTACCCGCTCCTCTCCTTCATATAGTCCACTGTCCAATAAAACCTAATTGTCCTGCCACCAGCCTCCATGCTCATTGGATAAAAACAGTCTGCCACAGGTGGAGGGTCCAGGTGATTAAAAACAGGAAATAAAAAGCACAGCAATGCACAACAGTAAAAACACTTCAAAATAAAAGCACACACGAACAATAAAACCAAATGTGCAAATGTATCATCCCGTGACATAATGTTCAATCATTGTTAGCCGTTAGCTTCTACAGTGATGAGCAGGACGTTTCCTCTGGTGAATCCTTTGCTCCTGACGCCATGTTTTGAACCTGATGCTGTGACTGTCCCTCAGTAACTCACTGCTCAGTCAGCCCATAAAAAGGGACAACTTGGAAGTCATTATCTCTGGAATCAAATGTTGATTTTGATTGGAGTCATTCTTGGGTTCTGCTCTGACAGACCTTTTCAGTGAAACTAGCAGCTGTCAGGTTTGTTTGGATTAATTACACAGATATAAAAACATATTCATTCATTCATTTATTATTATTTTGTCTCCTGAGGGACAAATTTGACTTGGAGGAGAGTCATATAAAGAAAGTCAAAGACATGACCACATTACAAAGAAGGACATGACAGAAATAAACCAGAAACACCCAGAGTCACATTCACTTGTAACATGTCCTGCAGAGAGGGTGGAGGAGTGGACATTCCTGTCTCATATTTATTTTACAGTTACCGTAGGTTACTCAAACAGTTTACAGTTCCATACCTCTGCACAGATTCTGTGCAAGCTCTGTAGAAAGACATTATTTAATGACTAACCCTAAACACTCTTAGTCTTCTTAAGAAATATAAGTGCTGATGTATTTTGTGCACATGTTCATGCAGCTCATCTGCTCATACATTTGGTCCGAAATATTTACTGATAGAAGTTTATTCCATATCCTGATTATTAATATCCCTGTAGTGTGATCTCCTTTTAACCATTACCCTTTGGATGACAAATAAAAATGTCATTTGTCATATTTTGTATAAAATATAGTATTTTCTATATACGTTTTTTATTAAACAAGCTGTAGATTTGCCTTTAAGACTGAAACTATGATCCAAAGAACCCAATAACATTCATTTTGACAGACTCCACTCCTGTTTTCATGCAGTTTCAAATGGAAATTAAAGCCGCAAGCGGCATCGAACGGCCCTCGCGGGCCGTGCCTCCATTGCCGCGACTATGTAACCCTACCGAGGGCGCTAACACGCCCACTACATTTTATTGCCCTGATGTACCATTAATCTTTGTGAGTAAACATCAAAACAACATTTTTAGCCTCTCCATGTGAATAATGGCTCCAGCCTGCAGAGGGCGCTAGCGTGCCCCAAATCTTTTTTTATTTCATAGTCAGCATCAGACGGCCCTAACGGGCCGTACTTCTATGACCACTGTCCACACGTACATTACAGAGGGCGTTAACGCAGTGTAATTTTGTAAAATATGATATTTATGTGTCAGTCCCTAGGATAACATGGGGGGCTTCGGTCGTCCCCATAGCAACACCGTACAAAATACGGTATGGGTCCCATTGGCTTTTTTGACCGGGATGCCATCAACTATTTTTGTGCCGAATTTCATCCATTTCCGAGAAACAAATTTTTTCCGATAATGCATTTTTTCTTCTTAGCCTAGAGGGGGCGCTATCACGCCCAATGTCACTTTTTGACATTTGTTGTGTCCGGGGGTGAAAGGTCAATAAAATGTATAATTCCGATTTTTAATCGGAGTTTGTTTGTGCAAATGGGAGCATTTTGTTGTTTACGATAAGTCGCAAAATTCTTCGTAAAGATTGCGGCTTCGCCGCAAACAAACCGTAAAACTTAGCCAAAAAATGTGGATACCTTTTGATGCCCCACATCTCTAGATGAGCTGGAACGATTTGGAGCTCATTTGGTGAAACGTCCCTGGAAGGAGTTCGTTAAAATGCGACGTCAGCGAAAACGCTGACTCAGCATTTTCCAGACTTCCTGTCAAAATGGCGGACTTCCGGTTTGTCAGGGGGCGTGGCCACAATAATATTTTTGTTTGTCGTCACATGACGAATGTCTGTACCGAATCCCGTCGCTCTACGACAAAGTTGACGTTGGCCCCTCCCCCATAGGCGTAATGTATTTTGACTTTTGTAGGTGGCGCTGTCGCGCCATTTTTTATTTCCCTAATATGAAACACACATTTAAAATAATTTTTCACCGGACCTGAATTTTGGGCAAAGTTTGGTGAGTTTTCAATTATGTTCAGGGGGTCAAATTGCTGCTCAAAGAGCAGAAGAAGAAGAAGAAGAAAGAAAGAAAGAATAATAATATTTCTTGCAAAAACAATATCGTCGCTTTCGCGACGACAACATATTATACATTTTTAGAAAGCTCTCAACGTCCCCACGCAGCCGTGGGGGACGTATGACAGTTGGCCATATACCCCCATTCATTTTCATGCAATTATAAGTATACAGGGCCCACACCAGAGGTGTGGGCAGTCACTGTTTTACACGGTGAGTTTACGTTTGACATGGGGACAGCGCTTCGCGCTGTTTTCGTGCGCTCCGCGCACCTAGGTACAGTGCGCTCCGCGCACTGCGTTGCGATTACAATAGGCCCTTGCGACGGCAGGCCGCTCGGGCCTAATTTTTTGCAAAAACAATATCGTCGCTTTCGCGACGACAACATATTATACATTTTTGGTATGACAGTTGGCCATATACCCCCATTCATTTTCATGCAATATTAAGTATAAAGGGCCCACACCAGAGGTGTGGGCAGTCACTGTTTACAGTTGACTGGGGGACAGCGATTCGCGCTGTTTTTGTGCGCTCCGCGCACCTAGGTACAGTGCGCTCTGCGCACTGCGTTGCGATTACAATAGGCCCTTGCGACGGCAGGCCGCTCGGGCCTAATAATAATAATATTTCTTGCAAAAACAATATAGTCGCTTTCGTGACGACAACATATTATACATTTTTGGAAAGCTCTCAACCACCCCCATGCAGCAGTGGGGCTTGGAGGTTGATGACGAGCGCGAAGTCATCAACCTCCGTATGACAGTTGGCCATATACCCCCATTCATTTTGCTGCAATAATAAGTACAAAGGGCCCACACCAGAGGTGAGTTTACGTTTGACATGGGGACAGCGCTTCGCGCTGTTTTCGTGCGCTCCGCGCACCTAGGTACAGTGCGCTCCGCGCACTGCGTTGCGATTACAATAGGCCCTTGCGACGGCAGGCCGCTCGGGCCTAAATATTGAAATTCATGTTCCCTGGAATAGGCTCGCGCCCCACTGAAAATGGTTTCACGACCCACCAGTCGAGAATCACTGACCTAAGGTCAACGATTTCCTTTGCTTTATTTACACTGACTTGTAGATAATGTTTGTCACACCATTCTATGAAGTCATGGACTCCTGAAGTATGGCCGCTGGCTGCTGATGAAGTGGCTTGAGAGCAGAGTTAACACGGTGTCATCTGAAAACTTAACTATGCATTGATCTGGCTGTGAACTAAGGCAATCGTTGGTATATAACGTAAATATAATGATGAGCTGACCCTGTGCCTCATGTTAGTCGTTGAAACAACATGCAACACTCAGACTACTCAGCCTCAGCCTGCT
This sequence comes from Neogobius melanostomus, assembly GCA_007210695.1. NCBI lineage: Eukaryota > Metazoa > Chordata > Actinopteri > Gobiiformes > Gobiidae > Neogobius > Neogobius melanostomus. The sequence continues at coordinate 225,065 of VHKM01000921.1, read as the reverse complement.
CCTGAGGAACTCTACTGTCCGGATTTCATCTGCACGTGTTTCTTTATGTCCCTGGCGCTGTAAAAACGAGGCATGAAAGCTCAGACTGTGGAGACTCTGTGTAGTCTTTCCAGCACAAAGTGCAGTGATGTGGTCTCTGTGTGAACAGCAGCTCTCATGATGTCTGTGTGTGCGCCCTGACAGGAGGAGTTTGTGTGCGAGCCGCCCATGATCACGCGCCACACCTCCAAGATGTTTGTGATGGAGGCCAGGAGGTGAGCCTGCGCTGTAAGTCCATCGGGGATCCGGAGCCCATCACCCACTGGGTGAGCCCCGACGGCAAACTCATGGCCAACACCAGCCGCACCATCTGTTACGACAACGGCTCCCTGGACATCCTGAAGGCCTCAGTCAAGGTAACACCTTTCATCTCCATGACCCCTGACCCCAATGCTCCACCCTCCAAAGGTTTAAACACTTTTGTTTCCCCTTTGTGTAATCAAAGAAGAGCAGTGTCCAAAGTCATAGTCAAATAAAGGTATCTTATGTGCAATGAATAAAAAATTATGTAAATATGAGAATATAAAAAATGCAGCCTTTTTGCTGCAACCCCAGTATAACCGTCACCCGCAGGACGCCCACAAACTACATGGAAAATATGCCTGTCATATACCCTACATTTCAGCCAATAAAGCGCACCTTACTAAAAGCCGTGTCAGCTAAATGTGCAGCCTTGTTCACATACAGGCTGCACTCGAAAACAAGCCGCTGGTTTTCATAGAGCCGTGCATCCGCTCAGAGCGGCCCAGGGCGCAGATGAGGAGGAAGAGACGCTTCATCCTGGAGGCAGGTGCAGGTGCAGAGGGAGGACGGCAGGGACGGCAGTGAGGGAGGGCGGCAGGGACGACAGTGAGGGAGGGCGGCAGGGACGACAGTGAGGGAGGGCGGCAGGGACGACAGTGAGGGAGAGCGGCAGGGACGACAGTGAGGGAGGACGGCAGGGACAGCAGTGAAGGAGGACGGCAGGGACGACAGTGAGGGAGGACGGCAGGGACGACAGTGAGGGAGGACGGCAGGGACGGCAGTGAGGGAGGCGGCAGGGACGGCAGTGAGGGAGGACGGCAGGGACGGCAGTGAGGGAGGGCGGCAGGGACGGCAGTGAGGGAGGACGGCAGGGACGGCAGTGAGGGAGGACGGCAGGGACGGCAGTGAGGGAGGACGGCAGGGACGGCAGTGAGGGAGAACGGCAGGGACGGCAGTGAGGGAGGACGGCAGGGACGGCAGTGAGGGAGGACGGCAGGGACGACAGTGAGGGAGGGCGGCAGGGACGACAGTGAGGGAGGACGGCAGGGACGGCAGTGAGGGAGGACGGCAGGGACGGCAGTGAGGGAGGACGGCAGGGACGGCAGTGAGGGAGAACGGCAGGGACGACAGTGAGGGAGGACGGCAGGGACGGCAGTGAGGGAGGGCGGCAGGGACGGCAGTGAGGGAGAGCGGCAGGGACGACAGTGAGGGAGGACGGCAGGGACGACAGTGAGGGAGGGCGGCAGGGACGGCAGTGAGGGAGGACGGCAGGGACAGCAGTGAGGGAGGACGGCAGGGACGACAGTGAGGGAGGCGCAGGGACAGCAGTGAGGGAGAGCGGCAGGGACGACAGTGAGGGAGGGCGGCAGGGACGGCAGTGAGGGAGGACGGCAGGGACAGCAGTGAGGGAGAGCGGCAGGGACGACAGTGAGGGAGGGCGGCAGGGACGGCAGTGAGGGAGGACGGCAGGGACAGCAGTGAGGGAGAGCGGCAGGGACGACAGTGAGGGAGGGCGGCAGGGACGGCAGTGAGGGAGGGCGGCAGGGACGGCAGTGAGGGAGGACGGCAGGGACGACAGTGAGGGAGGGCGGCAGGGACGGCAGTGAGGGAGGACGGCAGGGACAGCAGTGAGGGAGGGCGGCAGGGACAGCAGTGAGGGAGGGCGGCAGGGACGGCAGTGAAGGAGGACGGCAGGGACGACAGTGAGGGAGGGCGGCAGGGACGACAGTGAGGGAGGGCGGCAGGGACGGCAGTGAGGGAGAGCGGCAGGGACGACAGTGAGGAGGACGGCAGGGACGACAGTGAGGGAGGACGGCAGGGACGACAGTGAGGGAGGGCGGCAGGGACGGCAGTGAGGGAGGACGGCAGGGACAGCAGTGAAGGAGGACGGCAGGGACGACAGTGAGGGAGGGCGGCAGGGACGGCAGTGAGGGAGGACGGCAGGGACGGCAGTGAGGGAGGGCGGCAGGGACGGCAGTGAGGGAGGGCGGCAGGGACGGCAGTGAGGGAGGGCGGCAGGGACGGCAGTGAGGGAGGGCGGCAGGGACGGCAGTGAGGGAGGGCGGCAGGGACGGCAGTGAGGGAGGGCGGCAGGGACGGCAGTGAGGGAGGGCGGCAGGGACGGCAGTGAGGGAGGGCGGCAGGGACGGCAGTGAGGGAGGACGGCAGGGACGGCAGTGAGGGAGGACGGCAGGGACGGCAGTGAGGGAGGGCGGCAGGGACAGCAGTGAGGGAGGACGGCAGGGACGGCAGTGATAAACGTGTAAAAAAGCAGAAATGTCCAGTGTAGCCGACCTCAGTGTGGAAGTGTAGAGGCCAACACTCACCAGAACACAGCGCGCCGCGTCACGGCACTTCAGAGGCTTTTCTCAAACTGTGCGGGGCTTTATACACATGATTTATACATTTATCATACATAAAGAAGACACGTATGTCCGTGTTGTAAGAGAGAGAGCAAACCTGGCTCTTGTTTGTAGGTTAATAGTGAGTTGGCGACAGACATGAGTTTAACATGCTTCCCCTGATGCCTGAGCCCTGACCATGGTTTCTCTGTCTCTGCGGCTTCTCTCGTCCAAACAAACAAAGTTTACGGCGCCCCCTGTCTGTCACTGACCAGACCCGCCTCTGTGCCTCTGCAGCCTCGGTGTGCGTTCTCTCATAGAAAATAAAGGAGGTGGCTCATTTGCCGCGAGTCAAAGCGTTTCGGTGTGTGTTGGGGCGAGCAAAGCCCTTCCACATTTAGGCTAAAGTGAGCCTTCATCATTTTAAAAGTTACTCAGCCAAGAGCAGATTAGAAGTTCCGTCTCACTTTTGCGTTTACTGCTAGAGACGCCTCTAGTGCCTGTTGGCGGCGACATATCGGCCGCACCGTCATATCAGCCGCAGGGTTCAAAGCGTGGGGAAAAAGTAGCGGCGTATAGGCCGGAAATTACGGTAATCTGTCCCCACACCCAGGTTGAGGATCGTCAGTGTAATAGAGAGAACACAACAAATTCCAGTGCAGTAAATCATACTGTGTACAGCCTACCATGAGGGAGGGGGTTCACAGTATTTTCAGTATTTAATGCAGTACTTTAAGATGTATTTCTTTGATATGTATAATAATATTTCACACAATTATCTTGGGGCCCAGTGGTTCAATAGGACTGGATTTTTCCCTCAGGCCTGAGGTTGCCTAACCCTGCCATAAACTATCACCAATTTGTTAACATGCCATTAGCTGAACACAGCGCTCACTATCTGTTTGCCTCCAGGACTCGGGGAAGTTCACCTGCATCGCCTCCAACGCAGCAGGAGAAGCCACAGCCCCCGTGGAGCTGGTGGTTAACCCCTCGCCTCACTACGACCCCAAACTGGACGCGGAGCCGGGGCCCTCGGACATGCCCACCTCCATCAAGTCCAACGGGAGCGGAGGGGGCCAGGCGCGCCCTGACCAACAGCGGGTCAGTGTGTCCCACCTCAGCTCCACCTCCGCCACCGTCACCTGGCCTGACCAGAGCCACATCCCGGGGGTGCGCATGTACCAGGTCCAGTACAACAGCAGCCGGGACGATATCCTCATCTACAGGTCTGTACACAACTAGTTTCTTCAAATTGTAAATACAATGCACAATCCTCCTGTGGACTCTTGCCGTATGCTAATAAGATGGTCCTGAGTTTGACTCTGAGCCGTGTTAGCCTCTCTATGTGGAGTTCACGTCATCTCTCCATGTCTGCATACACTCTCTGACCTGGACTCCCCTGGAGAAAAGAGAGTCTCAATGGGGCTTTCCTGACTAAACGAAGTGGATATACCAGTAAATGATAGCTAATAGACCAGAATAATCTTTCCCTTAGGCAGGAAAATGTTGCAAATTTTATATTCGATTATTCAGAGATGATTCACCCACAGGCTTTAAAACAAACTCATAATAACTATTAAACAAAATCCCTCCTTATTTCTCGCTCCTTTGTTTTCTTGATTAAATGAAAACATGCCACAGCAGAAGCAGCACCTCCTAGAGTGGCTGGAAAATGTAAAATGCTACACACACACAGGATGCAATGCACATACTGAAAACATTATAATTACAGAAAAGGGATCCTTGTGACCTTTGCAGTGCCTCTATTTAGTCTTTAGTGTGGAGTCAGATTTCATAGCGCCAAAGTACTTCCTTTTGCTTACACGCAGTAATTAACCATGTGGTGTGTCTTAGGTCGTTTTCACACATGTTGGAGCCTTGTGGGTCGGCCTGAGACTGCCCTAGTTCCAGGAAAGACAGGAAAGAGAGACGTACCTGATGATTTAAAGTTGAGCCATTTTGCCTCGTCAGAGCAGTAATCCAAACGTCCTCAGTTTTTTCTAGACATTTTCTACAGGGAAAGCTTAAATGAATATCTCTAAATTACCTCCTGTTATCTGCAGGGTCTTGCCTCATTGAAAAAGATGCAATAGAACAGATAATAAGCACGATCTTTGAAGGTGCAGACTTGGTTCGGATCCTAACAATTAAAAACATCTCAGCGATTGGTTACTAGGGGAACGCTCACAGCGCACATTCTCCAGTATAGGCATTGTCACAGTGTCTAGGCACAGCTTCACATGCACCTTTAACAATAGGAAACAGAACATTTTGGCGAACACTCATAGTGACAAACCAGTGTCATTTGTGGAGTATCAGTATTTGTTTCCTGTGGCCCTGTGCGGCTGCGAAACTCCAGAACACTGTTATGTTCAAACACAAAACAAAAGTGTTTGCGGCTGCAGTGGTTATACTCAGGCTGCTTATGTGTGCCAACATAAGAGTATTTGTAGCCACATCAAATGGAGGGAGGTGGACTGTAGTTATGCCAAACGGAAATGAAATTAATAAAACATAACAGGGCTCAGCTCTCTGCAGGGAAATGAGTGTAATCACATGAACACTTCCAATGGAGCGTATTTGTGAAAGAGAGTGACCTGTTTATTTCTGTATTTTAACCATTTATAGCAGATGGAACTGATACAAAAAGCAGCATATGAATTTTCACACCAAAAATAAATAGCCATAGAAGTTGGGGCCTGTATTTTTTAAGTGTGAGTCCTGCAGAAAGCACTGCTGGTGAAAAGAAAAGATAAAAGAAGATATATCAGTTTGAAACCTTTTTCTAGGTTACAGGACTGTATGGAAAAATGCAGTGTTCGAAATCCGAATAATGGATACAGGATTACATTTAGGTTCATTTTGCTGATGGCTGAAGGTTTTGAGCAACCTTGTGAAACATATTTACAAATCTAAATGTGTCCTTGTTTTTGGAGGCAAAGCTGGAATTAATTGTTTGTCGGTGCTACTGGAGATATATCGCCATAATATGAGAAAATCTATTTGGAAAGAAATGGCTCTTGAGGTTACAATTTCCCATTTAAATCTACATGTCAGAAGAGAAAGAAATCAGAGAAACGTATCAGTTAGACATAAAGTTTATAACAACTGATCATCCCGGTGTGTTTAAACAAGTAGGCCTCCTGTAGTCTGATAGCAAAACAAAGGACTGAATTTACCTTCCAACCATTGAATACAGTCTCACAGACAGCAGCCGAGCGGAGGAGACGGGAGCAGCACACAGACACACTGCTGCATGGGACACAATGCTAATTGGTTAACGGCTATACTTTAATTAATCACTTTCTTGTTATCATGTGTCTCTTGTCAAACCTGGTTAGCATCTCCACTAAGGCTGTTTCCCCAGTCCAAGAGCTCCTCTCTCACTGGTTCTGAGAGACTAATGTTATAATGAGTCACCGCTGGCTTACAATGTCCTTGGTTTGGATAATAACATAAGCGTAATTCTCTGTAGAGCACATACAGAACGCCTTGGTTCATCATGTTTCATAAATGTGTTCATAAATAGAGCAAAAGATTGGAGGTTATCACTTATCCTACAAATCGGCCATTTTGTAGGGAGGTAGCAACATTGCCTTAGACAAACATTAGCTTAAAAACAATATTAAAAAGTAGATAAAAGAGCCATGGAACAAATCTGTTAGTTGCTGGGTCACTACTGGTAAAACTCTGATCTTTTACTTTAAAATCTATATTAGTTTGTTATGGACAGTACACCCTTTCACTGAAAACTGTGCAGTTTTGGCGACTCAGTCCTGTGCTCTGTATTCAGTGTTTTGTGAATGAAAGTCGCCATGACATTAATATAAACAGTGCAGTTGTGACTGTACTGTAGTGCTTGAGTTCATTCGATCGTGAACTGAATGATGTTTCTCGTGTGTTCAGGATGCTCCCGGCCAGTCACAAGTACATGGTCCTGAGCGACCTGGCGTCGGCACGGGACTACGACCTGTGTGTGTTCGCGGTGTATGATGATGGGCTGACGGCACTGACCGGCACCAGGCTGGTGGGCTGTGTGTCCTTCACCACCGAGAGCGAGTATGGCCGCTGCCACTCCATCCGCGACCAGGTAACACCACACACACTCTATCCAAGCCAGGTAACACCGCACACACTCTATCCAAGCCAGGTAACACCACACACACTCTATCCGAGACCAGGTAACACCACACACACTCTATCCGAGCCAGGTAACACCACACACACTCTATCCGAGCCAGGTAACACCACACACACTCTATCCGAGACCAGGTAACACCACACACACTCCATCCAAGCCAGGTAACACCACACACACTCTATCCGAGACCAGGTAACACCACACACACTCTATCCGAGACCAGGTAACACCACACACACTCTATCCGAGACCAGGTAACACCACACACACTCTATCCGAGACCAGGTAACACCACACACACTCTATCCGAGCCAGGTAACACCACACACACTCTATCCGAGACCAGGTAACACCACACACACTCTATCCGAGCCAGGTAACACCGCACACACTCTATCCGAGACCAGGTAACACCACACACACTCTATCCGAGACCAGGTAACACCACACACACTCTATCCGAGCCAGGTAACACCGCACACACTCTATCCGAGACCAGGTAACACCACACACACTCTATCCGAGACCAGGTAACACCACACACACTCTATCCGAGCCAGGTAACACCACACACACTCTATCTGAGCCAGGTAACACCACACACACTCTATCCGAGCCAGGTAACACCACACACACTCTATCCAAGCCAGGTAACACCACACACACTCTATCTGAGCCAGGTAACACCACACACACTCTATCTGAGCCAGGTAACACCACACACACTCTATCTGAGCCAGGTAACACCACACACACTCTATCTGAGCCAGGTAACACCACACACACTCTATCCGAGACCAGGTAACACCACACACACTCTATCCGAGACCAGGTAACACCACACACACTCTATCCGGGACCAGGTAACACCACACACACTCTATCTGAGCCAGGTAACACCACACACACTCTATCCGAGACCAGGTAACACCACACACACTCTATCCGAGACCAGGTAACACCACACACACTCCATCCAAGCCAGGTAACACCACACACACTCTATCTGAGCCAGGTACACCACACACACTCTATCCGAGCCAGGTAACACCACACACACTCCATCCGAGCCAGGTAACACCACACACACAGGGCAGGCTTATTCAGTCAGAGGAACTTAGTACTGGAATAGTCTCCCATCATCATTAAGAGAGACCTCCACACTTAAATCACACCTAAATATTGGCTCAATGAACCTCGGGCCTGTGAGCGCTTAGCATTGAGTTGTTGTTATTGCTGTCACTTGTATTTTGTAATGTTTTTTATCTTGTCACCCTCCTAGTGACTGCAGATGGAAACTAGCACCCGCTGTATAATACACTGTGAATGTTGCAGATGTCCAATAATGTGTACTGTCCCAATAAATAATGTATATAAATACTAAATATCAATAAATGTTGAACATATTGAAACATTTCAGTTAAACACATCTTGATTGGTTGTTTTACAAACAGCTCTGGGGGTCTCTTCTGTAACACACGTAGAATGACTTTGTGAAGTTTCTCTCTATCCTGACCCTGTGTTTTCTTCTGTGTCAGTTCCTGGGAGGGACCATGATCATCATCATCGGGGGCATCATCGTGGCCTCAGTGCTGGTCTTCATCTTCATCCTTCTGATGAAGTACAAGCTGCACAGTCAGCACTACAAGCAGAAGGCATCTGCGCCCCACGCTAACGTGTGCTCCCAGACCAACGGGGGCGGGGCGGCGCTGCCCGTGCCCCCCTCCTGCTCCACAGGGCCAGGTACAAGTCTACAGGTGTTAAAGCTTTACAGTAGACTCCTGGTGCCTCTTTGGACGTTTTATAGATTATATACATGTTTCTGCTAAACTATGTTTACAAGTATCCAAGACTTGATATTTGTTTAAATGACCACCCTGCAGTACATCCTTATAGACAGTCCATGCATTTCATTTGTCATACTAAAAGTGCTTTGAGTTAACCAAAGGAGTTAGGAAATGTGACCCTTTACCATTTAAAGCACAGAAATGTCTAAGGAACGCTCTAGAAAATAGACTTTTTGGATCTTTAAGCTTTTTTTTAAATAATATTAAACATTAAGTTAAGCATGTGTTAAACATGTGCTTTTGCTGTCGACAGGTGGGGGCCCAAACAGAAGCTCGTCTTCAGCCGAAGGGCCCGACAGCTCCATACGGGGCACCACTGTAGTGGACCTCAACCCCAGCAAGGAGCAAGACCCCCTCTCCCAATGAGCTCCACCACCCCCACCTCTGGACTGACCGCTTCCCTGCGGCTGAGGGGCGCTGACCGGTGAGTGAGTGGGCATCTGTCTGTCTGTTAGATTAAAGTGTCGGACACTGAACAACTGCTTAGACACCTGTTAGAGTGAGAGACATCCCGATATGTTACAGACAGCGGCTGCTTCAGACATTTGTCCCAGGAGGGGCTTACAGGGTGTTGAGGTCTTTCTTGAGGGTGCTCACAAAAAATGCAATTTTTGTGCCATTAGACATAACACACATAAACGCACGCACACGCAAATGCGTAATTTGCTGTTCATAGCTGCATCTGAGCGAATGGAACAGCTCAGTGTGGGCTGCACAGGCGTCAGGAGCCATAGAAGTGCTGTGTGGAGGAGGAGGACGCTCTGGACCTGCTTTTAACTCCAGCGCACACAGAGGAGCCTCCGTGAGACAGTTTTACGTCAGCCCCGGGAGGACGTGTGGCCAGAGGAGCAGGTCCTCGTGAATGTGTGGCTCTGTGCTCTCACGTCGTAAGCTCCCCTCACACCCCACTTCTATCACAAACGCAAATGTAGTTGAGCTGATTATCAGGTGGATGCCCACGACTTGAGAGAAGGGCAACAAGCTCATGAGTTAAGAGAACCTTTTTCTGCTGTTGTGTGTAATTTGTCACTCCGCTGGAGGACTCGGTCTGTTCCTGTTGTTTGGATTCAGCCGCGCGCACGTCGCTGTATCAAAAGTGCACGATAATAACTGCTGATTTCTGTTGAGAGCCAGGGAAGTGGTGTTTGACTTTATAAGATCAGCCAAACTTCAGCTCGTTGATCCAATCTAGTGAACGACTGTAATAATGATCCTAAGGGGCATTTCCAAAGGACCAAAACTACTCCAGCCCCGGACCACTTCATCCCTGGGGTCTGCAGCAGTTTGCCGGCTGGACCGCTTTGGGGGAAAGGGAGTGGGGGACATACACCAGTGTCTGCGTACACTGGTGTATGAATGAGAGAGTGAATGGGTGAGTGGATCCTTGCTGTAAAGCGCTTTGAGTGCCTAATGAAGGTGGAAAAGCGCTATATAAGTTGAGACCATTTTACCATGTCACCATTCTGATTGGTCAGGCATTTGACAGTCAGTAGTCGCTTTCATATTTAAAGTTATCTTTATCTTTACAATTTTGGCCATCTCCTAAATGCCTAATTTTGATGTGAAAACATTAAATCAAATAATACATAATAAGCCAACTCCTTTTGGGCATTATTGTGTTTTCTTTTCTTTCTCAATAACTGTTATCCTGGCTCTTGAAAAAATGTGAGCAGTTGCTCAAATGAAGAAATAAGATAAAGACTTACCAGCGCTGGTCTGGGCTTGGAAGAAACAAATAAAGGCAGGCTATATTAGAGTCTCTTTTATTAATTTGTTTGGGGAAACTAAAATATATACATTGACATTTATTTTTTCCTATTGCTATTCACAAATGTAAGATATATTATAGACTAAATCTTTTTGGTAGATGAGCGCTCTGCCACCTAATGGCAAAGGTGTTTGATGCCGGCCCATAGCACAGTGATATCAGGCTGTGGTTGTTGCCGGTCACATGCATAATGTCCTTGACCGCTCCCATAATGACCCAGACCACTTTACCCTAAAGGAACTTGAAACACAAACTTGCGGGGGCTGCCCCTCCCTAAATGAACCAATCGAAATGCCGCTCTTGAGTCAGGCTCAGCCCGACTCCTGCTGCGTTAACATCACTGACACTCGGACAATGCGCCCTCCTTTAGCTGGAATTAAACCTGTCCTACTACTCCTTTTCATGTTAAAACAGTCTGTGACGTCCGAGGAATGTTTCTAGAGAGAACTAGTACTCCTTGGATTTAGTGGCTAAAATCTTTGGGGGTGCTTTGGCAATCTCAGAGGGTCCTGGTGCCGCCTCTGGTTATAGATAACCATGTTATGTTTTATTCCCATGCCAAACGCCCACCCCTATAATATTTTATCTACTGTACACATTATTGTACGTTAAAAAACATAAAAGAGCATATTCGTACTGAGTTATCCAAAAGTTATTCCATAAACTCCATTCCTGAGTTGAATTACTTTTCATTGTCATAAGTCACTTTGAGTAGAGTGTAAAGTTAAGGTTAACTTTATTGTCCCTGGAGGAAAATGTCCGTCTGTGCCAGGCCTAAGACACAGTTTCATGTTCTTTCCTGGTAAAAGTGTGAGGGATCAAATGTGCTGCCTCTGACCCTGACTGGTTCCTCTCACAGTGCTGTCCTCTCTCTGTCCTGCAGGAGGCAGCGTTCCCCAGTGTGAGCAGCGTCAGAGCAGGAGTGATGGGGTGGACAGAGGACTTGTCATGGACACAGTGAGGACATGCCACGTGCACATGGCCCGGGCTTCCAGTTGTACCAGCAGTGTGCACAGAACTCACACAGAAACTCAACATGATGGTGCATCCTCTCAAATGCAACACTATGTTCACTGCAAGTACTCAGTATCTACGGGAGCTGAACAGGGTCTGAAATCCAAATATGTCTTTGTTTTGAGTAGTTTTCACTTGTTCAGATGTACTTCGTTGTTGGGTCTACCATTTCTAACTAGTTTCAACGTGTCTTTTATATTTCAGGCAAAATTATCCGTCCAAAAATGTTTCTGAGTATATCATTTGTCGCCTCACATACAGACATGCGTGTATGAGATGGAGGGTAAAGCACTGAGTAACTGCTGCGCCCTGACCTGCTCTGAACCATACAAACAAAAAGGGAAATGTTTGGTCCCAAGTATGCCAACAGTTAGCAAGTCGGCTCCTTTGTGTACTCAATGTATGTTTCCTATAGCCGTTAGCATTTAGCCATTTACCATCAAGCATTTAAGATGGTTTCAGCTGTTCTCAACCCATCCACCACTTTTAGGTGATTCTAAAGCTTCATTATAAATCCTTACTGAATGTACAGACCTTTTGCCATTTTACTTTAGATAAGAATAAAGTGGTCTAAATGCTTTGGAGTCAGACACACATCCAGTGGCCACTAAAAGTCATTTTTTTAAATGTGTAAATGATGGAGAAACTATAGAAATACTTCAATGTCAGGGAACAGACATGCCATTCCTCGTCATACAGGTCCGGGAAGCTGTTTAGCTAACCTAGTACACATTAAGGAACTGGCTTAGATAGCTAACGGCGCTTATGTGATTTCTCTGGGCTGAACAGTTGACCTCATAAGATCAATCATTGACACCTGCAGGTTGTGTCAAATTTTGTGCAAAGCCTTAAAGTGTGTGACGTGTCTGTTAGCAATCACTTCATCGTAATTTAGAAAGTGCGGCTCCTAGACTGACATGGGCCCTTACAAAGCTGGAAACGGCCCTGGAAGTACCTCTGACCTGGTAAAAACTACTCGGAACAAGGCAAATATTGTAGATTTCAGCTCATTTATTCCCAGTAGGACATTCTTTTAGCAGTGTTGGTCGGACTGGTGTTGCCTCCAGCCTCGAGTCATAAGCCAAAGGATGTACGTTTACCAGGCGCTGACCGGATGGACTCGCTCTGCAGACTTTTAGAAGCACATGGGGGACACCTGAGGACACTTGTCCCACTAACTAAGAGCACACGTCTCCGAGACTTTCCCCAGCACTTTAAGCCCGTCTCGTCCCCGTCTCTCCGTGTCCTCTGGGTTTTTGAAGCAATAGTATGTGGTGAGTGTGCAGCACGACGGGCCCCTCCTGAGTGCTGCTGAGGCCCCGCGCTGTCCCCTCCTTTCTCCCCTCATCGTCACGACAATAACACCACTCCTGTCCTACCGGGTTTTATGATTTCATAGTAACAAATGTGGATTTCTAATAAATAAAGATATTTTTCTGCCAGTTGTGAATGTTGTTATTAGGCCAATAGAAGCACTGACGTCGCAGTGGGCTGTGTGTTCGCGCTGACCTCAGACTGGACTCTCTGTCTCACACTGACCAATAAATACTTGAAGATTACATGGGCACGAGATTACTTTACTGGAAGTGTTTTAAAAAGATATGAGACGTAACGACAGGGTCGGGTCTTGAAGCTTATGGCTAACACAAAATGAAGTGGCAAAGATTTGGTCAAGCTGCATATGTAAAACTAGTCAGTCTGTCTTATAGTTTGAATTTGATTTCATTGTGTACATTTTGTTTGGACTTTTTATTTAACATTAGCCATTAGCGCTGGGATAAAAACTGATGTTCATATCCAATGTAAAGTTTTCTTTAGAGAAGAGAAGAACTTTATTGGCATACAATTGTACAATGAAAATGCGTAGATCAGATGTTGGGTTAGTCCTGAGCCACCACTGTGGGCCAACCTGACCAACATGTTTTTTGAGGAAACCTGCGCTGACAAAGGAAGAACAGACAAACTATCCTACCTGGAACCTTCTATTGCCAGTAACTTGCAGTCTGTCATGTTATCTTCAAATGTTTATTTGTGTGAGACAGGAACATATTTTAGTTTGAAATAGAACCAGGGACAGGAATAAAGTGAAGGTTTAGGAAAGTTTGGGATTAAGAGGAGACCTCAACTACCGAGTACAGAAGATGATTCAAGTACCTTCTTTGAAGATGGACAACTCCTGTATGACTGCGAACTTACACAGACGTTTGGGATTAAAGTTTAGGCAATGCAGGGCAGAGCTGGGTTGGAAGAAGGAAAGAGGCTAAAATAACAGGAGATGAAGTATTATATGTCTGACAGTCCAGGCAGAGTCATGTGTTGATTCTGTGCACATGGCCCACATTGTTTCAACTGTGGTCACATTATATCAAGAGCAAGACTAGTTAAGTGGGCGGCGTCTGTCGGGGAAGTGTGAGGTCAGTGCTCCACTGGGGGCCCCTCAGCTAGGGGCCTGGTTCAGCAGCTCCTGGATCAGGAGAGGCAACCACTGTCTCTTTTTAATGCCTCTGGTGCAACTCTTTTGATCCGTGATGAAAGCAAAGCAAACCTATAAAGTGCATCTATAGTGATGAGCTGCTGTATGAGGCGACAACTGATCCAGGGAAGACCCCCCAGATCCCCCTACACTAACGTCTCATGGAGGTTATCATCATACTCCCAATATAAAGATGTGTTCTGTTTAAAATGCTAATGCGGCTCTTTCAGACTCAAATGAGCCCAAGTGAGTGGCTCTTATGATGATGACGGTTGCAGACCCCTGACTAAGCTGTTATTTAGGTTTAATGGACTAAACCGGTGGTTTTTAACGGACCCACAATCACCCCTGGAATTCAAGCTGTGAGCTGAATACGAGCTTAGACTTGTAAAATATAATGTAAAATATTGTCTATTCTAAAAAAAAATGTTTATGGAGCTGCAGTTTTTTTCTTAATTCAGATTGATATGGCAGAAAAAAAGTGAATTTCAGTGTTGGTTTATAACACATTCATCAAGATGAATTAGGCTCATTTAACTCTTTCTGTAGTTTCAACATTTATCTGGAACATTTTTAATTCATCTGAAAATCATCTAATACTTTTACTATAGTAAGTGAACCAGCTAGGGTTTTTGGGTCCGATATACCTATAGAAGTATAGTTTTTTTTTCTTAATCTCTCAAATAGTCAAATATAGTATATTATGATTAGTAAATGTTTCAATCATAGAAATATATCCAATACATATCAACCCATCTGCACCAACGATATTTTTGTCCAGATTTAAAAACAAATATCTCGTCTATAATCCCGTGTGTGAAGCTTCTAAACGGGTCAGTGTTAAACTGCAACAGCAGGCGGCGCTGTAGAGCTGATTTAGTCAGGACATTCATGTTAGGTATTTCAAAGGGCGTTCGTTTGAAAGACAAAAATCAGTAGATTCCAAAACAATAAACAGGAAGTCTCGATTTGTTATGATTCAAAAATTATACGCAAACCATAAAATATATAAAATAGGTGCACAAACATAAGACCAATTTTCACCGCGATGATTCGCTGAGATCACTTCATAGATATCGGCCTTTTTATCGGCCTGGATATATCGACCAGCTGATATATCGGTCGGAAGAACCATCTCCTGTGTCAGACTTGCAGCTCAGTTTGTGTGAAAGATGAAGTCCCTTCAGCATAAAAGCTTCATACTCTGGTGGCTTGTTTTAAAATATTTATATTTACTTACAAGTTTACAGTGTTGCTGACAGTTACAGGTAAAAGTGACATCAGGCAATGGGTCTTTTTATTGTCCCCACATTTGACCCATCTTCACCGGCGCTCGCATTGAACCCGTCAGGAGCATCGTCAACCAGCTTGAATTTCAGTCTATAAAGTGTTGGTTTAGGAACGCTCCACTCAGTCACGGTGATGGGACATCGGAGAGAGGAAACTTTACCTGCTGCTCCAACCTTTCCCCATCACTTAGCAAAAAATCTGACACAGAGGTATAAGTACAGTAGCTTATAACTGAGGAGGGGGAGGTAAGTCCGAGGTTACTTGTGCCAAAAGATTCAAATCAAAAGTTTGATCAGTAAAACAAAAACCTCCACCTCCATTTTTACTTTCATCACTAGTTCTTTGTTTAGAAATGACACAAATGATAAAAGTATTAAACCTAGATTATATCCATTTAAATCAAATAAACTCTCACTTCAACATTACTTAAACACTGCAGTACCCCCACTGTAAAAACTAATGCATAATGTAGATACTTCAAATATGTATTTACATTGTTTCACAAATTTAGGCTGTTACGAGTAGAGCCGACAGATATGGGTTTTGGGTCTGATACCAGTATGAAGGGAGTTAGCCGATATCCGATATATAGGCCAATACTTTAAGTTATACTTTATCTCTCAAATAGCCTAGAGTTAAACATAAATTATTACAGGAAAGGTTTCATGGAAACATAGAATCATAGAAATATACAGAGGTCGACCGACGTGGGTTTTTCTAAGGCTGATGTCGATATGCACCAACGATATTTTTAGCAAAATTTAAAAATATCTCTAATCTTATGTATGAAGCTTCTAAACGTGTCAGTGTTGAACTGTGACAGCAGGGGCCGCTGTATGTGGGGCATAGGGCTGATTTAATCAAGACATTCATGTTTAGTCGGATCATCAGAGGGATCTTGTCAAAAACAGTAGATTCCAAAACAAAAAGGGTAAGTGGTGGTTCAGAAATGAGAAGCAAAAGTCTGAAACAAGGTATATGACATAGACGCACAAACGTGTGACCGGTTTTCACTACAATGTTTCTCCGCCCCCCTGAGGCCTAGGAAGTTAGGGGAAGGACTTATTTTAAAGCTCTAATAATCATGTTAAATACACAGTCAGTATTTCTCTTCTTTATATCTCAAAATCTTCTCCTGCTCTGTGCGTGCGACCCCCACTTTGGGAAGCACTGCTGTAGTATAGTGACTACGAGTGTTTTAGTGTCATACTGGTCCTGCCCTCCATCTGAAATCCTGGGACATAAGAACACAGCTTGATTACTTGTAAACATAGCGCATGTTGGGGGCGTTCTGCGGCGCCGCCTGCAGCATGGTGAGCGCCGTGCTGGAGAAGTCCCTCAGCGTCTCCACTGTCTGCCTTTGGAGCTGCAGCGACTCGCGGACGAACTCCTGCTGCCGCTCCCTCAGCTGCTGCAGCGAGTGGGCCAGCGACTCCACCGAGCGAGCCACAGAGGCCAGGAGCACCCGCCCGGTCTGCTGCTGCTGCAGGCACTTGGCCAGGGCGGAGGAGGGCGGGGGCGTCTCCACGGGCTGAGAGGACTCAGGGGCCGCGGGGCGGGGTGGGCTGCGCTCCTGCCGGGAGTAAGTGTACGTAGGTTTGGACCTCAGGAACTCGTCCGACTCCATCAGGGAGATGTGGTCCTCATCGTCGTCCTCCTCCAAGTCCAGGCCGTAATCTGGAGACTCCAGGTCCCAGTCCACTGGGGAAACACAATCACTCATCCTTCAGATTTGCTCTAAAGTCTTCAGGAACACAGTCAACCTACTCACAATACTTCAGAACTTCGGGTGACACAATCATAGCTTTAGCCACGCGATCAAACTAACTCTAAGCTACTGCATAGTAAAGGTTAAACACTTTCATATGAGGTATGGGAAAACAAGAAGAATGTATTTGCGGCCCACAAAGCCACAGTATTGATTCAGATCTGCTCTTAAGCAAACATCTCCGTAATAATCACCAAAAACACAGCGTCAAGATGAAAATGTCTCTCCTAAACCAAATAAACAAGAAACTAACGCACAACCAGTCGCCATGAATGTACAACATGAAGAAAACATGTTAATGAATTAAGCACTGCCCTATTTCTGACAAAACACCGACATGAGGAGAGTTTTGAATCGATGGTGTTTCTGAGACATGTGACGTTAGTGTCACAGTCAGGCTCAGTGTTTTATATTATGAGAAGTAGTTCCTGGAGCGTCTCGCCTCTCAATGCACATTACATTCCTCAAATGGAACCATTCCGCTGTGGTTTTACTCACGGCTGTAGGCTCTTACATTTGGGACCGTCAGGTTTAACACAAACTGCATATTTTTACGCTGTCTGAGAAGTCCTTGTTTTACGAAGCATTTGTCGGTAAAATGCCATGCTCTGACTGATCTCGCCTTATGCCGTTGCTTCTAAACTTAAAAATAGTGCTTCTCCTTGACATCCAAAGAAACATTTTCCCTGTGGAGACATTGCTATAATCCAGAAGTATAAAAGAGCTGCAGCGGCAAAAGTTAGGCGCGTGTATTCCAGCAGCTCTGAATACGTTTGTTTTCTGAGAGAGCAGCTCTGTGCTCTTCTTGCGTATAGGCAGGGTGGGGGGGGGACAGAACACACAAAGGCAGTGCAGGATTCCTCAGACATACGTGATTCTCTCAGAAAACCACTCCAAGTCCTAACAACAGGACAACCACCAGAATCAGCTTAAACTCTCACAAAAGTCTGTTTTGCATCATATGTCACCATTAATGTTTTCAGGAACACAGAAAATAAAACACTTCAGAAGAGCCATGAAGCTGACTGAGACAGAAGGTGTTTCTCTGGTAGTAACAAGGCGTCTGATTGGCTGAGGACATAGCCAGGGTCGCCTTTCTTCATTCTATGTGGATTACCATACCTCATGTGAAAGAATAGTCTCCGAGCTTTAACCAATGGTCTGCACCCACACCAGTTAGGACTAGGGACATCTGCAGTGACTTTGGGGATGATTGGCCCTTACCCTCGCTCCTCTCGGTCGTGGTGGAGAGGTCCCGAGTAAAGGAGTTGCTGTAGGAGAAGGTCTTGGGCAGACTGATCCTGGAGAACTGCATGTCCTCGTCCAGGTCGATATCACTCTCTCCGTCTGAGCACATGAGCATGAGTCCATCACACAGGAGCAGGGGGAGCAGCCGTACGAGCAGGGGCAACGGGGTGTCATTATTGCAAAGAGACCAAGAAGTAGGAATGAAAAGTTCCTCCTGATACAGTGATCATTTCGTCAACTAAAATATTCAGTTTAGTCAAAGAAATATTTTGAGTGACACTGGACTAAAGTAAAAGTAGTGTGACTGAAACTAAAACTATGACTAAAATGTCCAGATGTCCAACAACGCCTACATCCACAGAGGAGGCGGCAGCGGAGTTTGTTTTGATGGGGAGCAAGCTGTTTTCAGATCAATATAACCTTATCAAACCGACACAATGTAAGACTGTGCTAAAGAAGGTTTTGAAAATCATAATATCCCTGCTTTAATATGATTTATGGATATTATGGGCCTTACTAAAGCAGCTACCGAAAAAAAATATACCTTAAGGGACCAAGTTTTTATGTTGTTGATCCAGGGACAGCATTAAAGTAATTGACTTGGTTATTTCAGCTCAAATAAATGATAGTACATATTTAAAAGAATGTGTTTTATGTAATAAATGACATTACATTATTGTTCCGTTTTCTGGCTCTGGGTGACAAATATTTTAGTATAGGTATCGATAAAAGTATTGTTCCGGGATCAGATTTGTAAATTAAGTATCGTTAAAGTACTGCTATCGGAAAAAAGATTTAACGATTCCAATCCCTAATCTTCTGCCAAAGCAACAGCAACTAACTAAACTCTTTGAATTACTGAAGACCACTTGAAAAATGGCACGCACAAAAAAAAACAATCACATTTTACATGGTTAGATCTTAACCAAGGTTCCAAGTAGAACTTCAATATGCAACAAGAAGAAATAAGAGTGAGCCAAAAAACAACAACAAATAAATTAAAATGGTCTGTTTTTGCAGCTGATCAAAAGTTTAGGACCACATGCCTTTAAAGGCCAAATCTGTGCAAATCTGTGGATTCAGTGTCACTTTCTGTCAGGTATTCACACTGTCATGACGTCCTGATGAAAAAGGCAAAAAAAAAAGTGATTATCATTGTGTTTTTGAGCTGCATTAGCTGGGCCTCTCGCAGCGCTGAGGAGGTGAGTAACACAGTCATTTAGAATGTCTTAAAAGATCCTGAGGGTTATGGAACAAAAAAGTCAAGTGGAAGACCTAAAATATGTCCCCAGCTCTGAGCCGGAGGATCTGATTTGCTGGAAGATCCTCGACCCAAATGAAGCCGTTACTGGAGCGACTGCAGCCTCTGATAACCATCAGAGGCATCTGTGACTGAAGGTCTTCAAAGACCTCGTCTCCTTGAGCCACAGAACTGTTTGGACTTTAGAGAGACCAAACATGGGACATTGAAAGGTGGAACAAAGTTTGAGTCTCAAATGAGAAAAAAGAAAAAAGTCCTGATGGTTTCCAACGTTACTGCCATCACAAGCAGATCCACCTGAGATGTTTTCTATGCTCCACAGAGAGGTGCTCCATAATGATCTTTTTCCTTCAGTGGAACAATGGAGCTTCAGGTGGTGCAGGGAAAGGTCAAACGGGCTCTGTGCAGATGTTACAGAGAGCGTCCCTCAGACTGAGGCCCTCGTCTTTGGGAACCACTGGTTATTGGGCTTCAGTCGCTGCAGTGACGACTTCATTTGGGTCCAGGATCCTCCAGCCAATCAGATCCTCTGGGTCAGAGCTGGGGACATTTTTTGGGTCTTCCCCTTTTTTGTCCCATAACCCTCTTTAAGTAATTCTAAATGACTGTTACTGCGTCCCACCTCAGCACTGCTGGAGAGCTACGAGAGGCCCTGCTAATGCAGCTCAACAACAACACTCTCAAAAAATTATTATAATTTATTTTTGCCTTTTTCCATCAGGACTTCATGACAGTGTGAATACTTGACAGAAAATGACCACATTTTTGCACAGATTTGGCCTTTTAAAAGGCATGTGGTCTTAGAGGAACAGGCCAGTGTTTTTCCATACTGAGATATGTTCTTACCTGAGCTTAGACAAGTTGTTGCGTACCTGTCTGGTCTTTGTGTGTGTGCTCAGTCACGCAAAACGACCAAAGATGGTGTTAGCATTTAGCCTCTCCCAGCATGGACTCAAACTAGGGTGAAATTAAAAGCGATTAAGCTTTACCAGTGAAGATATTACTGCGCGGCCGTCGAAGTGCTCCTAAGGTGATATTACACCTCACAATATAGTTCCCCTTTTTATCCGCTTAGAAAATCCACATGTTTAATTTTGTGTAACTAGACTTGGATCGTGTAAAGGCTAATCTAAGCTCAGGTAAGAACATACTGTATCTCAGTTTGGAAAAACAGTGGCCTGTTCCGTTAAACTTTTGATCAGCTGCGAGCACAGATTATTTCAGGTTAATTGTTGTTTTCAATAAAACACTTTTTTTTGTGTGCATTTCTCTTTTCTTCTTGTTGCATATTGAAGTTCTACTTGGTACTTTGTTGAGATCCAACCATGCAAAATTTTGGCAATTTTTCAAGTGGTCTTAAACTTTTGATCGGGAGTCCAGAGCCGCCTTATCCAACGGGCTAGCAGGGGCTGGAGCCCAGGGGCCTACCATAGTCAAGGGCCTATCAGAATTAAGAAACGTACGTGCATATTGGGCCAAAATTGGACCAGAACGCTGCCAAAATAAGGACGCTGATGTGTCTGCTTCAAAACGCCAGTTCAAAAGCCAGAATATTTCATGCGCAAACTCATAAATGAGGAGAATTATTGAGCTACAATCCTGTTTAAGCCCCGGGGCCTATGGGTACATTAAGGTGGGCCTGATCAGGAGTGTATAATCCAGGGGCAGACGGCTCACCTCCTTTGGGGCTGATGGTGAGCAGTTTATGGACTGCTTCTCAATGGGGCCCAGGTTCTTCCGTCGAAAGTTCTTTTGTTGGGTCCCCTCATACGGCGCTTGGCATCGAACTTCAGGTCGGCCCATTTCTTCATGATCTGCCTCACCTGCGGCGCAGACGCAGAGCGAGCTTCAGATGACCAGTGTGGAAACGAGACCGTTAGCCCACAGACCCAGGACGCATGAGCGCGGCTATAATGGGCTATGATAGGTCCGGATTATTGTACTACAATTCTATTTTTTTATTTGAGTTCTTATCCCCTTGTCTTTAACCACAAAAAGTAAGCTGTATATTCACAATTAAAGCCAGACTTTTCTTACCATTTCTGCTGAATATGTCTTAACCAAAATTGAATATAAATTGTACAATTGCTACAGCTTTTCTGAAGGAAAAGAGTGTGCCTAGTTCGTATTTAGATAGTCCGACTTTTGTGAATGAGCAATAAAACACCAAAACCATGTCTAAAACACAAATATTTACCTGGCTGCTCATTGCTCAGTGCAGCTGCTGAGAGCATGCAGTACTCCGAGTATGACGCGTGTTTTTATCCAGTTGAGATATCCCTACCTCCCTCTGGTTCTCCCCCAGACTGTTGATCTGCGCTGTGATCTCGCACCACGTGTTCTTCTTGGACTCGGCAGAAACGCCATCGTTAAACTTCCCTGTGGACACACATCAGGGTCAGCGCGGCCCAGTGACGTTCGGGATCCACAGCTTCAGACAGATCGCATTAGTGAAAAGCACAGACCGTTTTCTTTCGGCCTTTTTTTTTTTAAACACAGTTTTTGTTGATTGTAATAGTTTTATTTCCATATGTGTGTTACATTATCTTTTCCACAACATTTTTGAAGTTTACCGATCCTTTTGCAGCCGACTGTCGGTTATTTCCCCCCCGTCGCCCCATTCCCCTCTTCACTGCACAGAGGAGTTCAGGCAGACTGTTTATTGATCAAGTAAACAAAGTGAGATGGAAACAAACAAACAAAAAAATTGAAATTTAATCGAAATCACAATCTTTACTTTGGTCAATCTCAATAATGAGATGGGGTCAATCTCAAAAGGCGAACTGTATTGCAAGGCGAACTACACCTTGCAATATAGTTCCCCTTTTTATCTGCTTAGAAAATCCACATGTTTAATTTTGTGTGACATACTTGGATCGTGTAAAGGCTTATGTAACCGTATTTAAATAGGGAAAACGTGGAAGAGCTTGGTCACTTCTAACTTCACCCCCTTATGGCCCCATAGAGGAGAGGCTATATGCTAACGCCGTCTGTGCTCTGTTTACGTGACAGAGCGCACACGCAAGACCAGACAGCTACACATCAACTTGCGGCACGGTGGCACAGCGGTTAGCGCTCGTGCTTCACAGCTAGAAGGTCCAGGTTCGATTCCCACCTGGACGGGAGTTTGCATGTTCTCCCCGTGTCTGCGTAGGTTTTCTCCGGGTACTCCTGTTTCCCCTACCACTAAAAACATGTACAATAGGCCAGGATGAATGAGAGTGTGTTTGAGAGTGCACATGGGGGACAACGGATGCAAATTAATTAATTAATTAATTAAGGCTACAATCCGGTGTGGCTTGTTTACATGCATGAGACCCATGTATGTTCATTAACATGCACCGTCCCGACCAAATAAATAAATAAACTTGTCTAAGGTAAGAACATATTTACGAATTGAAAAACGATGGCCTATTCCTTTAATTTGTAGCGCTGTCCAACGATTAAAATATTTAATCGCGATTACGTAATCGCATTAATGTCATAGTTGACTCGCGATTAATCACAAATTAATTGAACATTTTTATCTATTCTAAATGTCCCTTGAATTATCATTTGAATACTCTCATACTCTTATCAGGTTCCTCAAATATACAGCACAAACATGGGGTGTGGGCAGGTCAGGTTAGGGAGTACTCCGAGTATGAATGAATGCTTCAAGGGGACGTGGGACAAAAAAGGTAGGGAACTACTGCCCTCGATCAAAAGTGTAAATAAAAATAACACAAGAAGAAGAAAACGCTTTTATACTTTAAAAAGGGACTAGATGCAAGTTTCATTTTATGCTCACTACTGCCACTTCAGGTCTTACGTGTAACTGCAGTTTCTATATTAAGCTCGTGCATGCACTTCGGACCAGAATAAACAACTTTTTGAGTGACAGTGCAGGATTTTAGAGGCAGTTGTGGTTGAATGAGTTCTGGGCTCATTCTACACATTGACATGGCTGGAACATGTAGGGGAGGAAAATACTTATTTTAACATTATGAAACTCTGTATAGTCCCTTTAATATGGTTAACCATTGACTTCAAAAAAAGATTCCTAAGCGCAATTAAAGGTGCATTATGCAACTTTTTACAAGGAAAAAAGTTAACATTAGTGTGTGTTTGACCTTTCAGTGACCCAGCGGCTGTATGAGCTGTTAGCTTAGCGCCTATCACAGAGGCCTCTCGGACGCTTGTTTGTTGGTTTCAGATGGAACCGTCTTCATGGTTACGTCCAGAAAACCTACCAGAAAACCTAAAAACCTGAAATAAAACAAATCCTGGAGCATCATAGAGGCCACCGGGATGGAAAGTTTAAAAAAAAAAAGCAATAACTGACTCACTCAAAGAAATGACCGCTATAAAGTTGACGACTAAAATACCGGTTTGTTTCCACCCTCGGAGCTAACGCAGCAGGACTCACGCAGCAGGATGTAGCGGTTCCTCTTGATGGCCTCCAGCAGGATCTTGAGCTCGGTGGGGGAGAAGCGGGGTTTGACCTTGTTCCCCTGCAGCGTTCCGTCCGCAGGAGGGAACTCCAACTCAGCCGTGTCCATCCTGAGGAGGCTCCTCTGCAGAACCTCCACAGCCCAACCCCGACCTGGAGACACACAGCCCTCAGACTTACACGGGGAAATGGCCTGGTCACAACAGCTCCGTAAGGGGAAGGTGAGAGAGAAACGGTCATATTCCATGGTTGTCTCGATACAGGCCTGTCACCATAACAACATTGGAAGGGGCATATACTGAGGCTGGAAAATATTGTGCCAAATGATATTATTCCCCTCCTGGAATCGCCACCTTAACATGGTGGAGGGGTTTGAGCCTGAATGATCCTGGAGCTCTGTTGTCAGGGGCTTCGTGCCCCTGGTAGGGTCTCCCATGGCAAACAGGTCCTAGGTGACGGGTTAGACAAAGAGCGGAAGAACCCCCTTATGGGGGCCCGGTTAGAACCATGAGGCCGTCCTTCTGTGGACCCACCACCTGCAGGAGGAGCCATAGGGGCTGGTGCAGCTCCAACAGCTGCCCCCACGACCCGGCAACGGACAAGTGGAAGAAGATGGATGGATGATATTATTGAAGACCTTTTACTGCGACAGAAACCAACTCTGAAGCTTACAAATTACAGAAAAAGCTTTGTTCGAAAAGTACTAGGGCTGGGTACCAAGACTTGGTTTTCGATACTGATACCTGAATGATACTCTTTCCGATACCTAAACTAAAATATGTGTCGTCTTGAACCAGAAAACAGATCAATAATGTTTGGAAGATCTGTTAATGTACAATATCAGGTTCATCTACAAGGTCAAGGAATGTGTGGAAAATGGGGGATCATTTTGGGAAGAATGGGAGAAATAAAGGAACATTAAGAAAAATAAATAAATAAATGAGGCAAAAGTAAGAAAAAATGGGGGGAAACTGGGGAAATTTGGCAAGCATGGGGCCTACTGCTGCTGTGTCTGCTATGAACTCATTTCATAATGTATTTTATTATATTTACTGTGTGAGCTGCGTGTGAGCAAGCCATCATTGTGCATGGTAGACAATAAAGTTTTTCTATTCTATTCTACTAATAAACATGAATTACCCTAAAACAACTTACTTTCGGCTAAAAAATAAAGTATAACATCAGAAAAATGGGGAATAAATGCAAATAAATGAACTGATGATAAATATTGAGCCCAAAATGTTTTTTCAAATAATGGCATAACCAGACTTTAAAATACCAGGCAAAAATGGAACTAAACGGAAAAAGCAGGATAGATACTATTACAGGTTGATATAGAAACATATTGAAAACTGTAACTCTCATCCCACTATTGGGCTTTGAAAACAGCTGGACTTCACAGCCCAAACCACAATATGGTGGCGTAAACAGTCAAGTGTTTTAGGAAAGCATTGAATTATTATTGAATCCAAATCCAAATGGGAAACAGACTTCAGGCGGTATAAGGCTGGTAATGCATCGTGGAAAGTAAACAAGTCTGCTTCAGCTCCATGGGCTCAAATTGTGTAGAAATGTATGTGACTGTTACATTAGTTTAGCAGTTCGTTCTGCCTTCTCTCAAATGAACTGTGCCAACTGCAACAGCAATGACTGAGGATAATCTTAACCCAAACTGTGCAGCTGGTTTTGTAGAGAAGTGATCAGTAGAAAATAGATGTATTAATGCCTTCATGTCAGTAATATAATAGAGTGCATTAACTATCGGCCAAGTTAAGAAACTGTGGGGGCCCACTGTGAAGCTGGGGGGCCATGTCGGGGTCCTGAGCTCAAGGTTGGGAATCACAGTAGCCGATGAGCACGAGCCCCGCCCACATGTGCACCGTGACCGCGCGTCAGTGACCAGCAGAACCAGCAGAACCAACAGAACCAACAGGACCAGCGCCCTGGCCTTCCCTCTCCAGAGTCCAGACCGACCCACGGGCTGCAGCCAGGCTTTAGCGCCGCGCGTGGCTGCACTTTGAGACTCTAAACAACCAGTCATCACCATGAAGAAGCCATGTACCCACCGTGCTTTGCGGTTCCGTGCCCCGGTGCTCTCCGCGCGCTCGGTGGATGGCCCTGGTCCGCACAGTCGCGCCGCGGAGGGGAATGCACGGAACAATCCTCCGGTCCGCCGCTCACCGCTGCCCCTTTGTTGATTCTAACCGAACTTCCGATCGCCAACTGCACTGCGCAGACTCCTTCTCCTTTTCCCTTTTTTTGTTTTGTTTTTTAAATAGATTTCCTTTGGCGCAGCGCCCCCTTCCGTCTCCGGGCAGAAAAAACCCACACTAAAGAAAAGGGCCTTCAGTGAATTATTAGATATTAGATATTTGTGTGGGAAAAGACCTTGTGGATTTTTCCTGGATAAATGCTGGTCAAATTCGGAAAGAAAGGAAAGATTAAATATTCAAATATGTGAATTGAATGCTGCCTTCATGAGCTGTGGTAAAGATGATCCTTTCCAGTTGTGAAGTGGAAAGTACAAGTGCATTGTGTTCAAGTGCTTTTATGTCGTAGTAAAGTAAAACATTTAAAAAACACACACTAATACACTACAAACTAATACATTCTCTACTCGACAAGTGGTATTTACCATAATTATGAGAGCACATGAAGGCAGCATTACTCTCTGTGACCTCTGTTCCCATTAAGTGTAGATGTCATGACCTGGATAAATACGCACGCGGCAGATAGAACACACTGACAATGGAGAGTTTGGAAACATGACAGGGCTTTATTTTCACTTTTATCTCACACAAACAGGTTTGGGGTCAGGGTGTTTGGTTCACGGGACAGAAGCACCTCCCGAGCAGACGTCTCCACAAACATGTGCCTTCGTAGAGTTCAGGAGTACATGGTCAGCTGCAGCCACTGCCAACGACAGACACAAGCGTCACTTTGGAGCAGCAGAGGCGGGGCACTGTCAGATAACTACACCAGTGCTTCTCAACTGGTTACTTCTAATTCTTATTATTCATTCACTCTCCACACTTTGGTTAAGGTTGGATCTGGGCACATCTGGGTTGGGAGATCGAAAGACGCTTTGGACTGTGAGCATGAATTTATTAAACAAACGTGAACTTCACCTACGAAAGTGAGACTGCCCATCTGTACCGACCTCCACCTACTGCTCTTTCTCTTTGTTCATACATAGGCAAGGAGGGCGAGGTGCCTTGCCCAAGGGCACAATGGCACTGAGGCCATCCTGTCGACCTTTGAATAAGGGATATGCTCAACCACTAAGCCACTGTCGGCCGCCGGTTCTGTTGGAAAGACTCACCTCCTCGATGTCCAAGTCGATGTGGCCGTCGTTGTCGTTGTCCATTGTCTTAAACGCCCCTGAAACAAGACGCTTCACATCAGGATCTACATGTGTTTCCCTTTGTCTATACATGATTTATCCCGCTTTATAAGACCCAGTGTGCTCGCCAGACACAAATAAGACACGAGAAGAACAAGTAGGACACAAAATAGAGGTAAGGCACAAGCAGGATAAAATGTATTTAAAAAAGTACAAAACAAGTACACTGCCCGACCAAAAAACAGCTGCTACAACAAACGCCAGTGCATGGGTGACAGCCGATCCATCTCATGCCCCCTGATCCACTCTTTCACAATGTGAGCCCTATGAATCTTGGAATATGTCCTGTGCCATCAGGGAAGAAGAAATCCACTGAAGGAATAACATGGTCAGTCAGGATGTTCAGGTCAGTTGATCTCATTCTTTGGCCAGGCAGAGTATGATTGAGGCAGGACAAAAGTAGGGAGAAGTAGAACATAAGTAAGATAAAAGTAGGACACGAGCAGGGCAGAGGTTTGACACAAGTAGGATCGATGTAGGACACAGAGAAAGTAGTGGGACAGTACAGTGCATCCGGAAAGTATTCACAGCGCTTCACTTTTTTCACATTTTGTCATGTTTACAACCCTAAACGTAAAAATTTTATTTTGATTTTTTTACTGAAAGTTCACACACAAGTAACAGACAACTGTGAAGTGAAAGCAAAAAATAGAAAAGTGAAAAGTGGGGCGTGCATAAGTATTCATACAGCATTTTCAGAGTGCATTAAATTGCCTTTATAACATTCCTAATGACTGCAGAATGTTCACACCTTGCCCTAACCATTAAATAGAGGCCACCTGTGTGTAATCTACTCTCAGTATAATTAAGCTGTTCTGTGAGGGCCTCAGAGCTATGGTCAGAGTGTATTGGTCACTAAACAACATCATGAAGTCCAATAACACACCAGACAGGTCCGAGGTAAAGTTATGGAGAAGTATAAAGCTGGGTTAGGTTATAAAAACATTTCCAAAGCTTTGAACATCTCTCAAAGTACAGTTAAATACATCATCCAGGAATAGAAAGAGTGTGGCATCACTGCAAACCTACCAAGACCCGGCTGTTCTCCTAAACTTACTGACCGAACAAGGACCGCACTGACCAGAGCTGTTAGAGTGGCATTTTTGAAAGAAAACCATAAGAAATACCGTTTTCTGTTTGCTAGAAGCCACATGGTGGCTTCTAGCAAACAGAAAATGGGACTTCTTATGGTTTTCTTTCAAAAATCGCTTGTTCTTGCCACTCTGCCATAAGGCCAGATTTGTGCAGTGTACGACTAATAGTTGTCCTGTGTACAGTTTCCCCCACCTGAGCTGTAGCTCTCTGCAGTTCATCCAGGGTCATCATAGGCTTCTTGGTAACAGCTCTGGTCAGTGCGGTCCTTGTTCGGTCACTAAGTTTAGGAGAACAGCCGGGTCTTGGTAGGTTTGCAGTGATGCCACACTCTTTCTATTCCTGGATGATGTATTTAACTGTACTTTGAGAGATGTTCAAAGCTTTGGAAATGTTTTTATAACCTAACCCAGCTTTATACGTCTCAATAACTTTATCTCGGACCCGTCTGGTGTGTTATTGGACTTCATGATGTTGTTTAGTGACCAATACACTCTGACCATAGCTCTGAGGCCCTCACAGAACAGCTTAATTATACTGAGAGTAGATTACACACAGGTGGCCTCTATTTAATGGTTAGGGCAAGGTGTGAACATTCTGCAGTCATTAGGAATGTTATAAAGGCAATTTAATGCACTCCGGAAATGCATTATGAATACTTATGCACGCCCCACTTTTCACTTTTCTATTTTTTGCTTTCACTTCACAGTTGTTTGTTACTTGTGTGTGAACTTTCAGTAAAAATTCAAAATAAAATCTACGTTTAGGGTTGTAAATATAACAAAATGTGAAAAAAGTGAAGCGCTGTGAATACTTTCCGGATGCACTGTATGTTGCAGTTGTTAGGACATGAATGAAACACATGAGTAGGCCTTGGGGACACTGACTGCACATGCTGTCCAGGCGGACCAGGCAGGCCAGGTAATGGTCGAAGTCCATGTCTCCATCCTGGCTCGTGTAGCGCCGTATGATCAGGTTCAACAGGTCGTCTTTGCACTTTTCCACGTGAAAACCTGCACACACAAGTGATACCCAGTTTGTCCTGAGTACAAGTACTGCTACTGCAAAGGAATCATACTTGAGGGGAAATACTCAGCAAATTACAACTTGAACCAAAAATGGCAAAAGACAATGATATAACTGCTGTATCTAATACTACGAGTACTTCAAATCACAGGGTCATTTCAATATTTCTCTATCATATTGGTGTTTCAGCTCCCGCGAGCTAATGAGACAAACATGTTGGTCAGGCGTCTTTTAATGGCAGGCAGTGTTGGCGAGAATACTTTGTGATTGTATTTAATTACAGAATACTGAATACTAGCCTTAAAATGTATTTTGTAACATATTCCGTTACTTTGTCCAATCAGGGTATTGTATTTTGAATACTTAGAATACTTTCACGTTGATTTGCATTATATTTATGTATAAATACGGCGTATAATTACAAAAATGTCGGCTACGCTTGTTGAACACCTGTTATAAACGTATTTACCAATCATTAGGAACTCAAAAACTCTCCTGGTAAATGCGCAGGAGCAGCAGATCACATGACGCACATGTGTGTCGTTTGTATGAACTGTGGCATAAAGATTTATAAATCTTTGTTTCATTTTAGGAGGAAAAACAGGTTATCATTAAAAGTTCTTTCTTAAATTATGTTGTGCAATTTGAATCTAAAATGTTATGATTGAGCACTATGATGTATTCCTTTGATTTTAGGAAAGTAACTGTATTCTAAATACTCTCAAACAAAAGTGTAACTATGCCTAAATACAGTTGGCCCCCAACACTGATGGCAGCAGAACGGCGCGTGTCTCTTGAGAGCTGTTCGATTTGTGTGACCCATCCCTGCTGGTTTGTGTTTCAGAGGATTCTACAATTAACCCGTCTAGACGACTGTGGGAGTGACCATCAAGTCTGTGGTGCTTTGCGGAAAGATCAAGCTACAGCTGAGGGAAACCTCTTCCAATGTAACTTGCATGCCTCTCTGTGCCAATTTTTATCAACTCATTATGCAATATAATGGATTTAAAGAAGTAATTTGCAGACCAAAAAGACTTGCCAAGAGGGTTACTCCTGGTGGACCATGAGGGGAAGCAAACACTACTAAGGTAGTAGTGCTAGAGTGGTTTGCTCTATACAGAAAACCTCTGACGCACAAACCTGTGGAGGAAGTTCCCATTGAAACCTAGTGATGCCTAGTGAGACCCCATAGACTCTCCACAGACTATATTACCTAGGGTGACTAGATTGGAATGACTAATAATGAGGACACTGAATTTCCAGATGGAAAAAGTGACAATTGTTGTAGAAGAAAAGTTTCCCCGCACAAATTCTGGACTTTTTGGGGTAATTAAGAAATTCTTCCCGGAGGAAGAGGGGTCTAAAGATGAAGTGTGATTTACAACTATTTCTAATTCAAACTTGGATCTCCACTGATTCTCCAGCCCCACAGCTGAGGAAGAGTCCTGCACTCACCAGCCTCTGCCAAGGCACCGGGCAGCTCCCGATTCGAGATGCGGCCGGACTTGTCCCGATCGTTCTTCACGAAGATCCCCTGCACACACAGCACACTTTACAACAACACACACACACCTACAACAACGACAACAACTACACGAAAGTACACACGGGATGAAGAGTGAGACACTGTGGGGTTCTGTGACAATTGGACGTTTTTACTCTAGCTTTGTCCTGTGTGCAGACTGACATGACCCTGAGGCCTTTATCCTCTGGACCAGTTTGACTCTACTCCACTCTACTCGCATGATGCTTAGAAATGATGTTTTTGTTTAGGGAACGGACAAAACATGCAAACACAATTAGATTATAAGGATATATTTTATTTTCTAACACCTGGTTTCGCCGGGATAAAAAGCTGGCGATGCGAGTTTGAAGAGCTCTAAAAAGACTATTGTTTAGCTTATGTGCTGTTTTAAAAACACTGAGCCAGCTGTGTGTTGTGGCTTTAACTCAATTACTAACGCACCAACAAATGATTGTCACTAATTAGTTTTTTGCAGTAAGGCTCTACACAGGTGCCCTCTCTCGGTATTAGTTAGTGATGCACATTATGTTCATGATGATCTTCTGTCTTTGCTCTCTAGAGAAACTCTGATGCACCCTCAAACAACTTATACTGGAACCAGACTGCTGTGAAAGATGTGACGAGCACAGCCGAGTAGAACCATCAGGTACCAGTGGAAAAGGTCTGGAAGTTTGAAGGTGAAGCTTAAACCTGGACAGGACTAAACCTGTTCCAAGCTAGGGTTAACCAGAACTCAAATAGATTTCAGCATTATGGGTCATAGTATTTACCACATGTTCAGCCCTGGCTTCACCCTAATGCAGTGCGCAGATTTCCAACATAAAACACTGAACCCTGTGATCCTGTGGAAATGATGTGAAGAGGCTTAAGAAGCTCACCTGCCATTTCTTTATGTTGCTCCACAGGTACTTGAACTCGTGGAAGCCCAGTCGCCCCGTGCCATCACTCTGGAGCAGTGTCAAAAAAACTCTGTAAAAGGGGTCCCTCAGGATCATGTATATTATACTAGGGGCCACTCTGGATCATGCACATTACACAAGGGCCACTCAGGATTCTGTACATTACACTAGGGGCCACTCAGGATCATCCACATTACACTAGGGGTCCCTCAGGATCATGTATATTATACTAGGGGCCACTCAGGATCATGCACATTACACTAGGGGTCCCTCAGAATCATGCACATTACACTAGGGGTCCCTCAGAATCATGCACATTACACTAGGGGTCCCTCAGAATCATGCACATTACACTAGGGGCCACTCAGGATCATCCACATTACACTAGGGGCCACTCAGGATCATCCACATTACACTAGGGGTCCCTCAGGATCCTGTACATTACACTAGGGGCCACTCAGGATCATCCACATTACACTAGGGGTCCCTCAGGATCATGCACATTACACTAGGGGTCCCTCAGAATCATGTACATTACACTAGGGGTCCCTCAGGATCATCCACATTACACTAGGGGTCCCTCAGGATCATGCACATTACACTAGGGGTCCCTCAGAATCATGTACATTACACTAGGGGTCCCTCAGGATCATGCACATTACACTAGGGGTCACTCAGGATCATCCACATTACACTAGGGGTCACTCAGGATCATGCACATTACACTAGGGGTCCCTCAGGATCATCCACATTACACTAGGGGTCACTCAGGATCATGCACATTACACTAGGGGCCACTCAGGATCATGCACATTACACTAGGGGTCCCTCAGGATCCTGTACATTACACTAGGGGCCACTCAGGATCATCCACATTACACTAGGGGCCACTCAGGATCATCCACATTACACTAGGGGCCACTCAGGATCATGCACATTACACTAGGGGTCCCTCAGGATTCTGTACATTACACTAGGGGCCACTCAGGATCATGCACATTATACTAGGGGCCACTCAGGATCATCCACATTACACTAGGGGTCCCTCAGGATCCTGTACATTACACTAGGGGGCCACTCAGGATCATGCACATTACACTAGGGGTCCCTCAGGATCATGTACATTACACTAGGGGTCCCTCAGGATCCTGTACATTACACTAGGGGCCACTCAGGATCATGCACATTACACTAGGGGTCCCTCAGGATCATGTACATTACACTAGGGCCACTCAGGATCATGCACATTACACTAGGGCCACTCAGGATCATGTACACTCACTGTTGGGGCCCCTTAAGATCTCAGGCATTATACTCCTCCCATTATAATGGGGCCCCGGGGCCCTGTACGTGGTGTAAAGGATACGTCCATGACAGCCACCATACTGCGGCACGTCTCGATGCAGAAGCCGCCGTCACTCAACCTCAGCTGGGAATCTGCAACACACAGATTACTACAGTCATGCTTTAGCTCTGAATAGTCCTGGTTTATTATTATTATGGTTTATTGAAATTACTTAAAACTTATATGTTTACAACTAATTCTCTTTTGAGCAATGATAATGACATTCTCATTTAACTATTTCAAAAATATGCCAAATGATCGCCCCAGAAAAATCTGGCCCAGTATAAAGTGTAATTGAATAGCCCTGGTCAAGTGTAGTTTGTTTAGTCTTGATAAGATGATAATTAATGTACCTATATTCTATTTAATTGTGTTTATTTTTGTCTTATTAATAATTTACAATAAATGTAAATAAAAAAAAAGAATGTAGCCAAATCTTTGAAAAGAAATACATTCTTTTCATTATCACATGATCACAGCAGAGCTTTGAATAATAGTTCTAGTTTATAAAAGTGTTGTTTTAAGGCGACCTTTTTGTTCTTTGTCAGAGCAGGCGCGCTTCGCACAGAGTGTGAGCCATAATTCCCTGCCAGGTACTACTACTGCACCAGGTACTACTACTGCACCAGGTACTACTACTGCACCAGGTACTACTACTGCACCAGGTACTACTATTGCACCAGGTACTACTACGAATCCTCAGATGCTCCATTTTTCCATCCCAAAATTGTTGCATTCCCACATCACTAGATGCGCCGCCTTCGAAACAGCGAGCTAACTTTTCTCAGCAACAGCAGAGACGAGCTCAACACCTCTCGTCAGGTTCACTATGTAATTTCGCCGGATTTTTTGGGAGAGTATCAAAACTATAAATTTTGAAAACTTTATTAAATAAGCAATCAGAAAAACAATGTTTCCATTAGCTCTGATATGTACAAAAAAAACGTGCGATAATAGCGACAATAAATTGAACGAACACTTATATGGGGAGTAAAAAACTTAGTTTGGCGGAAATTTACGAAATTTATGTCATATGTTTCATGGAGTTTACCATTTACTCTAATGGAAAAATTGCATAATTGCACAATTTTTGGGCAAATGGAAACATTGTTTTTCACATTGCTTATAAGGTTTGTTCTGCACTGTAAACTTAGTCTTAAATGGAATTATTATGTTCTACATGCCATCATATTTATTCTGCTAATAAATGTGTGTTGCCTACACACAATTAGATTTCCGTTTATCATAGAATCTATCATCAGCACAGCGTGTGAGGGACAATAAAAATTCCAAAAGACATAGCTGAGGGCAGTTTTAAACAGTTTTGATACAGATATTTCATAAATATTGATTTCTTTTACGTCACAAGCCGCCACAGAGCCGTGACTGAAGCAGACCATGTGACAGTGCCACACAGCACCTCTCTCGAATACTCAGACCCAGGGCTGGATGATATAGCAAAAAAATAAAAAATTATCACAATTTTTTTCGAAAAGAAATTCTCACCTCCAGTTTAATTTAACATAAATTCTTCAGTTGTCTCGTCCAAACTCCAAAACTACCTTCAGTTTTTGCAACAGACATGGCTATAAAGCTGACGAGCCATGATGATTACAGAGATTGACCAAAAACAGAGATTGCAATTTCGATTAAATTCCGATTGTCCGTACCAGAGTATAGTCAAAGTACTCAAGACGGTTGGACAGTGACAGTGTGACTTACTCCTTCTGATGACACGGTCCAGGATCCCTTTGAGCTCCTCAGGGCTGATCTCCAAGTCCTGTCAACACACAGGGCCTTCAGTCAGCGACAGTCAGGCCTTTCAAACATTTACACATCTTATGTTGGTAACTCTCCCTTCTACTTCCTGTCTCCAACGTAATCAGGGTTTGATAAAAAAAGTGTTGATGCTGTTGGTCCAGGGGCCGTATTAAAGGAAGTGACTGGGTTGTTTCAGCTCAAATAAAAAAGTCATTGTACATTTGCAGGTCTTCGACACATTATTGTTCTTTTTTCTGGTTCTATATAACAAATATTTTAGTATATAAAATAATTAGGGTTTTAGGCCCAAACCAAAATGCTGATCAGCTAGAAGGGTTTGTTCCTGTAGTTTATTCCATATTTCGGACCCACATGATTCAGCAAAAGAAAAAATAATAATAATCTGTCAACAGTCAACTGTCAACAACAGTCAATTTGTGACATAAACTCTTGTAAAACTTCATCAATGACAAGGTCTTACATTATGAAAAAACACATATTTTAATTTATCATACCATTACTGGTATTATTATTATTATTATTATTATTGTTATTATTATTGTAAGAGGATATATTTAATTTAGTAAATAAGAAATAACTAGGTGACTATATTGTATTAGTAATATCTTACATTAACTATACTGTACCTGTATGTCTTGACTGTATTTTGGTTTTGTATTTTTGTTTTGCTGTTGTTTTCTTTCTTACTTTATTTTTTCTTGTCTTCTTTATTTTTATTAATCATAGCTATTTAAAATGTATTGTGTCATATTAGTATAAGAATTGATTAGGAGGGGTAATTGTAATTGTTATTGCCATTGTTATTACTATTGCTGTTGTGTTATCAGCATTATTTTAACAGCCCAGGATAAATACCTAACAATTTATATATTATTCTTAGAATCAAATTTAATCGATCCAGACAGCGGTATTGCTATTGATGCTGATGGTAATATAAAGGAATTAAATTCTTACAAGTAAAACTTGCACATATCCACGTACTCTGCATTCAACATAACCCATAGTACAGGGCAGACATGTGGGGGCTGCAGCTCGAGGAAAGCCTCTTCTGGCAGCAGACTCCTAAATCTTGTCTCTTTTAATGCACAGCATAGGACACCTCACGAATGATGGTCCTGTTGCTCGGGGGCTGCTCCCCTCTGGCAGCAGGTCCAGACACAGGAAAGAAAAAAGAAAAGCCCCGAATTCTTTTTAACACACATCATTAAGACTACTCTTGTTATCATGAGCATCAATCAGTCTGCGATTATTGTACCTTTCATGAATAAATGTGGAGTATTTTATGTATCATTCAAACACTTTGATCTTATATGGTAACAGTAATACCAACGTGGCAATAAAATAGGTATAGGGAACAAAATTGTACACTTGTTATAAAGTGTAACATACTATGAATGTGACTTAATATAATACATTGTTGTGTCTGTAAATATGTAATTAACTTAATTGTTAATTGTTCTGTAGGATAATAAGTACTAAGCAATGTTATTGTTGCAACCACATTATTATTTAAGTTCATGAACAGGGGTGGGAGTCAATAAGCCTGTCTTCTTCCCACTTCTTTTCGAGCTTGAATGTAATTAATTAATTATTTTTGTTTTTCTTTTGTTGTGTTTTTTTCTGGCTTTGTGCCTGTATTGTGTGGCTCGAAATAAAAAATCAAAATCAAATCAGCCAGTATTAGCCAAGACCTTATTGATAAATTGTTGGTACTTGTAATGAAATTAAATTCATGTCCTCCGTCAGCTTATTGAATGTGCAGTGGTTTGTAGAAAAAGGCTGTCCCTGTAATCATAAAGCATTTGTAATCGACTGTGAGCTTGCAGGCTATTTTTTTTTTTACCCTGAAAGTTGTTAAACATGCTTATAAACTCATCCCTGTGACGAAGTGGGACGTTCGAAATGCATGAGTAAAGTAAAGACGTGTCAGTTACTCTCACTACGCCATTGGCTCCGCCCCTTCAGGAGAAGGTAATCGCTCCCCGTGGGCAGGTGTGGTCACTGTGTTTGTGTGTTGGCTGCCCACACTGCTCAGACAGGCCGGGCCGGTCCAACTGCCTCACCCCACGTGACTCAGGAGTGCCCGCCTGACAATGACAGGAATGCAGACTCACTCCTCTGTTTGTAGAGGAGCCCAGCCCAGGGAGATCCGGACCGACGGAAACTACAGCTACTCTTCCACTTAAGCATTTTCGCCCCGACTTAATCACTCTCTGTCAAAATACAGGGAGGGATACACTCATGCTACATTTGTTGTTTGCTCGTTGTTTCTGGGGATCATTAGATTTGCACCTTTGCCCCGTCCGACCACCACCAATCAGTCAGTCACACCCGCTCTGCCATACTGTGGGAGCTACAGTGTTTGGGCCAAGGACTAGGGCTGCATTAACAGTTATTTAGCCATCTGATTGATTCTCATGTTTTTTCACTTAAGGATAAGATTCACTTTATTGTCTCTGTATGGAAATTTGTCCTCTGCATTTGACCCATCCTTCGATATGGCGTTGCTTTTACATGGACTTACAATGGGCATATCTGTAAAAACCTGAGACGTAAGCACTCAAAATACCCCAAAACCTTATTTGTGTTTTGTTTGACTACTACAAATGTTTCCAGACATTTAAACATTACTGTAGGAGACTGTTTATAGTACATTAGGTTTGATCTGCTAACACACAGTTGTGAATTATTAGTTAGCGGTGCTGCTTACTGTATTAAAGAAATGAGAGTAAAAGTTTGATAGTTGAGCACAACCTTTGCATTTTAAAGTCATTTCTTCCTTTGGTATTAGGAGGTTCTATCTGACATTTTTGTCAAAATTAGTAATTCACAGAATACATCCTATTCTATTCCGAGTTTGTTGTATTTTTGATGTTTTTATGAGCAAAAATATATTACCCATCTCTTTTTGTTAAATGAGTGGTCATAAGGTTAACTCATTGACTGCCAGCCATTTTCAAATCAGAGAGCTCCCCACTGCCAGAAGTTTTCAGGATTTTGACTTACCAAAAGAAAGATAGACTCTCATCTTTCATCTAAAATAAAGTTTGTTTGTACCGCTTTCCATTCTTTAGTAATCGTCCGTAGAAAATAGGTGAAATCACCCAAAATGCTGGTTTCTGACCAAAAAGCTGAGAAAACAAGCTTTTTGAAGCAGAACAGTTACTTTGCTTTAGTGACACCTCAGACATCTGAACAGATCTATAAAACCGAAGCACACAAAAACTGCTTCTCTCTCGTGGGCACTGTGATGAAAGGCGTCATCAGACGCTACAGGGCCTCTCGAAAGTACTAATACACCTTGAACTTTTGTACATTTTGTCATGTTTACAACCCTAAACGTAAAGATTTAATTTTGAATGTTTTACTGAAAGTTCACACACAAGTAACAGACAACTGTGAAGTGAAAGCAAAATGATACATGATTCTGTTATTTTTCAAAAAATAGAAAAGTGAAAAGTGGGGCGTGCATAAGTATTCATACAGCATGACTTAATACTTTGTGGAACCCCCTTTTGCTGCAATAACAGCAGCAAGTCTTTTGGGGTGTGACTACAAGGTTTTCACATCTAGAGACATTTTAGCCCATTCCTCTTTACAAAACAACTCAAGCTCTGTCAAATTAGAAGGAGAGCGTTTGTGAACAGCAGTTTTCAGGTCTTTCCACAGATTTTCAATAGGATTTAGGTCAGGACTTTGACTGGGCCATTCTAACACATTAATATGTTTGTTTTTAAACCATTCCATTGTAGATTTAGCTTTGTGTTTAGGGTCATTGTCCTGCTGGAAGGTGAATCTCCGCCCCAGCCTCAATTCTCTTGCTGACTCCAGCAGGTTTTCCTCCAAAATGTCTCTGTATTTGGCTCCATCCATCTTCCCAACTATTCTTACAATCTTCCCAGTCCCCGCTGAGGAAAAGCAGCCCCATAGCATGATGCTCCCCCCACCATATTTGACACTGGGGATGGTGCACTCAGGACGATGAGCAGGGTTAGGTTTGCTCCATACATAACGTTTTGCATTTGGGTCAAAAAGTTCAATTTTTGTCTCATCTGACCAAAGCACCTTCTTCCACATGGTAGCTGTGTCCTCCATATGACTTCTAGCAAACTTCAAACAGGATTTCTTATGGCCTCCTTTCAATAATGGCTTTCTTCTTGCCACTCGTCCATGAAGGCCAGATTTGTGTAGAGTACGACTTATAGTTGTCCCATGTACAGATTCCCCAGCTCAGCGGCAGTACGTCGCAGCTCCTCCAGAGTTATCTTGGGGCACTTGGTTGCCCCAAGATAACTCTCCTTGTTCGGTCTGTTAGTTTAGGTGGACGGCCGTGTCTTGGTAAGTTCGCAGTGGTGCTATACTCTTTCCATTTCTGAATGATGGATTGAACAGTGCTCCGTGAGATGTTCAAATCTTGGGAAATCTTTGTATAACTTAACGCTGCTTTAAACTTCTCCACAGCTTTATCCCTGACCTCTCTGGTGAGCTCCTTGGCCTTCATGATGTTGTTTAGTGACCAATACACTCTGACCATAGCTCTGAGGCCCTCACAGAACAGCTGGAATTATACTGAGAGTAGATTACACACAGGTGGCCTCTATTTAATGGTTAGGGCAAGGTGTGAACATTCTGCAGTCATTAGGAATGTTATAAAGGCAATTTAATGCACTCAGAAACATGCTGTATGAATACTTATGCACGCCCCACTTTTCACTTTTCTATTTTTTGAAAAATAACAGAATCATGTATCATTTTGCTTTCACTTCACAGTTGTCTGTTACTTGTGTGTGAACTTTCAGTAAAAAATATAAAAATAAAATCTTTACGTTTAGGGTTGTAAACATGACAAAATGTGCAAAAGTTCAAGGTGTATTAGTACTTTCGCAAGGCACTGTATGTCCAGATGCAGGCTCGGGGTTAGCATTTTAGCATGTTAGTCAGCGGCTTTTTTAGGTCTAATACTTGGCTGCTTCCTTGATCCTCCTCCTCTACCATGATCCAACAGTTTACTACGAAAACCACCGCTAACCAAAACCTGTTCAAGTGTAAGTTGCCTGTATTTTTGTTTTGCTATTCTCTCTGGATCTTCTCCTACTCTCGTTCTTCTCCTTCCCTTGTCTGAGATCATGGTATATCAAAACAAGTAGCCTCTTACTACTTCTGCCTGCGATCGCATCCAAAGAGCACTGTTGCTACCTACTGACTCAATAAAATGTCTACAAGCAAGATATTTACTTGCATTACGCTTTACTGCATCCGTCTCCACTGAAAAGCCTAATTGACGCCTATAGACGTCATTGGCAGTCAATGAGTTGGTGCTTTATTTTTGTCATTGTACAACACTGTACAACAAAATTTGTTCTCTGCATTCAACCCATCCTTTCACGCTGCTGGGACGACCCGTAAGGAGCAGTGGGCGACGGCAGCGCAGCACCCAGGGACCCATCTCCAGATGTGGAGCCAGGCTGATAGTCCGAATCCCTGGCTGGAGGATTCACCTATTGTACATGTTTATAGTGGTAGGGGAAACCGGAGTACCCGGAGGAAACCTACACAGACACGGGGAGAACATGCAAACTCCACACAGAAATGCCCCGTCCAGGTGGGAATCGAACCCGGACATTCTAGCTGTGAAGAACGAGCGCTAACCGCTGCGCTACAAACTACAAAGAACGCAGATACAGTAGAAGCTTATATTTCCAAGGGGACCACACATTAGGGACTACTGTCATTTTGGTGATGGGTAGAGACTTCGTTCCTTTGACCAGTGGTCTCTGTTAACTTCATTTTGGGTCAAATCTTTGAGATAGCATTTTTGGCCACATTTTGCAGCTGAACCTCAGATTAGGGCTTTAAAGACTACAGATTTATTTAGGTCGAGTCGACTAGTTGTATGATGACGTCATCATATTGACAGCGGAGGAATAACGACTCATGTACATTGAGTACATTATGTTCATGGCCCGTTTTATGCAAATCTGTCCTGTAATAATGCCCTGAAACATGGATAAGGGGATCCGCCTTGACATTAAAGGGATATTTCAGGATTTTTGACATAGGGCCTAATTTCCTAGTTTTCCAGAGTGTTGTTTAGTTTTTTTGTTTTTTTATTTATGCAGTCCTATACAGTA
This sequence comes from Neogobius melanostomus, assembly GCA_007210695.1. Lineage (NCBI taxonomy): Eukaryota > Metazoa > Chordata > Actinopteri > Gobiiformes > Gobiidae > Neogobius > Neogobius melanostomus. The sequence goes on along the minus strand of VHKM01000921.1, from coordinate 183,996 downwards.
TTTGAAGAGTTTAGTGGTGATAGGCTAGCACATGTCTATGGTAACTAGTAGCCTGCATTAAAAACAGTCTCACCCAAGGACAGTGCACCTGAGGCAAATCACTTATAACCAATGGCCGCTGGCTGCTCTGGTTTGCGACGACGACACTGGAGGCCGCCATTGCTGTAGTACCTCCATATAGCCGCTAGGCCCCCATTGGAATGCATTGGACTTTAGACACGTTAAAAACAACTTTAATGCCCGGTGCCTAATGTTTTGGAACTGTCTAGAGCTAGATATTCCTCCTGTGATTACGCTGGGTTAGACACAATCAGAGGCACCGGGCTGGTTATGGCAGGATTAATTTTAGAAATCTCCTACTTAACGGGGGTCGGACTGTTAGCATTGGAGCTGCACGAGCTACACGTCACACAAGGGCCGAGTCTACAGTGAAGATCCCGCCCTTATGCCCTTATTAGGAACATGCTTCATCAGAGCTGGGGAGGAGGAGTCTGTAAATCCGCCATAAATTCCCCCTCGCACGTGGTCATTGTGGTAAACGGGGAGGAGTGAGTATTAACGGTCTATTAATAATAGACTACCCATATAAATGTCTGTGTTGACTGAATAATTTTTTAAATATAACCATTTTGTATTTAAAATAATTTATATTTGAGCAGCATCAGCTTCCTGGTTATAAGCTACGCAGCGGCAAACTTTGCCGGCCACAAGCATCAACTACAGCTGCATAGAGAGAGAGGGCGATTAACACACCGAGTTGCCTCGTCTAAAATGATGTCAACTCTGTTAAAGCCCTACCTCAAGTATAATACTATTTCTGTGGGTCTAGTTCTACAGCTGCTGTCTCCACTTGTTTATTTTGTTTTGTCTGTTTGTGTCTGTCTTTTGTTTGTCCTGGTGTTGTGTGGAATACTCACATCTCCAGACAGCTGTTGGAAGACCCGTCTGAAGTCCTTCTCCTCCTCAGACTCATGGGTTTCAGCTAAGTTGAGTGGTCTGCGTGCAGGAGGCTGCACACACACACACACACGCACGCACACACACACACAGGTTAGTCACCATAACACATTTTATAGGCCGGGGATGATCTGCTAAAGCAGGGATCTCCAACCTTTTTACCCAAGCTACTTTTACACAGCAACAACGTTGCAGAGCTACTTTTGCTTCCAAAATACTTGTGTAAAATGCAACTTAGGTGGCGTTTACCCAGGAGAATTAGTTACCAAGATGGCATTTCAAAGAAAATTACTTGAGTTTAGTCAATATACTTAACAATAGTGTGACTTGCCTCAGGTCACACTACAGATATAAATGGTAAATGGTCTCAACTTATAAAGCGCTTTTCCACCTTCATTAGGCACTCAAAGCGCTTTACAGCAAGGATCCACTCACCCATTCACACTCTCATTCATACACCAGTGTATGCAGACACTGGAGGCAAGGAGGGTGAAGTGTCTTGCCCAAGGACACAACGACAATGTGCACCTTCAGGAGGCGGGATTCAAACCCCCGACCTTCCGATCATGAGACAACCCGCTCTACCGTCTGCGTCACCGTCGCCCCAAAATAAATAAATTAGCAGTTTTGCTAGAATCTGACACATTCACAATTTGAGTACAATTAGTATGTGATTGTTCATCAATGTGTATTGTCCGGATCAAATAAATAAATCCAACTGTTCACATATTGTGTTCAGCATGTTCAGAACAAATAGAAAACGCATCTAAAATTTGACTTATGAACAGTTAGAAAGGCCTGGTGAGATTCTGGTTGGATGTGAATGTTGGTCACTGATGTGAAATTTTGGTCACTGATGTGAGAGTGTTGGTCATTGATATGAGACTGTTGGTCACTGATGTGAGACTGTTGGTCACTGATCAGTGACCAACAGTCTCATATCAGTGACCAACACTCTTACATCAGTGATCAACACTCACATCAGTGACCAACACTCTCATATCAGTGACCAACACTCTCACATCAGTGACCAACACTCACATATCAGTGACCAACACTCTCATATCAGGGACCAACACTCTTACATCAGTGATCAACACTCTCACATCAGTGACCAACAATTTAACCTTATATTTGCTGATAACTGTTTTCCGTTTTGCCTGATGAATGAACGGAGAGACTTGCACAATGCCTGTGCGTAAAGTCTGCCCTGATCGTTGGCCTCCTCATTCTCTTTGAATACGGCCGTATTCTTACATTAATAAAACAGCGACGCAAATACTGGTCAATACCATTCAGTCACAGAGGCCTCCCCCACTCTACCCCCATTCAGTTCATTCAGTTACTATGAACATCTTTTACATGATAGTACATGAATACAAACACCTCTGTCTGTTCTACTCATTTCAACTGACTTTTGAAAACTGCAAAAAAAAATAAAAAAAAATAAAAAAATTATTTGATATAAAGCCATTTTTTTGTTAAACAGTAACGCAAATAGTTACTTTCCCTGGTAACGAGTTACTTTCATTATAGAGTAATTCAGTTACTAACTCAGTTCCTTTTTGGAACAAGTAGTGAGTAACTATAACTAATTACTTTTTTAAAGTAACGTTCCCAACACTGCACATCAGTGACCAACAGTTCACATCAGTCACTGATGTGAGTGTTGGTCACTGATGTGAGAGTGTTGGTCACTGATGTGAGACTGTTGGTCACTGATATGAGAGTGTTGGTCACTGATATGAGAGTGTTGGTCACTGATGTGAGACTGTGGTCACTGATGTGAGAGTGTGGTCACTGATGTGAGTGTTGGTCATGATATGAGAGTGTGGTCACTGATGTGAGTGTTGGTCACTGATGTGAGACTGTTGGTCACTGATTGAGAGTGTTGGTCACTGATGTGAGTGTTGGTCACTGATGTTGTCAGGAGTGTTGGTCACTGATGGAGTGTTGGTCACTGATTGTCAGATGTTGTTGGTCACTGATGTGATGTTGGTCACTGATGTGATGGAGTGTTGGTCACTGATATGAGAGTGTTGGTCACTGATGTGAGACTGTTGGTCACTGATGTGAGTGTTGGTCACTGATATGAGAGTGTTGGTCACTGATGTGAGACTGTTGGTCACTGATATGAGAGTGTTGGTCACTGATGTGGAGTGTTGGTCACTGATGTGAGAGTGTTGGTCACTGATGTGAGAGTGTTGGTCACTGATGTGAGAGTGTTGGTCACTGATATGAGACTGTTGGTCACTGATGTGAGACTGTTGGTCACTGATATGAGACTGTTGGTCACTGATATGAGAGTGTTGGTCACTGATATGAGAGTGTTGGTCACTGATATGAGAGTGTTGGTCACTGATGTGAGACTGTTGGTCACTGATATGAGACTGTTGGTCACTGATGTGAGACTGTTGGTGTCACTGTGATATGAGGACGTGTTGGTCACTGATGTGAGTGTTGGTCACTGATGTGAGGTGTTGGTCACTGATATAGAGTGTTGGTCACTGATGTGTGTTGGTCACTGATATGAAGTGTTGGTCACTGATGTGAATGTTGTCACTGATTGAGAGTGTTGGTCACTGATATGAGATGTTGGTCACTGATGTGAGTGTTGGTCACTGATTGAGACTGTTGGTCACTGATGTGAGACTGTTGGTCACTGATGTGGAGTGTTGGTCACTGATGTGAGAGTGTTGGTCACTGATGTGAGAGTGTTGGTCACTGATATGTGAGGAGTGTTGGTCACTGATGTGAGACTGTTGGTCACTGATGTGAGAGTGTTGGTCACTGATATGAGAGTGTTGGTCACTGATGTGAGAGTGTTGGTCACTGATGGAGATGTTGGTCACTGATGTGAGACTGTTGGTCACTGATGTGAGTGTTGGTCACTGACGTGAGACTGTTGGTCACTGACGTGAGACTGTTGGTCACCGATGTGAGAGTGTTGGTCACTGATGTGTGAATGTTGGTCACTGATGTGAGACTGTTTGTCACTGATGTGAGTGTTGGTCACTGATGTGAGACTGTTGGTCACTGATGTGAGTGTTGGTCACTGATGTGAGACTGTTGGTCACTGATGTGAGTGTTGGTCACTGATGTGAGTGTTGGTCACTGATGTGAGTGTTGGTCACTGATGTGAGACTGTTTGTCACTGATGTGAGTGTTGGTCACTGATGTGAGTGTTGGTCACTGATGTGAGTGTTGTCACTGATGTGAGACTGTTGGTCACTGATGTGAGAGTGTTGGTCACTGATGTGAGTGTTGGTCACTGATGTGAGAGTGTTGGTCACTGATGTGAGTGTTTGTCACTGATGTGGAGTGTTGGTCACTGACGTGAGACTGTTGGTCACTGACGTGAGACTGTTGGTCACTGAGTGAGACTGTTGGTCACTGATGTGAGACTGTTGGTCACTGATGTGAGAGTGTTGGTCACTGATGTGGACTGTTGGTCACTGATGTGAGACTGTTGGTCACTGATGTGAGAGTGTTGGTCACTGATGTGAGTGTTGGTCACTGATGTGAGAGTGTTTGTCACTGATGTGAGACTGTTGGTCACTGATGTGAGAGTGTTTGTCACTGATGTGAGTGTTGGTCACTGATGTGAGACTGTTGGTCACTGATGTGAGAGTGTTGGTCACTGATGTGAGTGTTGGTCACTGATTCCCAAACCCAGACCCCAAACACAGATATAATAAAGAGACATGTAATGTTCTAATGACCGTTGACGTGTGCACTGGTGATACTCACTGGTTCTGAGGGGATGAAGTCGCTAGGGTCAATGTTACTGTGGAGAAAGCAACAAGAACAACACAGTCAGCCACATGATACTGCAGTACTCCTGTACTATAGCAGCACTACTCTACTACACTATCCATGCTATTACCGCAGTAATATGTCTACTGCAGTACCACAATTCTAGCCACTACTACAGTAATAATATACACTGCCTGACCAAAGAAAGTGTCCTTTACCTGGATGTAACTATCTGATCTGCAGCAACACTATGTGACGACCTGGACATCTGAATGGTTATTCCATCACAAGCATATTCCACAATAATAACACCAGGATGCATGGGCTCAAATTGTGAAAGAGTGGTCCAGGGAGCATGAGATGGATTGTCCAGATCGTAACCCCATTGGTCCCACAGTGGTCACACTCTCCCATCATCAATACAAGATCTAACATGATTTTTGAAAGGTTTTTGAAACAACGCCACAGAGAATGTGCTGGAAACAAAGCAAAATGCTGAACTACCAATTATTAACTCCTGTGACTTATTTTTGGTCGGGGAGTGTAGGGGAGACCGGGGCTATTTGTCACACAGGGTTAAATGTCAAATAGCTTTTAATAACCACACTATAGAGCGTTGTGTGCTGGTACTGATATATATTATGTGTACTGGTATTCTTCATTTTCTCATTTGGACAGAAAACCTAAGATTGTTTGTTACCTTTCCCAAACTTTAATGTCTGGGTTATTTTGTAGTGAGAGTTTTCCTTTTGTTAGTTCCATAAACAAAAGACACATAGACGTTAGCTTTGATTTGAGCCGCTTTAGATACAACATGCTAAAGCCGTTTGTTAGCTAGCTTACATTGTTTGTAAAGTGGACACTCGGGTTAGTGTCACACGGGCTGAGGAGCTGGTTGTCACATGGGGTGTAAAAGGTGGGAAATGTTCTCTTGTGTCTAATATGTTTTGATGATCACTATTTTAACATTAGCTTTTATAGAGGCCGTACAGTATGTTTGGGTCATTTTATAACTCATTATAGAGCATTTGGCAAAAAATCGACAGTTTCAAATTGGTGTTATGAACACATCTGAATTGCAACTATTTAAAACTTATTTTGTACTTTTATCCCAAAAAGCAAAAACGTTACACAGGTTTATCAAGTTTCATGTTAACATCAAAAACGTTATTAAAAACAATAGTGACAACCAACCCCTGAACATGGGGCACATCGTCACGCTCGATTTTCTTGTGTCTGACGATTAATAAATATTGATCTCAATATGACAGAAAAAAGGAAGCGGAGTCTCCTTCAAGTGAAGGGTTCAAGCTTTCATTTAGTGCAGCTCTGACTCTTGTGGGATTTTCTGTTGATGAGCAGAGAACTCTAGAAAAAAAAGTGTAACAAGTAGCCCCATTCTCACTTACAGTACTACAATAGCACAACTACTACTGCAGTCATTAGCGGCTCAGAACTAACACCTAAAAACAATTTCATTGTACGGGTGTACAATGACAAATAAAGGACTTACTTACTTACTTACTTAGTACTGCACTAACACAGCAGTCACTCAACTATTATTCCAGTGTTACTGTACCTCTACTACAATACAACCTGACGCCACTCCTCAGTAATTACTCACACTACAACTGCATTCTGTACTACAGTACTACTCTAATACTTACTCACAGTGTGGATATCGCAGTATTGTTGTAGTGTCACACTACAACAATACTGTGATATCCACACTCATATAGTACTGCAGTGATATTATTCAGTACAGCCAGTCAGCACCTGTTCTGAATTCTGAATAATACACAGCAGAATAAAGTCCTGATTATTTTTAGAGAGGCTTCTTTTACTTCTGCTGCACACACATCTGGGACAGTCTTTGGAAGTACTCAGTCAAACCTGTTTCTGCTCTGTGGTGTGAGTGCAGAGAGAGGAGCTGCTCTCTCCTCTCACTCCTGACCATCCACTCACCTGACGATGTTGACGATGCCTCCCAGAAGTTTCTTGGCCAGATTCATGGTGACGGATGATCTACTACAGGAAAGTATGTCAATAATACACAGCAACAGGGCCAGGTCAGCTACAAGTTCTAGTCCAGCTTGAATGCAACGCAGACGCAGAGGAGCAAACAAAGCTCTCAGACAAAGCTCTCAGACTTTCACATGTCCAGGGACTTACCTGCGGGGAAGACAGCGGAGGGAGAGCGCACTGAGCCCGGTCTGAGGAACTCCTGTTCACCTCGGCAGAAGGCTCCTTACAGGCCCTGCCCACGGACACGGACACTCCTCACAGGAGGAGCGCGCAGTAGGTCCGCCCATCACAGCAACGTCTAGGTTTATGTAAGCGCGCAACGAATCCGGTTTTTATTATTGCAATAATATCAGCACAAAAAGGAGCCGTACAAGCGGGTAAAGTTGTAGCCTATAATTTGGTGCCTCCGAAGAAAGAAGAAAGACAGACAGACAGACAGACAGACAGACAGACAGACAGACAGACAGACAGACAGACAGACAGACAGACAGACAGACAGACAGACAGACAGACAGACAGACAGACAGACGCGTTATTTTCTCTTCCGCCGGCAGATGGCAGACGTTTTGTGAGAGTGACCAGGCCAGGCCAATGTAGCGGTCATCTTCTCTCATTCTAATTGAAAGCAACGTAAAAATAAACAGCATAAATAAATGAATAGATAAAAAGGGACGCACATTTTCACATGTGGCCATGAAGCTGAACACCCCGCCCACCTGTGCTCCCACCCTCTCCCCCACCTCCCGCGCCACAATCATGGATGAGAGAAACATAATTTAAAATCATTCATCTGTAAAATCTTTTTGAATATCACAGCAAAAAACCTGTACGAACACATCCGTCATCATATATTCATTTACACCAACAGTAAAAATAGTATTGACTTTAAAGAGAACAATTCTGTCTGTCTGTCAGTGTGTCAGTGTGTGTGTGTGTGTGTTGTGTGTGTGTGTGTGTGTGGTGTGTGTGTGTTTTGTGGTGTTTGTCTGTCGCTGTTTGTCTCGTCTGTGTGTGTCTGTCTGTGTTGTTCTGTCTGTCTGTTTGTCTGTGTGTATTTTGTGTCTGTGTGTCCGAGTGTGTTGTGTGCATGTGTGTGTGTGTTTGTGTGTATGTCTTGTTCTGTTCTGTCTGTTTGTCTGTCTGTGTGTCTATCTGTGTGTGTGTGTGTGTGTCTGTCTGTCTGTCTGTCTGTCTGTCTGTCTGTCTGTCTGTCTGTGTGTGTGTGTGTGGGTTGTGTGTTGAGTTTGTGTTGTCTGCTCTGTGTGTCTGTCTGTGTGTGTGTGTGTGTCGGCTGTGTGTGTGTGTGTGTGTGTGTGTGTCTGTCGTGTGTCTGTGTGTGTGTGTGTCTGTCTGTCTTCTGTCCTGTCTGTCTGTCTGGTGGGTGTTCTGTCTGTCTGTCTGTTCTGTGGTGTGTGTGTGTTTGTTGTGTGTGTCATGTGTCTGTCCTGTGTGTGTGTCGGTGTGTGTGAGTGTGTGTGCTGTGTGTTGCACGGTGTGTGTGTGTGTCTGTCTGTGTGTCTGTGGAGTGGTGTCTGGTGTGTTGTGTGTCTGCTGTGTGTGTCTGTGTGTCTGTGTGTGTGTGTTTCGTCTGTCTGTGTGTGTGTGTGTGGTGTGTGTGTTGTCTGTCTGTGTGTCTGTCTGTGTGTGTGTGTGTGTGTGTGTGTGTTGTCGGTGTGTGTGTGTGTGTTTGTGTGTGTGTGTGTGTGTGTCTGGTCTGCTGTGTCTGTTGTGTTCTGTGGCTGTGTGTGTACTGTCTGTGTGTGTGTGTGTGTGTGTGTTGTTGTGTGTCTGTCTGTGTGTGTGTGTGGTGTGTGTGGTGTGTGTGTGTGTGTGTGTGTTGTTGTGTGTTGTGTGTTGTGTGTGGTGGTGTGTGTGTGTGGTGCTTCATGTGTGTGTGTGTCTGTCTGTGTGTCTGTCTGTGCTGTTGTGTGATGTGTGTGTGTGTTGTGTTCTGTGTGTGTGGGTGTTGTGTGGTGTGTAATGTGTGTGTGTGTGTGTGTGTGTTGTGTGTGCTGTCCTGTTCTGTGTGTCTGTGTGTGTGTGTGGTCTGTCTGTCTTGTCTGTCTGTTCTGTCCTGTCTGTGTGTGCTGTAGTGTGTGTGTTGTATGTGTTGTCTGTGTCGTTGTGTGTGTGTGGTGTGTGTGTGTGTATGTATTTGTGTGTGTCGTGTGTCTGTCTGTGTGTCTGTGTGTGTGTGTGTGTGTGTGTGTGTGTGTGTTCTGTCTGTGTGTGTCTGTCTTGTAGGTCTGTGTGTGTGTGTTGATCTGTCTGTCTGTCTGTCTTGTCTGTCTGTTTTCGCACAAAAGAGAGAGATGACGTGAGACTGTTGGTCACGATGTGAGGGGACTGTGGGTGGGTGTGGAGTGGTCACTGATGTGAGAGTGTTGGGTCACGGTGATGTGGATGGACCATGTTGTGGTCACTGATGTGAGACTGTTGGTCACTGATGTGATGGTCACTGATGTGTGGTCACTGATGTGAGACTGTTTGGTCACTGATGTGAGATGTTTCACTGATTGGAGTGTTGTCACTGTTGGGATGTTGAGAGTGGACTGTTGGTCACTGATGTGAGAGTGTTTGTCACTGATTGTGAGTGTTGGTCACTGATGTGAGACTGTTGGTCACTGAATGTGAGAGTGTTGGTCACTGATGTGAGTGTTGGTCACTGATTTCCCAAACCCAGACCCCAAACACAGATATAATAAAGAGACATGTAATGTTCTAATGACCGTTGACGTGTGCACTGGTGATACTCACTGGTTCTGAGGGGATGAAGTCGCTAGGGTCAATGTTACTGTGGAGAAAGCAACAAGAACAACACAGTCAGCCACATGATACTGCAGTACTCCTGTACTATAGCAGCACTACTCTACTACACTATCCATGCTATTACCGCAGTAATATGTCTACTGCAGTACCACAATTCTAGCCACTACTACAGTAATAATATACACTGCCTGACCAAAGAAAGTGTCCTTTACCTGGATGTAACTATCTGATCTGCAGCAACACTATGTGACGACCTGGACATCTGAATGGTTATTCCATCACAAGCATATTCCACAATAATAACACCAGGATGCATGGGGCTCAAATTGTGAAAGAGTGGTCCAGGGAGCATGAGATGGATTGTCCAGATCGTAACCCCATTGGTCCCACAGTGGTCACACTCTCCCATCATCAATACAAGATCTAACATGATTTTTGAAAGGTTTTTGAAACAACGCCACAGAGAATGTGCTGGAAACAAAGCAAATGCTGAACTACCAATTATTAACTCCTGTGACTTATTTTTGGTCGGGGAGTGTAGGGGAGACGGGGCTATTTGTCACACAGGGTTAAATGTCAAATAGCTTTTAATAACCACACTATAGAGCGTTGTGTGCTGGTACTGATATATATTATGTGTACTGGTATTCTTCATTTTCTCATTTGGACAGAAAACCTAAGATTGTTTGTTACCTTTCCCAAACTTTAATGTCTGGGTTATTTTTGTAGTGAGAGTTTTCCTTTTGTTAGTTCCATAAACAAAAGACACATAGACGTTAGCTTTGATTTGAGCCGCTTTAGATACAACATGCTAAAGCCGTTTGTTAGCTAGCTTACATTGTTTGTAAAGTGGACACTCGGGGTTAGTGTCACACGGGCTGAGGAGCTGGTTGTCACATGGGGTGTAAAAGGTGGGAAATGTTCTCTTGTGTCTAATATGTTTTGATGATCACTATTTTAACATTAGCTTTTATAGAGGCCGTACAGTATGTTTGGGTCATTTTATAACTCATTATAGAGCATTTGGCAAAAAATCGACAGTTTCAAATTGGTGTTATGAACACATCTGAATTGCAACTATTTAAAACTTATTTTGTACTTTTATCCCAAAAAGCAAAAACGTTACACAGGTTTATCAAGTTTCATGTTAACATCAAAAACGTTATTAAAAACAATAGTGACAACCAACCCTGAACATGGGGCACATCGTCACGCTCGATTTTCTTGTGTCTGACGATTAATAAATATTGATCTCAATATGACAGAAAAAAGGAAGCGGAGTCTCCTTCAAGTGAAGGGTTCAAGCTTTCATTTAGTGCAGCTCTGACTCTTGTGGGATTTTCTGTTGATGAGCAGAGAACTCTAGAAAAAAAAGTGTAACAAGTAGCCCCATTCTCACTTACAGTACTACAATAGCACAACTACTACTGCAGTCATTAGCGGCTCAGAACTAACACCTAAAAACAATTTCATTGTACGGGTGTACAATGACAAATAAAGGACTTACTTACTTACTTACTTAGTACTGCACTAACACAGCAGTCACTCAACTATTATTCCAGTGTTACTGTACCTCTACTACAATACAACCTGACGCCACTCCTCAGTAATTACTCACACTACAACTGCATTCTGTACTACAGTACTACTCTAATACTTACTCACAGTGTGGATATCGCAGTATTGTTGTAGTGTCACACTACAACAATACTGTGATATCCACACTCATATAGTACTGCAGTGATATTATTCAGTACAGCCAGTCAGCACCTGTTCTGAATTCTGAATAATACACAGCAGAATAAAGTCCTGATTATTTTTAGAGAGGCTTCTTTTACTTCTGCTGCACACACATCTGGGACAGTCTTTGGAAGTACTCAGTCAAACCTGTTTCTGCTCTGTGGTGTGAGTGCAGAGAGAGGAGCTGCTCTCTCCTCTCACTCCTGACCATCCACTCACCTGACGATGTTGACGATGCCTCCCAGAAGT